>VXBQ01015233.1:409663-667163 GCA_013400175.1 Phainopepla nitens
GCTTCCAGCCTCCTCAGCCGATGATCTCTTCACCTCCAACTACCAGAAAATAAATGTCCTCCGCACGGCGTTACTCATCTGTTATAATTAGAGCATGTGCGAACTCGCAGCGTGCCGGGAGCCCGGCTCGGGCTGATGCAGGCACTTGTGCAATAACCATCTCTTTCTGCCGCGGCGGTGCTGCGCGGGCAGCCCGGCAAGGGCCGGCCGGGGCCGCATCCTGCCCCGCGGCCGCATCCTGCCCCGCGCCCCTCCTGGCGCGGCTCGCCCCTGCGTCCGCCACGGGAAGGGAGCGGCATCGTCCTGATACCTCTTTCCCCCCGAAATTGGCTCTTATTTGCCTAAAGCTAACCACAGACCTCTCCACGCTCATGGCTGATGGATGCAAATGTAAATGTGCACTTATTTAATTGGATCAGGTCCCAAGATAAAAGAGATAAACGGCTCCCAGTTTGCCAAGTTATTTTCAGAGGCATGCAGTGATGTGTGGAGGGAAAGTTAATGAAGAGGAGAAGAGACACACTGTACTTAAAATACTTCAGGTCTGGACTCGGGGAGAGGGAAGCATGGAACTCCGCCGCGGCGGATGGGCGGGGGGCTCCGTGCCCCGGCCCCGCGCAGCGCGGCTCGGCGGGGCCGCAGGTGCCGCACGCAGCTCCTCACCCGAGCCGCGGCGGGCGGGGGGAGGCTGCGCCCTCCGTGGCAATTAATGCTCTTCCCTTCTTCCCCTCTTCCCTCCACCAAAATTGCTCTCCGTTACCGCCGTCTCCCCTTGTTCCTCCCCGTGTTCTACATCCGTATGCATGAGACATTAACAGACGGTTATTGATACAAACACAGTTTTTGTTGCTAAAGGCCTTCCAAAACAAATTCTCCGGCTGAATGCCAATGTATGCATGTTGGCTGGTGACAGCTGATTAGTGAAATGATTTACGGCCAAGTTAAAAAAAATGATACTGTCAAAGGCAGCAATTTGAAAAAAAGATAAGACAGTACAGCCTCAAGGCTTCCCACTGTAAAGCCACCCAACAAATCTAAACCTACACTACAAATACCTGAAACACTCAAGGAATCAATTGGTCGCGGATTAAATACAGTCTGTATTCTGACTCGCCCTGGTAATCTGTAACTCTCCACAGGAGCAGCCCCTCGATTTATGCCTCCAGCCTCACCTGCGGCAGGGCCGGCTCCTGCCCGAGCTGCCCTGCCGGCCTCCCAGCATCCCTGCAATCGGAGACTTAGGCCTCCTTTTTGTTTCAAGACTTTTTCTCTCATTAATTGATTAAAAAAATCCCCCTTCCCTCATTTCTCTGTAGCTCTTCTTCATAAAGAAAGCTTTTCCTCTGCAATAAAGTAAGAGACTTTGATCCCAGATCATCCTCTTAGGCCTTCCAGCTGAAATCAGCGGAGAAACTATGTGGAGTTATTGTTCGCACTTGCTGCACTTCTGATTCAGAAAGGGCTGATTTATTAGCTTGTCAAGGGAAGCATTGTTCAGGAAGGCAATCAAAAAGCACTTACCTAGCTAAACTAAAATTACTGCCTTTTCAGTGGCTAATTTGTATAACTCCCATGGAGGAACTTGGGTAGTGTTTGATGAGGCATAAAATGATGATTAATGAATTTATTGGCCTGCTGCTCATCAAATAGGAGTAGTATATCTTTCCTCTATTGGGCGTTGGGTCTAATGCTACATGTCTGTGTAAAGCAAGTCCAATATGATCTCCTTTTTAGCCCCCTTTTAACCCCCATGACCTGAAGAATATCACCGTGTAACAGAGGCAACATCAGGGGACTGCAAAGACAAAGAGCCCGTTTGATAAAACGGTAAATGAGAAACGCGAGGAAAGTTGCTGCAGGGACAGATCTGCTCAGTTTTCGGCTTTCAATCACTTTGACTACTGAAGTGGGAAGAATGTAGAAACTAGATAAGGTGTGAGAAGCGAAAAGAAAATGACAAACCAATTTTAACTTTCATAAAGGATCCAGGCAAACAACTTCATTGCTACTTGAAAGAAGGAGTTAGTGCAGGAAGTGCTGAGATTCCCGAGCAATCAGGCACACTGCAGCACCTCACCACCCAGCTGTGCAGGGAGACACAGGGAACATACCCCAAACTGGCCTCTCCAGGGCCAGTATGTAACCTGGTTGGTACTCTGATCAGATTTGGTGCAACCGTTTTGAGCCCATACATTTTATGTCCTTTTTCCTCCACCAAAACAGCTTTCTCCTCTGCTTAGTGTTTAGTGCTTGAATCACTCTTTTGGGGCTAAGGACTTCTGGGAGAAATTACATACTTTTCTCTCTTTTAAAAGCCCATCCTAAATTAGTTGTGATTCAGTGCCCACCTGGATACACATGTGACCTACAGAGTATCTTATGGTCTACACATTGCTGCTTTGAACAGGTTAAGACCCCCAGAAGATGAGAAATGCTGCTGACATTATCAAAAAACTTGCTAAAATAAGTAAGTTTGCCTGAGATTTGGAGTCAGAGATCTTCCCAGGATTGAATCAATTTAGCTCTTAGCTTCCATGCACAGTTCCCCATTCATGCAGCTCAGAAGCTTGTTGAGAGATCTGCAGCTTGCACGTCTCCTAGTGAAGATGCACAAGCCTTATCTGGAGCCTGTTGCCAAAAAGGCAGCATGTCTCATTACCTTTTGAGGTTTCACAGAAGTACCCTCAGGCCTGTGTGTCAGCAGCCCACTGCGCTGAAGACTGAGGAGCTGCAAGAACATTTTGCAGAACTACTGATGTGATCAACACTTGCTAGATGATGTGATGTCTCAGGCTCCAATGAGGCTCAGAGCAGCAGGAAATGGAAACGTGGAGGTGCCTGGCAATCCCAGCAGCCTGTCTTCCCTCTCTGCACCTTCCCTTTGTGCCTCTGCATGCAGAGCCAGAGCACAGCCTGGCTCTCTCTCTCAGCACTCCTTCAGAGGGGAGTCAAGAAGTGAAAGCAGGCTTTAGATGAAGTAGTATGAAACTGCTTCCTTTTGCTCTCTCATGTTACAATGCAGTCTCTTCTGTATTTTTTTTCTTTCCATGACCTGTTCTGTTCTGGCCTATATTAGATGATGTTTCTGGAAAGCTCCTTGGGAATTGACTGAGGCAAGTCTAGATCTCAGCCCAGGGAGGCAGGAGAATCGCTCTCCTTAATTTTAAGGGACTTTAGCTCCTATTTTCTGAGAAATTCTCAAATTTGGCTATTCCATATTAGATAATAATTGTGATTTTAAACATTCTTATTTGCAAAATATGTATGTAACATATCAAGAATTGTTCATTTTTCAGATCTGTTTAGAAATAGTTTCTGGAATGGTAAAATGAATATACTCCTGAGCAATCTTTCAGTTAATCAAAACAAAACTTTCCTGAGACAACACACTGGCTTCCTCGACAAAAGGAAAGAAGTACCCACCTTATGTTTACAAGATCAAAAAATATTTATTTCAATTCTTCCAATTGGTGTTTGTCTCAGACACTTTTAGCTGAAATGATCCTCTGGAAAAAATGTTTATAAACATCCTTGAACAAATAGCACTCTCCTGACACAAGCCTACCATCAATGTACCTCTCAACAAGTTTTATCTACAAGTCCTTGACCTGTGACTGCTTTTACAAAGGCTCTCTGTTCATTAGCAATTTAAGGTCACCTTAAGTACTTGTGTCATGAACACATAGCACAGCCATAAAATATATGTATTAAATACCAGCTGCATTAATATAGGGGTTTACTTTCCTCCACTTGGCTCCCCAAAACAACATGATCTTACACATTGATGAAAAAAGACGTAGTTATATTTGCATAATTACAGCAATATTGTAAGTCTTTAGTGCAATAGACCTAAGAGGCTGATTTATGATTAAATATGTATGGCTAAAAGTTACCATGCTGGGTAGTGTGCATAGCATTAGACAATGACAGTTTTGGGACATAATTGCTTTAATGTGGGCAATTAAGACTAAGTGCATGTGATTTTAGTGTCTGCCCTACATTCCTCTGAATGATTACAATGATCAATACACATGATTTGTAAGTCGCTTCCTATTGATCGAATGGTAAAATGTTTGACCTTCCTTTGAGGAAGTAATTTGCTAAATTATGACACCACGTAAAGTCTTTCTTAGTTCAGAGGTGAGGGGTAATGGTGCTCAGAATTAGAAAAAAAAAAAAAATTTTCCCACTTTTCCTGAAAGTCAGTCTCTGTAATGTCTCCACCAATTTCCTGACTTCACCTGTATAGGGAGGAGTCTGGCACATTCCCTATGAAACTAGGGGAAAAAAAGGGAAAATGTTGAATTGCAAACTCAGTCCATCTTTGCAAGAAATCCTCTTCATGAACTTTATCTGTTTACTCTATGCCAAATCATGAGGAAGTTCTTGACCACGAGTTTGCAAGCATCTGGAGAAAAATGTGCAGCAGCAAAGTTGGGGAAGCGGAGCACACCGTGAGGGCCGTAAGCAGCTGGGACACGTGGCAGGGCTTCCTGGGCTGCCTGCCAGGCTTAATTTAGCTGTGCATGCACAGTACCAAATAGCCTTCACCATATCACATTAGCAGGTACGAAAAGCAAACCAACAGTGTTCATGAAAACACATTAGCCGAGGAACAGTAACTGAGTTACAGCTGAGGACCTTCCTTCCATGCTAGCATTGCCATCCTACATGTACACATTGAAAATTAGGTCCAAGTTAGTGGATACCAATGCACTGAGATGTGTCCTGTTCCAGGAGTTCACAGAAGCACAGAATAAACTCTGTTGGAACAAACCCTTGAGATCATGGAATCCAGCCTATGACCGAACACCACCTTGTCAACCAGACCATGGCACAGAGTGCCACATCCAGTCTTTTATTAAACACCTCCAGGCACAGTGACTCCACCACCTCCCTGGGCAGCCCATTCCAATGTTCAATCACTCATTCTGTGAAGAACTTCTTCCTAAACCTCCCCTGGAGCAGCCTAAGGCTGTGTCCTCTTGTCCTCCGTTGGTTTCCTGGGAGAAGAGGCCACCTCCCATTTGGCTGCACCCTCCTGTCAGGGAGTTGTAGAGAGTGATGAGGTCTCCCTGGAGCCTTCTCCAGGATAAACAACCCCAGCTCCCTCAGCCACCCCGCACTGGACTTGTGTTCTAGACCCTTCACTAGCCTTGCTGCCGTTCTCTGCATGCGTTTGAGCAGCTCAATGTCCTTCCTAAACAGAGGGGCCCAGAACTGGACAGAGTATGCAAGGGACAGCCTCCCCCTTCCCCCAGCTCCTGCCTTCCCAGTGCCCTGCACCCCAGCCCAGGGGAGGAAAATAGCTGGAACACAGCAGATCCTTGGGTACAACATGCTCACTTCCACACTGCTGGCAAAGGGAGGACTAGAAGGACAGAGACACTTAAAAATGATGATATGGAAGATGGAAGATGAAACATACCACAAATCATGTAGCTGGCAAGAAACATCCTATTTACTGGCTGTTGTGCCAAGCACACACACTGTTACACAATGTCCCACTCTTAAATCCTTTTCGTAAAGAGAAGAGAGCATCAAACAGTTTATAAATTTCCCAAAGCAGCAGTACTGAACAATGAATTAAACTACAAAGCAGTTGGAATTCTTGGTTAGAAAAAGGTTCAGTCAGACAAAGGGCTGACTTGTTGGAAAACTGAAGGTAAATCTGCTTGCCAGACCTAAGAGGACAGGCCCTCCTGGAGCTCATCAGCCACTGCTGAAACATCCTTGGTGAAATTCCTTTTCTTTCTAGCCAGAGATGCTGCTTGGACACCAGTTACAGACAGACTTTCTGGGATGAACAGGACTGCTCTGAAAGCCTGCCCTTCCCTTCCCCTAACCCTACACCAGTACTATGCCAGGAGTGAAGTGTATGACTCCAAACCATAATCATCTTGTATCTAGATTTTGAACAGTCCTTTTGGGTTTCTTCCAGGGTCTTAATGACCCTCAAAGAGGCCCCAGATATTTCATTTTTAAGGAATCTTACAGACCAAAGCTGTTAAAGCTATACAGTATACTATTGTCACTCTTAGCTACAATTAAAAACCCCAAACATAAGACACAGCCATGGATAAATACTAAATAAATAATTTTACACTCAAGTTTCCATTTTCTTATTCATGGTATCATTCCCTTGGCAGTAATCCACTCTCAACAGCTTCCCATGCAACTAGTGCACTAGCCTTTGGTCCCACTTCTGGATGACCCAAGCTGAGCTAGCTGGTGATGATCACTGGATAAGAGGACAAGAGGATGGAACACTGGTAGTGGCAGTACTAATCAACTGTTAAACATGAGAAGCCTCAGGGTAAGCTGGTGCTGAGAAAGCTGTTTATGCTCCATTTTGGAAATTTTCCTAGCACAATGTACTCAGATAGATGTCTTTCCATTACTTTTCATTTAAACTAATTCTTCTTTGGCTACCTCCTTTTTTATTTGAATCAGATGAGTGGATTTATCCTGTATTTGAATTACATGTTACCATGCTTATTCTAAAAATGTGCAGAGACTGAGATATCCATCATCTCATTAGAGGCTCCTTGGGGAATCAACACGAGAAGGTGAAAGCTGCAGACCAAGGCACAGGAACTGTGTCAGCAAGCAGCCCTACTCAACCCATCCAGATAAATCTGTTGGAGGAGAAGGCAGAGAGGGATAGAAGGGCATCCCTGGCAAGCACAAACTGCAGCTGAGCTGTAGGCTGGCACGGGGCTGCAGAAGGCACAAGTGTGGTGCTGAAGCTGGGCAGAGCCCGGCAGCCTGGGCCCAGTCACTGGTCAAAAACAATGGCCAAAGAGACCTGGGGGGCCTCCTGCCACGGGCACCAGGCCAGCAGAAGGCTGGCAGCCCCCTGCACTGGCCAGGGCCTGGGCTGAACAGGAACCACAACCCACAAAGCAGCTCACACCACCACAGTGTGCTGGATAAATCTGGATTATTGCACACAGGGTACCAGCCTGCTGGCTGCTGGCACAGCTGTGCACACCAGCACAGAGAGAGCCCGGTGGGTCCCTGAGGGAGGCCTCACTCTCTGCCACTGAACCCCACCAGTGGAGAAGCCAGGAAAACTCCACAGAGCAGTGAGGAACATAATGAGACAGCAAGACAAGTTCGTGTTGTGGTCTCACCCAGGGTGGGGAGACAGGAGGTGAAAACTGACTAATTAGCCTCATTCTGCCTTTTTTCATTGTTTTTCTGTGGGTAAAACTGGGACTGACACACCTCAGTAACATGGTTTTCTCCAATTTTTATTTTAAAATTTTTAAACACACTGTGTACTGGAAATCCTGATCTTCAACTGAGAATCAAGCTATTGGATATTCTTTGCTTAAACTCTCCAGCTATTGAGGTCAGATGCCAAGATTTACAGTTTAAAATGTAAGACCTGCTGCCGTAGTTTTTTCTGAGACTTCTTCATGGGAATATGTTCCCAGGCCTCTCTGAGAGGCCTGCACTGGGGCAGCAGGGAGGCTGGGTAGGGACTGTAAGGCACCTCAAATGAAAGAAAAAGGTGTGAGTGAGTGAACCTCAGCCCTAAACACTTTTGTAGTCCCCAGCAAGAAAAGGCACTTTACAAAATGATTCATTTCCTCCCCAAACCAATGTCTAAAACAAATCAGAGGATTGACACCCTGAAAGCACTGATCTTGCCCTACTGCCTGTGAGGGGAGCCCAGGGGGCTAAAGCAGGTGCCTGTGCTGTGGACATTTAAAGTCAGGTGAGAGGACTTACCCCAAAGCTACATACAGATGTGCCTCTCCCTGCTAGTTACCTGACTTCAGTGATCTGAATCTAACAAAACCCAGATCTATTTCCTGTAAAAATACACGGGTTCTTTCAGAGTCTAAAAACAATGTTAATAAATACTTAAAAAAAAATCACTTCTGAAAATCTTTACAGTCCAGCTCTCCCTAAGACATAAATTTAAGTACCACTACTATACACAATTAAATTACGTAGTGGTTGCTATAATTAATGAACAAAACCCTTGCTTAAAACTCTTACTTATATTGCAACTTTACTTATGAACATTTCCCTTGCTTTTCCATTGAAATATTTATGGAATAAGATAAAAATCCATGACCCTTACTCAGGAATGCTCATAATCACATACTTAGCTTTAAACATAGAGCCACTGAACTTGATGAGACTTCAACACACAATTAAATTGCACAGTTCAGCCTGGACTGGTTCCTCACACAACACTTTATGTAGGAGAATCAGGTTGAAAAATCTGCTTCTGTAAGGTGTGAAATAACATCAAATATATGATTAATCAAATGACTGCATTAAAACTAGTTTTTGCACAACTAAATTTCTAGATAAGATGAGAAGAGAAAAAGGGAAATATTAAAATGTGTCAATATAGGAATGGAAAAAGAGAAACTTTAATAGCAAAACTAGTAGGAGGATTTGCAGTATTCTGCAAGTTCAAAATGTAACTGACACATTTCTTTGTTGCTGTTAATTTTGTTTTGCCTTCATATTAACTACATCTCTTTGATGAATATTTTTAAAAATAAAATAATGATTATCACTCAGGCTGCTTTGAAGTACTTCTGAGTTGAATGACTGGTAGCATTTATTGATTTCATAGTGTGACACTAGAAGTTTTGATATGGGATTTTTAAAAATGATATTTGAAGTTAAAAGAAGACATCTTGATTAAAGCCAGAACAAATTGTTTGGCTGAGATTCAAACTCTGGTTCACATGCCTTTCCAAGTTTGTGGATTCACTTGCTTGCTAGGAAAAGCCCATATGCTTTCAATGGATGAGTTCAAAATTCATGCCATGGAAAGGCAGGAAACTGCTTCAAAGTTGGGAACCAACAGTCCAGCTTAAACTATAAGGGAAAAATATATTCACAGGCATTAGATATAAGAATGAGGTAGGAAGGTCTTGTGTTTAAGGGGCTCAGTTCTGAGACACAGACAGCGTGACCTTGAACCAAATCCCGTAGTGTTCTGTGCATCCGTTGCCCATATGCAAACTACTGATAAGATCGTTCTCTTCTTTTCCTGTGCAGGAAGCTGTGAGGATGAATAGCAGCTCTGTGGTGCAGTAAGTCATAGGGCTGGCTGAAGAGAGGATCTGTTGGGTTATCACTTTAGGTCTCAGAGAGACTGTGATTAATGCTACTGATCTGGTGGGTGCAATCACTCGCTGCCAGCAGCCGGGGTAATTCTGGTTCAAAAAGTACCTCAGACTCCACCATACAGGGCACTGAGTCTCTGTGCTGGCCACTTCTACTGAGATACTTGATGTGCTCTTGGCTTCTCCAGGTGAGGGGGGGAACATTTAACCAAGGACTGGCCCATACCTGAGGGCTGCTCAGTACCTCAGGATGAGCAGAGCCCTGCAGCTGTCTCCTCCTGTACAGTCCAGTACATTGGGTACTGGCCTGTGGGGCTGAAAGAACAAGAGTGGAGGTAGTTCAGAATGGACCAAAAGCACTAAACCTTTACAGAGATCATCTGCTCAAAAGCCACTTGGGTCCCTGTCCTTTAAATAACTGACCTAAAGCACCTGCTCATAAAGCAGTTTCTGCATCTCGGGAGATGGTCACCACTTCTTGACCTTCTTCCATTGCTGGTTTCACGAGGGATGAGACTGACTTTTAAAGGAAAAATTTGCTAGTGCCATTTGGGAGGGTCATGAAGAAAAAAAAAAAAAAGTTGTCAGTTTTAGCAATGGAAACTGTAGTAAGTCACCAGCAGGCTACTGACCGAGTTGTTAAACTCAGGGGAAAAAAAAACTGTTAGGTGAGCTGGTTAATATCAAGGCTCACCACTCACTTCTGCATACTACAGACCATGTCAAAAGCTTTCCAGTAATCAGTAGAGCTTAAGAAAAGTCTCTGATTAACTTTTCTTTCATCTTTTTCTTTTCCATCTGGAGTTAAAGATCAAACCTTCAGTTCCTCTACTCTTTTAAGCCTTGCCTGTTTGACAGAAAACTTCTCATCCATCTTAAATCTAGTGTGGGCTAGAATGTCTTTCAGCAGTGGCTAGAGGGTAGATATATTATCAGATAGTAACCATATTGCTCCCTCTCCTTTTACTTTAGCTCTGTATTTGTTATTATAGGATATTTCTGGAGTTTGAGAGTATTCAGCCTCTATCCCTCTACTGCAGGATAGTGCTCTGCTGCTAATGCTTAGCAAATCACTGCACTATTTATTTCCAGTTTAGGAATGTTCTATCTGTGTTTTGAATAACTTCTTCCAATTTTACCAGCAGCCTATAATACTTGTCTCCTAGGACTTGCAGCATCTGTACTCTTAAAGACAGTGATGTGGAAATGATGATGACTTTGAGAGTGCTGGGGCTGTAACTGTTTCAGATTGCACCACTACTGATTGTCAGCTGGGTAAAAGCAGCATCTTCCCCTTCAACATAGACTAGGGGAGGGGATACTCAGCCACCCCTTTGAAATCATTGCCTTCTTGGTGGGATATGGGTAAAGACTTCTGGAACTGCTGGGATTGACTTACACCTGCCATGGCATCTTCCATGGCACTCTTAGAGGTAGTTCTCAGTAGCAGAAGAAAAGCAGCTCTAAGTGTTTGCTATGTGACTTATCCAAAACAGAAAAAGAGGTCTCACCTCCCCAGCACACTGGGGGCCATCCAGGGCCACCAGTTAATAATATAGAGTACTTGCATAATGGTAAATATAGATAATTACAAGATAATTACATTTCTCATTATTTCACAATCAGGCATCTTTTCAGGAGGAGAAATTCCCTTTTCTTCCTGGCTCTACCACCTCACATCACTTTTAAGCTTCATAGTTCATGTGAATTATCAAATACACTTGAAGTATCTTTTTCAGGCCAGTTATTGTACCAGAGATTCATAAAATGTCTTAATGACTTTGCAGAGGGAGGCAAAACACTTCAAAGATGCTTAAAGATGTGGGAAAAAGAAGAAAGCTGCCTCTTTACACTGGCAATTTACACTGTAGTGGTGATGACCACTTTGTAAAACAGCAAGTCTGTGAAGGCCAAGTTGTTTTCAGAGGACTGTGCAGCCAGCAGTAGCCAATCTACAGACACTTGAAGTTCACAATATCAGGGCATCTACTTCTGATTAGCTCTAGCTGGTCCTGTGGACCAAATTAACATATCAGGTGTAGCCCAGAAAAGCATTATCTCCTGATGTTTAAACAATGAGAACACATGTAGTTTGTGTGCCATCAGATCTCTCCATGATATAAACCACTGAGTAGCAACTGGTAATAATAAAGAATTTTTCTTCAGTGGTGCCCAAATGACACACTTTTTCTGCCATACCTATCACAGAATTTTTTTATTAAGTATCTGTGCTCCATAGGCATGACACAGTATTGGGTCAAAAGCTTTTTGATGCAACTTACCCTCTCTCTCAAAGGTGTTGGCCTGCAACTCCATGCTGCCATAAATCACAGGGATGTAAACAGGCTCTGCAGACCAGTTTCAAACATTAAATTTACAAAAGAAGTAGTCAGACTGATCTTGAATCCTGCCTGTCTGTAAGGAAAGTTAAATGGGATCTTTGGAGGAAGAATGGTATAACGCTGTATGTTTGAAGATCTTCCTGCCTTGCTTTTCTGAGCCTGGACTAAAGAACTGGGGTGCAACTTCTTCCTGCTAGGAAGAGTATAAGAAAGCATCTTTGGAAACAATTGGTTCTGTGTCTGAACCAAAGCAGCAGCTCTTGCCTGATGCTGATCAGGACTTAATATATCAGGAGATATGCAAAAGCTCACTATTGGGCAGATGTAAGCAGCTTGCTTTCATATCCTGCTCCGCAGCAGTTAGAGACTGATTTACATCCTAGAACACATGGTTCAATATCCTTTTCACTATGTGTTGTATTATATATAACATTAGGTATTTCTGATTTCAATATAAACATCTAAATCTGAATCCTAAATCTCAGTCTGAACAATTTTCCGTGGCAGAAGGGCCCACAGTTAAATCGTGTATTGTGTAAAAAAAGCATCTCCATTTATCAGTGCTGAATTTCATACCTTTAACTATCAATTTAGGTGACACTGGAATTCACTTAAAACATTTTTTCCCAGTTTTATAGACTCTATATGTGAAGTTCATGCTTATATGGCAATCAATTGTATTTACAGTTGTAAACACAATTACTCTGCAGTACCATGCTACAGTTCCTGCAGCTCATGTTAATGTGGATGCAAGGATTAATATTAATGAGGACTGAGAGACGGGTGAAAATAATAATAAATGCAAACATTCTGGTTAAATAGGAGGAGGCTGGGAAACATGGAAACAGCTTTGGAAAGGAGCAACTCCCTTCAATTTTCATCGGCTCATATCATTAAATTAGGGGCATGACTCATATTTCAATACTATATTTCAGATTTAAAGCAGCACAACTTTGACTGCAGGACAGTTCTACTGATAGAAAATGCAAAAGGATATAATTTTGGGATAGATTTCTCATTTTTAAAAATTTCTTTGTTCTATGTAACATGTAGATTACAGAAAAGCTTTATGTTACAGTTTGCCAGACTGTATTTTATTTGCTGAAGGGAACTAACTGTGAAATTAAATGAGCTGTTCTGAAGTTGAAAGTGTGCACAGGGTCCTGCAGAAATGCTTGGAGAATACACTACCTTTCCATACCAATTTTAATTCTCTAGATAATATTTGCTTGGCAAATCATGTATTTTAAATGTATGTTTATCATCTCAGGAAATTTAAATGACAGCAAATACCTCCTCTTTTGGTCGTAGGGTAAATACTCATTTTGATAAATCTAAATTTCCTGTAACAGGTTGGCAGAGTAGCCAACATATTTGTCTCACAAAAGTGTTTTCAAGATTAATGGTAAACAGTTTGCACTTTTGTGATGTGTGCAGTCCACATAGTTATTACAACTTATTTCACACCTTGGATAAAAGGTTAAAATACCTTCCCACGATCATACAAAACTCAAATTCTTTGGTTTGGGTTTTTTTTTTTGGTTTTGGTTTTTTTTTTTTAATTTTTATTTTTATGCTTATTTTAAAATTTCTAAACCACAGTTTAAGTCTAGGGAAAACCCACTTCATTCCTGGCTCTCTAAAAGCATGGTAAGATGTCAAGCTTTCCAGAGCTGCTGTTGATAGCAGGAAAACCAACACAATATGGTCAGAATCATCATCATCATAAATAAAAGAGTAATGTTTTGATTTTGTGCTATAAATAATGAAATAAGCACCTGATTTTTATCCAAAAAATTAGGAGGCATAATTAATTCAGGCATGCTTCAGGGTAATTCTAACATGCACTGTTTGTTCTCATGTTTTATATTCTATTTGACTTCGTTGCTAGGATGTCACTGCAAAATAATACGTCTTGAGGTCGGTATTGCTGGGTGCTGTGGGAGTGACGCAGAATCACTTTGGGAACTTCATTTCTCCTTCAGAACCTGACAATTCTGCCAAGCTTGGTGTGATCCCAGCCTCCCACCCCAACACGTTTTTATCAGGAGGATTGAATGGATGAATGAATGAATGAATGAATGAATGGTAGCATGCCTGGAGGGAGGGCAGAGGCCTCCTTGTCCCCAGCCCAGGACAGGGATACAGCTCTCAGGGACGCCTCAGCAGGAGGCAAATGATGCTTACACTTCTCAGAGGGCAAAGGAAAGGCAGCTAGAGCTGAGGCTGAAGGACCAGAGATATCTCCTTGACTCCCTGAAGCTTTTGTAAAGGTCTACTCTTTGGAGAAGATGCTACAATAACAGCACAGAGTAGGGTGAGTGGCCTGGGGTGAGAAAGTTCCTCAATCACTTTCAGTCCTTTCTGAAATATAAATACTCCACTGTCCTCCTGGGAGAAAGCAGTTCTGCTCCAAGAACTCAGTTTCCTAAAAGCTTCATATTCCCTCCACCATACGGCTGTCACCTTTAGGTCAGTAGGAGTAGGTGAATCTCCAATTCCAGCCAACAAATTTCATGAATCTTTTCCTTTCCTGTTTGCCAAGTGAAGATTCATTATTTTACCAACTATTTCTAGCTATTTCTTTGCTAGCATTCATGAAGCTGATGAATCAGTTGCAATGTACTTTGACTCGTGCTTACTGGCAGCTGCAGACCAAGTCCTGAGGAGCACAGAGGATATGAAGCCTCCTACTGCCTCCACAGTTATGGCTCTCTTAGTTGATGAATTAGGAGGGAAAAAAAAATCTGTCACACATAGGCAGTTCTTTTGTGGCTCTTACAACTAATTATACCAAGCCAGATTCACACAAGCAACAACAAACTATAAAAGTAGCTGATTTTAATTGTGTATCAAAGAAACTACTCTTAATGTAACAGTCCCAGTTCCAAAGCCCACAAGAAGCAAACTAAGGCAGAGAATCTGCATTATCAGAGAAACCGATTCTATTAGACGGTTTATCCTAGTGTCAAAGTGCATCAGGTAGGAAACAGACACGATTTGTGTGATAAAATTATCAGCAAAATTTAATCTCTCGTTCACACACAAGCACAGCTGTATCCTAGAACCGGTCTGCATGAAAGCAAACAGAAGCAGCCAGGGATTAGGGGGTGAAGCCTTGGCCATCAGATGCAGCTGCAGCTTGTGTCCATGAGAGAAAACCCAAGCACTCAGGAGGCACTCAACCTTGCAGCTGCAAGAATAACCACTGAATACTGCAGGTTAGAGCACTCCACCTCAGTCCCCAGTGCTTGAATTTATTATCACGCAACAGTACAAAACCAGTCACAGAGTCTATTCCTCACCACATACCTGGTATAGCATCCGCACAAGTCCTGTCACAGGAAGACCAAACCCCTCTGATTTAAGGCTCAGAACACATGCACAGCACCCTGCTGTTCTAAGCAAGTCTCTTTACCTTACCTTTGTCTCATCATCTCTACTTTCAGAGTAACTTTCAGAGCCAGAAAAGCTGAAAGCATTGCCTTGCACAGATGGCCAGGCTCAGATCTCTCTCATAGCTTTGCCTCTGCAGAGCAGCTAAACTGATCAAGCAGGTCCCTCATGCACTGTGTGGAGCTCACCTCTGTGCAGTGGGAATTAATGGTAAAGGAGCCTTATGTCAAAAATTGGATAGATTTCTTCTCAACATACCACATCTCCATTCCTCTTTAATTTACTAAATCTATTTTCTATACTGAGCTCAAGCCAATTGCGAGGAATCCAATGTTAAAGTTTAACCATTCATTCCTGTGTCTGGAAAAGATGCTCTTTTCTGTGGCTGCTCCAGTTCAATCTCATCTCTCATTTATTCAGTCTAGTTCCCCCTTTGACCCATGTTTTGTCTGTCATCCCAGTTTCTCTCTGCATACAGAAAATACCCTGGCATGGAGGCTCTGCTCTTCAGGTATGTCCATGGGGGGGTGTGCTGTCCTCCTGTGAGCATCCCTTTGCAGCTCTGGGGAAGTGGGCACAGTGAGAACACCCTCTGCCAACACCCTGGGGGCCAATCCCCCGAAAATGTGCCACCAACTCTCAGATTTGTCTCCTGGGCTTTGCCCTAAACTCAGTCTCCCAGTTATAGGATAAAACTTTTCACTCAAAGAAATGAATCTAGTACTTTAACCTGACTTTTCCTTGATTGGGTTGAAAGGTTAAGTGGAAGCTGAGCAGGAGTTTAACCTGAGAGACTTATTATGTACTGAAAGGTGCCTATTATATTTCATTTTAGATATCATGTAAGAGAGACTTTGCATTTGCTGAAGTCACCTCCTTCCTTCTCTGTGCTGTCAGCCAATATTTTGAGCAGTCCAGTAATGGTTTAGCCAAAACACAGTCTTTAAATGGCAAGACATTTTTTTATGCATACTCCACTTTCCGTTTTGAAATGACAATATAAACCTCTTTCATGTAGCTGAAACATACCCTTTCGTCTCTATACTTAACTTACCCAAATTATACCTGAATGCTTGCAAAGAACTTTAGGAAAAATATTGGTTTATTCTAAGACTTGAAGGAAATAAATATTGTGAAATATGTTTTTCATTCCCTTTGTTCTGAAGTTTTATGACTAAGTGCTGTGCTGGTAACAGGTTTATCAGGAATGCCTGACTTGTCCAGATCTTGAACTCTAATAAAATTATTCAACAGAGCAAGAAAATAAAAGGGGGGAAAGGAGTAGAAAAAGGAAAAAAAAAACCAACAAAACAACAGAATAAGAAAGAATAAGCCAACTACAATATATGAAAAGTCTAATTGTTACTTGTAACATACGGTCAGTGTTTCCATCACAGCTGTAATATAAAAAAAGCTGATGTTGAGCTGGTAACATCTGCTGTGTATCCCATGATTTCTATATTCCTGTTCACACCAGCTAAGGCTCTGGCCTTAATTATTTAGGCTTGGATCCTACTGGTTTTGGTTTTTCTTTTTTTTTTTTTTTTCTCTAAAGACACATGCTCTTATTGAAAAATACATCTTGCAGAGTTGATTGACATGGACAAATAAGGTCCCTAAGACTGCTACTACGGAACATGATCCTTGGTTCCTATTCTACAAAATACACAGAAAGAGGTAATTTGCAGTTGAAATTCAGTAGGTTATTTCTGATAATATGATAGTAAGTAATTAATTAGAATGGTTTGCAACAAAATCTAGAATGATGGAAGTCTAATGCAACCTGGAGCTTTATTTAAAGAACACCCTGTTAGTGGCCAAGCATGTCAAAACCCTCTCCGCATGCTCCACTGGCAGGAGTGTTCCCAAAGGACACAGTACTCACTTCTGAAATCTCAATGTAAGAGAGGCAGGAATAATTTTGAAGCAGCTCAAAAAATAATACCCCAGGCAAGTAGGCTGTACATAAAAAAATATTTAGCATAAGCAGATTCAATTGCAGTAATAACAAAATTAACTAAATTGAAAAGTGAACTCCCAAGTCTTATGTGCAGACAGAAAAATGCCATGCCTTGAACAGCTAATGCACCTCTCTCTTTCCCTTGTTGACAGGAAGTAGCTAACAATTAGGGTGTGTTCATAAAGCCTGTCTGATTACAGGTACCCTACCTGAAAAGGTGCTCGCCCCATCCTCCATCTGCTCCCCACTTCCCTCTGCTCCAAGTTGCTACCCCTTCTCACCTGCTTGCTCAGCTGCTCACACAATTGCTCCTCACCTCATTTCAGCCACAAGGAACCACATTTATAAGGATCTAGTACTGGCACTGTTAAAATGACCTGCCTTGCTCCAACTGAAAGAGGTCAAGGCAGAAGACAAAATGTTAGAGGTGACAAGAACCCGGCAAGGGGTGAGGGAGCACACACAGGACAGCAGCTAAAGACCACGTGTGCACACACTGATTAGAAACAAAGAGATATTTCGCTTTGGGTACGTAAACAAAGATCTTCCATTGTCCTTAGCAGAGCAGAAATGAAGAAGAGTGAAGACGTCACTGAACACTCATAAGACCATTTATATATGGTAATTTGGAAAATGTATCAAGCCTGGGTACCTAACTTAAAATGAACCAAAACAGTATCTTTGCCATCCCTAACTGACCTGTTTTTCATATATGATGAACTGTTACTGGAACAATGTCTTCCAGTGCATCCATTCTGCAAGTAATTCTGCATCCTCCTCTGAATTTCTAAATTGGTTGAACTGAATGCCAGCAGAACACCAGCCAAGAGTGCTACACGTCATAAGGTCCTCCATCATAAAAATAACATTCAGCGGGGATGGATTGTGAAACCTAAATTTACAGCTGGGCCATATTTTGGTTAATGTAACACTTCTAAATCTGAAAAATTGCTAAAATAGAAACAATAGGGATTTTATTTATTTATTTATTTTTAATTCCAAGTGCAAGCATTCAGCTGCTGAGGAAGATGACCTGAACAACTCCAAGTAATAAGAACATATTCTTCTGAGATGCTACTGATCTATCACAAATTGGTTTAGAAACCTGCTATCTTTTATATTGTATGAGACATCCAGGGCATTTTATGAACACACCTCTAAGAAACTTGGCAGAGGCTTTGAGAAGCAAACAGAATGTTACTTGGAAAACATTAATGACCTTTATAATGTCTGGTGTTTGATCCCAAGATAAACTTTGGGCAGCATTCACCCTTCCACTCTTCTAGTGCTGTCAGGAGAAGACAGGGAGGGTTTTCTCAGGTGAGGGTGCCAGGTGGTCCAGGTGCACTCAGGGAGAAGCAGGGCTGGCCTGCACCACCATACTCCCAGTGCTAACCCTTCAACAGCTGGGCAGGTTGTGCCAGGATGCACAAACCAGGCTGCTGGGACTGTGCTGATGGCTGCTGCAACTGAGGTGTCTCCTTCTGGGGTGTGGCCACGAGTGCAACCATGTCTGACCTGGTGCAGTTCAACTCAAGGAAAGAAATGACAGTGTCTCCTTCAGCCTGAAGCTGAAGTTGTATTTCATGGGACTCTACTTACAGACCCCATTCTGCACAGTTCACAAGGTCTAGGCATGGAAACAAAAACTTTAGCTGTGTAGAAAAGTCTAGAGAGCCTGTGGGAAAAAACCCAAAACTTGGGAGAACCACTCTGTACCTGTGGCTCAGGTGTACTGGAGCTACACCAATACTTAAAGACAACAAGATTGACAGTAGCAGCTTCCTTGTCACTTTCTGCCGTCCAAAGCCCATGTACAAACAAGAAATCTGCCATAATGAATAAGTCTTAGATGGAATAAATGAATCAATAAACAAATTAATGAACAAATGAATAAATCTTAAATCTTATCAGGTTCAGGCTGGCTCTTCACCCTCCTAGGCCAATGATCTGCAAGTGAGCTACAGAAGTACTGCTCCATCTCCCAAGTTCCACCATGCAATATCTCTTCAGTACTGTCCTACAAAAAGAGGGGGAAATGCTAGGGAAATTAGGTGGAAGCCACCTGTTCAGTTTCTTTTTTGCAACTCCTCTCTCAAGGATTTCAGCTCTTGCTGTGAAGTGGAGGAATCTTCCCCATACAATCAGATGTAGCATTCACAATAGATAATTGCCTCCTTAGCTCATTACTCAAAGGCCTGTGTGCTGTCTCACATGCCTCATGCTCTTCAGCTCAGGAGCTGCCTCTTACACCATGCACTGTCTCCCACAGCTTTCAGGAAAGATGTAGGCCAGAAAAATCTACCTAAACTAACAGAGCAGAAGCCACCCCAGAAATGTGTATACATTGGATTTCCAAAATGATCTTACAGAAGTACAGAGCTAGTTTAAAGCACATTTTGTCTCTGCAAAGCTAATCAGTGGATAATAAGTCAGTGTATTTCCATTGCCACTTGGTGTCCCCAAACCTATTAGCAGCTCACACAAGCTTGGCAGGACAGGTACAAGCTGGATGAATAAATGTGATTTGATGCTTTTATTTTGTTTTGCCAGAAGACTGTGCTGACACCAGCTAACCTCACAATGTGTGCCAGGCTCAGCCTACACCTCCTGTAAAGGTTGCTAACTGCAAGAGTTACACAATGCCTGTGCACTGTACAGCCTGTTCTCAGGTGCACCGGGCCTCCAGAGGATGGGGAAATCCCTAAATGCCAGGAATGCCTGGGCTTTTGTGTTACAAGCCCAAATAGAAAGCTCAGTCCTTCAGCACTCATTCCTCCTTGCCCATCCATATTGCAGACCCAGTTAGAGCAGTTCTATCATCTCTGTGAGTAACCCTCAGGAGGTCTATGCATTTTATGACAGGGATGACTGCTAATCAAAACTCCAAAGCTTCCTCTTTTCTACCATTTTTCCTGGATCTGCATTTGCTCTCTGCACAGCTTCAGAACATTGCAATGTCAGTGTCCCCAGTGCTCTGAACACCAGGGAGGCGTGCAGCAGGGCCAGTGCTCCCGCACTTAACAAGCATTTGGGCTCCAAATTCCCCGACAAGTCTCATGTATCACACTCCCCTCAAGAATGTGAGCAGGCAAGTTGGCCAGACAGCTCTGGCATTTGGACATGGGTATGGCCTGATCAACAGCAGAGTGGAGTCAGAGAGACTCCTTCTGTTCTCTGCAACCAGTTGTAGAATGGGGGCCTGTGCAGCACAGATTTAATGCCATCTTTGCAGAGATCACCCCGCTGGTGTGAGCATTCATCACCCTCAGCAACAAATTACACATTCTGTAGAACACCACCGAGGCTGCATCTCATCCTGGTGAATTACTGAAGCTCCCCTGTACTGACCAACGTTCTCCCACCCCAAATTCCCCCCAAACCAGCTGGAGCTACCTGGTGGCTGGGACAGGGAGGCATCAGCCAGCCCTTTAGGCTCTCCCTCCTCCACTGACTTTCTGAAGGGCCACACTCTGCCTTCCATTTCTCATGAGAGACAGACACCTCTATGTGTAAATGGAAGCACTAAGTAGTAACCATAAAGGAAAAGAAAGCAGGAGGGAAGACTTCCTTCTGGTGGGTTATTTTGTGTAGCTGGCAGGTTCACTCTTGTATTTTCAGTCTGCCTTTACTTTGGCTCTAGTACTTCTCTTCCTCCTGCTCCTCCCCTATACACAGTGACAGAAAAGCCTTAAAGAATAATTTGTGACTGTAAATGATCAGGAAGCCTACAGGTAACATGCTTTTGTAAGTGGCTGGATTGCAAGTTGACTATGCTCTTTTAATACAGTAAACTGCAAAACAAAATCACAGGTGCTGCAAGAGCCTATAGATTGTTTCCTATAAGGCCATATTAATATTTTATGCCACTGTCATCTCTGAGCATTCTTGGCTGACTTGTTATCTTTCACAGTCTGCAAGGAGTAGTTTGGCAATAAGGCAGATCAGTGGGGGCAGTGTGGAACAGCACTTCAGCAAGAGGTGTTGCACTCATGATGCAAATGAGTCTCTTGACCTTGAGCTTCCCTAAGAGTGTGGAGTCACTGAGTGGGTTCATGACAGTGTAATGCCACACACACAGCAGGGCTGGGACGTGGCTGAACAGAAATAATCCTTCCTATATATTCTTTAAGCACAGAAGCCTATCTTATAATTGCTAAGCATATGGCATTTTTAAGGCAGCCCTGGCTCCAAAATATGTTACTCTGAGATAACACAATATGACTCAACACAGCAGCATGAGACAGAGGTGACATGTGCAGGTAAGTTGTCAAAACAGGTGACAGATGGAGTTGTGCTTAAAAACATTCAAGATATTTGCTTCTTAGCTTTTCTCCAACATGCATCTCCCACACAGTTTTAAAAATTTACCTTGAAGTGCCTCTACATAATCTAATGTGATGAAAGAGAGGGAACACGAGTGAAAGAACGAATTGCAGAGTTGTTACAGATAATATGCGACATATAGCAGATACCAGCACACAGCAAATAGCCCTGTTTGCTGACAACAACCTATATTGCTTTGGAATAGTTTGGCACAAATTGCCTATACGTGTATGATGTGTATTTTCTCCTTTTCCTTACAGCTCTAGTGATTTGAAAGGCAAACTCCTCAGTGATCAAGGAAAATGAAACAAATCACTTCATTACAACAGGATGAGATTTAGCACAAATCATCAGTGCATGTTTTCTTGTAGGACACACTGTTCTTCTGCCCTTTAAAAGGAAGTGACATAACCCCCTGTTTATCTGATTGACATGATTTTGATACATACATATATATGTATTTCATGAATACTGTACGACACTATTCCATTTCTAATACACACATCACAAGGATGCTTTGCTGCATTTCTTTATATCTGGAAAATATATACTTTGAAATGGGATGTAAGTTCACCCAGATCTGTTTGTTGGTGTAATTGACCATTATTTGTTCTGCAGAAGTACCTGATGTTGTAACAAAATCCACCCAGGGAGGAGTTCAACTGGCATCAGGGAAGCAGTTACCACAGGAGCAAGGCCCCAGACCGTCCAAAATACTTAGGTTAGAGAAATTTAAAGAGTTTAACTAAAGCTCTCTTTCATCATGGATTTATTTTATTTATTACTCTATTTATAGCTATTAAAAGATACCCAGCTCAGGATATTTATGCATTTTGGCACAGATTTGCACCTAATAACATCTCCTGCAGTTGCAAATTTGAAAGTGGGGATTTTGGAAGGTGGTATGTTCCTTTAAATAATCCAGCAGCTCTTTCCTGATTCTCACAATGTGCTGTATTTTGGGGATCTCAGTTACATGCCATTAGGCTGCATTTATGCTATTTGAAGCCTTTTTTTATATAAAGAAAAAGCAGCAATAAAGACGACATCCTAACTTAGAGGCATGGCGAAATGGAAAGTCTGTTGCCATTCAGGAGATGAAACACAAAAGTTGTAAGTTTAGTGAGCAAAAGAGATTGACTTTGTAAAGAAGTGCTGCATCTCAAGGAAACAGTACATCCTTGGCAATGAAAGAAACAAAGAGCCAAAAAAAAGGATCTCAGTAAAGTCTCTGTGTTTGTCTCCAGGTGGATGTATATCTGTTCTGCTCATCCTCATGCCACCCCATCTAATATAAACACTGTAGCCATGCTATTGCAAAATAGTCTAGGCAGCCTTTATGAGCTCATGCTCAATTTTATGCTGACCATGGCTTTCTGCACAGTGCTGTGGCATCTGGCTGGCTTGGTCATGGGATCCTGGAACCATCCAGTCATTCCTCCCTCAATGAACAGTCAGAAAAAGCAAAATACTGTATAGTTTGAGGAATCCTGTTTTAACCACTCCCCAGGTGGGATTTTATAGGTTGTGAAAAATTACCTGTTCCCAAACCACTGGCAATAATTGTTGTCAGTGAACTCTTGCCACTAAAAACAGAAGCAATGAGGACAATACTGCAATGTAATTTCTGGTATGTGGCTGAATTATGGAAAATAACAAACATGGTAGAGACCTGTGAGTGTGCAGTGGGCAAAATGGAGCGATGTCAGAGCAATTGCTGCAGGGTTGATATGATCCTGCTCCTGCACGCTTCCATGACAGAGCCTGTGACTGATGCAAATCCAGGAAGCAGGAAGGAAAAGGCCATTTGTGCAACATCTGCCAGGCTCCCATATGGCAAGTTCCAAACTCACTATTGACTGATGACAGCATGCAGATTAGGGCATCAGCGTGGCTTGAACTGGAACTGATCTTTCACTGACTTTTGAATAACTTCATGGCATGGATTAAGAGGGGCGTAAAATTCATCTTCATATCACTGTTCGTCCCTTGCCCATAAAAGTTATTCCAAACTCAAGAGCATTAAGAAAGGGTATTTTGAAAACACACATAAAGAATTGAAACTATTTGGAGCTTTTATTTATACAACCCACACTCAGCATAGATGCTAGATGCTTAATTCAGCTCTTTTGCAATTATGGATCCTTTTTGTACATAGTATAAAGATATACGTCAAGCCTTGGATAAGACTACCAGTAGCATTATTTAACCCTTGTACCATTAAACCCTTAGCTCTCAAAGAATTATTTCCATCTGTTCAGCTCAGAGCACTCACAAGGGCAGAGAAATGTTCACCACCTCACTTTGGGAAACCAAAGAGCAGAAAGGTGATTGAGAAACCAAGTCCCCTGACTTACACACCACGTCTACAAAACCATTCTTTTTATGGACAGTCTGAGGTACTGACCCTAAACACTGATAATGTAAAAGCTATTTACATCTCATGTTACATCTACACTTTTAGTAGCACTGAGCAACCTGCAACACCCAACAGGGGCGTGCAAAGCTTGTCTGTCATCATGCACGTTCCCCTCAATCTTTCATTTAACTTTCCCTTGCCTGGGAGATTGATAACTGTAGTTTGTGCTGCTCCCAGGGACTGCAGTGGCACAATGTTATGTCAGCCAGAGACAGGCAAACTGGCTTGGCATCATTTGGTACTCAATGAAACTTTGTAAGTTGGAAAGTTTCATTTGAACTAGAGCATAACTGAGTTTGTCTTCCCTTAAATAGATGCTGATAGAGAGAGCAAATGGAGGGAGAAGTGGGGGAGAGAAAGAGACAAGAAAGAACCCACCTAGTCTGCAGACCTGATAGTCCTGTTTGGGGTTTTTTTTCAGGACTCTCCTGTCAAGACTTGCTGACATATAAGCTCTGCTGAGTCTTACACTGGTGATTTAAGATGTTACTGCATCCCTTGTTCTCCCCTCACGTCTGCTAAAGGTTATAGCCTACAAACCAGAATTGGCAGAAAAGAATATTTTCCTCTGTCTTGGCCATTCCAGTTGAAATTGTAGCATATTAGTTAAAATATTTTGAGGCAAGGAAAAGGAGGATGGGACTGGAAGGACTGTGGAGGTTACCTAGCTCACACTTCTGCCTGTAGGCTAGATCAGCTGTTGTGTCCCACATGACAGATTTATGTCACACTGACTCAAACACCCCCAGTGTTAGAGATACTGCAGCCTACATGATCCATGCAGCTAATGAAAATACTGAGAAGTACAGGGCCTGCAGCAGGCTTCCACAAATGCCCACTAATGGTTTTTTGCTAGCAACTATAGCTTTTCAACATTTTTCAACCAATTTCCTAGATTTCAGATGAAAGTAGTACATGGGATGATGTCAAAAGCCTTCCTAAAACACATCAGGCCTGGTCCTCTTGAAAATGACACCATATTTGCTATGCTGTAGCCCAGTGACATGATCTTCATTCCCAGAAGACCTGTGACTCCTCTAGTTTCTTACAGGAACTACAAGGAAATTTCTTAGGCCACTGGTGTTCCAGCTGCATCGCTCTTTCTGCATTGGTCTGTCTAACTGCATCCCATTCCACTTACAAGTCATAAATCTTTGATCTTAAGGCTATTTTCCCTCCTTTTCCCAGTGTTTGAAGTGAAACATTTGTGATTTAGCTAAACTGGATTTTTACTGTCCTTCCTCTCTTTGGTTTGCGCAGGATCTCTTTGCACTTGTGCTCTTAATACTGGTCTGGAAAGAGCTCCTAGATCTGTTTGACTTTTTCCTTGGACAAGATTTCATGACCACACTGATATTTACCTTCCTAAAACTTTACTTGGAGGCTACATGAAGGAACGACAGTTTCTATTCTTCAGCTACAAGCCATGTACCTGTTCTGTTCCATGTCTTGCACACAGAAAAAGTTATAGCATATTTCACTACCTGCCTAAACCATCTGCTTCCTTTATTTTCCAGTGACTGGCTAAGTGTCTTACTTCTCTGTTTCTAACAGAGCCTGTGCTCTAGAGGTGTTAATTGGTTGTTCATGTAGAACCTTCTATCCTGGATCTTCCTGGTTGCCATTGCAAGCTCACATGGCAACTGCATTCAGACTATTTACCCCCTGGTAATTTTTACAGGTCTCTCACCATCTCTAAGCTGGCCCTGAGAGCAGCTGTGCACATCCTTGATACCCAGCACACCCCATCTCCCCGTGCTCCTGCCAACACGCGCTCCCCCTCGCCGGCTCTGTGGCTAACCTGGAACAGCCACAGGCCACTGGGGCTTGCAGCTGTGGAGAAGTGACCCAGGGGACTCACGCCCCTTGCTCTGTGAAAAACACAGGGCTCTTTGAAGCTAAATCTTCCTTGACAGAGTTTGGGCTAAATTACAGGAGTGAGACCTTGACAAGAGCTGGGTTCCCCTGCAGCACTTTGTGCCTGCACTCCCAAAGCATGTGGGGAAAGCAGGGGGACGGTGGGTCCGGACTGGCAGAGCTGGGTGTGACCCTCTCCAGGGACACGTCCCTCCTCCGTGAGACACCTACTCAATCCTGTACTCAGCTCCCTCCCTGTTAGAGGTGTCTCCTTGGGGTCACACCGAGTACCTTCTGTTGTCTCCACAAGACCTTTAATTGTCACAGGAAGCATCCTCTCCCTGGGGTGAATTTCCACCTAATATTCAGATGTGGCAGTCCATGTTTATTTCTCAGGCTCTGGGGGCTGCTCAGGTGATTTCTGGGTGTTTTGCGTGCTGACAGATTGCAGGTTTTCATTAAATACCAAACAGAATTTGCCTTCCCTGGGAGATGAACTAAAATGATCCCTAGAAGTATTGGTATGCACAACAAAACTTTTACATCACCATTAGCAAAGCAGAATATTTCTGTTCCTATTATTTCAAGTTGAATAATTCAATGCTCGCCCTTTTAAAATTTACCACTTTTAAATTAAAAACTCATTAAAATGTTTCAATAACAGTTAATATTAGCATAGCAATAAGACATACCAAATGGGCATTACCAGGAGATAATTGACCTGATCTGTAAATTGGTGCCCTTGGCTTTACCTCTGGATGTCAATCAATTAAAGCAGTCAATCATCCCCGAGTAGTGCCTGCCTCAGCACGTCTTATTGCTTAATCATATAACTGTTGAGCTAGTACCATTCATATTTCTGGACAAAAAATTCCACTAGGAATTCCCATTTATTATCACATCAAAATTAACAAGATCTTGAAATGCATATTATATTATTCATAGCATAATACTCTGCCAAATGGAAAACATAAAAATATATCTCCCCTTCTTTTCTTCCCTTTTTTAAAAGCCTTGTTAATTAGCCATTCTTTAGGATGATCAAGTAATTGAGATACAGGTTTTAGATCAGGTTCACAGGGAGTATGTGGTCAAGTTAATGAGTCATGAAGAGACTAAAATGTCACTGTATAGAAAACTGACTTGTGCTCAGCTGATATTAATTGCAGTGGCACCGGTGAAGTCAATAGCTCTATGCCAATTTACTGCAGGTGAAGATCAGGCCTTATGTTTACAAGAGTGTGGAATTTAGTGAATGACATTTAATCTTCTATATAATGAAATTGAGGACATGTAATTTTTTTAACTCTTCAGATTCTGCCTAAAACTTTTGCTTGCATGAGTTGTTCTACTTAAGCTAATGACTTGGCAAAATATCGCATGAATAGAGAATTAAATTGATCTGCCTATGCCAGTTAAAGCTAACAGATTCAGACCCTTTGTGAGTTGAAAGCTGACAATATATATTTGAAAAATCCTTGCCTTCAGGACAGCCATGCAAGCAAACGGAGCACAGGACCTCAGTCCTGTACACATTTATTCGTATTGTGTACTGGAAGGAGCTTGTGAGTGTTGAGCTAACATACACACACATAACCAGGATGAGGGCCTAGCTTCCTTTTTAAATCCAGATATGTAAATGTGTCTCATTTTGAACATTAAATGAGGTGTAAATCAAATAGGTTTGATCATTATTGAAGTGCTGAAAAGCTATCATTTTGAAAAGAAGCATTTTGCTATTTTCTCCATAATGAAGCAGCAGACACAACATTATTGATGATAACTGTGTCTGGATTGTGCATTCAACCAAGATAAGAGTCAACATGTTTGGTAACATCAAAGAAAACCTGATACCTCAAGTATAAGAAGATTAGTATTTACAGTGATCTGTAGGGTTGGCAGTTCCAAGAAGTTGAACAGACAATGCCAGGAGGGACAATTAGTAATAAATTGGCACTGGGATTCTCTCCTGTGCTTGAAATCTGGCACTGAGCATAAACACATGTTTGAACGTTTTGTTTAGAACTTCCTGCTGCAGCCAGAGTGAGGCTCAGCAGAGTGAGAGTTGTTACAACACGCTGGGAAAACTGAGACAGGTTTTCTCATTGGCACTGAAAGGTGTCAGGTATTTTGTACAAAGGCTTCAAGGACATCTCCATCACGTTCTCTGAGACTCACCCAATCCTTTTGGACATGCCACTGCAAAGCTATCGTGTGAAAGTTCAGGGATCCAGAGATTATTCTGCAGAACACACGGTTAGGCCATAAACCATCCTAGAATCACATGGTGCATGCTCACAGAATAAAGGGCTCTTTATGTTAATCCAAATTTATTTTTTTTAGAGTAAAATAAAAATATTGATTTTATTGTATTCATATTTACTTCTAATATCTCTGCACTGGCCTCACTATGAAGAATACAGATAGATCCCAAGTCACCCTTATGTGTAGCTGTAGTTGCTGGAACTTAGAGCCCTGCTTGGAGATGAGAAACTAGTTAAAATACTGCACATCAGATAATTTTTCTTTATTTTAAGTGGCACTAGCAATGGTGAACACATTAAAATAATTTTAAAAGTATCCAGGAAAACAGGAAGGAGTGGAAAATTCCTATGCCTGGTGCTCACCTTACTTGTGTTTGGCATAGCTCATTGGGAATGAAGTCAAATCGTCATTACACATTGATAAAGGTGAAACTAACCCACTAGAGATGGAAACCCAGAAATATTTCTGCTAAATTTGACATTTGCACCTCACATTATTATTGAATGCTTTTATTATTGGATTACTTTCACTGCATACCTCACTGAAATCAATAGGAGGTATTGATGGTATCGAGCCCTGGAAATTACCTTTTGATGGAACATCTTTACAACATGAAATGGATCTTCATGATATCTCTCTACAATAGATAAGTGTCACTGGATTCAGTTACAGATCAGAAAAAAAGTTTAAGTGACACAGACAAGGTACATACTAGAGGTAACCAAATGCACATGCTAGAAAATTCCCTTTTCATTTAAGGCTAAAAGTCAAATAATTGGTAAATACATAGCATTGATTCTCCTTTTCATGTCCCTTCAAATATAAAAGTCAAACTATAATGGCCAGGTGTGTCAATGTGAAACCTAGAAGCCTCTAAAAACACTGGCTGCACTATTAGCAAGCCATATTTGTTTCCTAACCCCCCTTTCATTTAGGTCAACATTGTCAAAGTTTTTCAGTGCAAAACCCTTCATAATAAAGCAATTATAAAGAAGCAGCGATGTTAATGTAGTATGGGCCCATAAAGGACCACAGATCCCTACAACAATTCTGTGTTAGAGGAGGAATGATGTGCATAGCTGCTTTTAATGTGATTTGCAGACAGAAACAAGGACATTACTAGTTGCAAATGCATTTTAATTCAATAATTTTCATGTTAGATAAATATTTAAAAAATACGTCATGAAGAGACTATTGATGTTTCCTTTTTCATCAGCAACTGAGCATGGAGAACAGGAACAAAGTTCATTTAAACTCTGGCATAGCACTAACTTCAGATAGCTTGAAAGGTTTATATCAGGTTTCCCAGATTATATAAACTACAAACCCACAATTACACAACTCACGGCTCTTTCCAAGATGATCCTAGTTACACAGTTATTACACTTTGTTTCTTTTTTGGCTGAAACATATTAAATATTTGCCCATGCAAAAGTGTGTTTATCTAGAAAAACAGCTACTCTCATTATCTCATTATTAAATAGGAAAAAAAAGAAAGAAAAGAAAAGAAAAGAAAAGAAACTAACAACTTATAATGGTACAATTATTTGCTCACAACTGAAATATATGATTCTGAGTTTATTCCGGGTTCATAAGATTATTAGCAATCGTTCTGAGAAATTTATTTTGAAATACTGGTATAACATATAAATTTATGGATTTGAAACTCATGTATCATGATGTGTCTTCATCACTGTAGCATTAAAAGCTCCTGGGAAATGCAATATTATCAGCATCGCTGCACACCATAACATCTTGGTCTCTGCGTCGGGGGGGTGATGGGTCAAACCTTTGGCACAGCTGAGATGTTTGGGTGAACAGCCCACAAAATCAATATGAGCATTAGGGCCATATCTGAAGAAATCAGCAGTAGTTCATTTGCAAAACTCAGCTGAAGGATATGTTAAGAACAGCATTTCTCACATGAGGTTTCAGTAATTCTGCCTTTGCTATGGATACGTCTGTAACAGCCCTTTGGTATTTGGGTAGAAATCCAAGTAGAGTGTTCAGAAAAGTGCAGCACTTAATATGAATCAAAGTACTCCGATAAAAAAATGGTTTGGTCCTTTGCTGCTTCTTAGGTTTCCATCTATTAACTGACCAGGTTTCTCCAGCTGCCAGCACAAGTTACATTATTTAAGTAAAACAGAGCATTTCTGGGGAAACCTTGTTCTGCCTTAAACCTCCTTATTGGACAGTTTAGGAGCTCATCACATTTGACCATTAGTTAAAAAAGATGGATCCAGTGTCAAAATGTGTGACTAAAATTGCCTTTAATTAACTGGATAATACAAATTGGATAATACAAATCTAACTCTGAATTTTAATGGTTGAACCTTTCCCCATGGCAGAGTCAAACCAGAACTCAACTTAAACATCCTCAAATTTCAAGAATACTTGGATTCAGCTCCAATTTTGGATCTAAACTGGATGGCTTTGATCCACTTGTTATGAAGTCTGATCTCATCCTGGATAAAAAGTAGCATTACTCAATAAAGAGAGTTAATACTGGAACTGTGACATTGGGAAAACCTGCTTGACAAGCAAGCTTGTTTAACCAACAGAAATAGGTTGCCAAGATCATAAGCCAGGGAACAGTTTAACAAAAATCAACGAAGAAATTACAAGTGACTAATAAATTCACACAATGAGTATAAGCAGCTGAAACTAGAGAAGAAGCAGAGATAGAGACTGTAAACATTTTGCACAGAGGGCGGAACCTTGCCACTGCTGCACCCGTAAAACCACAACCTCATTGGCTTTCTTAAACTGATTGGGTTCCACCTGGTTAAAACCCAGGAGATTTAACAAAATCTGCTGTAGGTGATTGTTGATGGTTTAATTGCTAGTCTACTTTCCTTTGCAGGTTTGACTTTAATCTGTTTGTCATCACCTAAATAGAAGTGTCTGACAGAAGGTCCCTCTTTTTAATACCACAATTGCACCTCACAAAACCAGACCTTGAACACAGTAAGTCACTGAAGCAGCAAAGAAACAGAAATGCCCTGATCCTAAAGCAGAGAGGTGATTTACTAGAAAGGTGTTGCACAGATGAAAAAAGTAAAAAGTTAACTTTCCTTTTGGAGAGTTTGAGGTTTTCGTCTTTCCACAGCACTTATGGAAATTGATGAGCAACAGCAATGGCATGAGCCAAGGCATTTTGTTCTTTTGTCCTGTTGGCAGGTCAAGGTGTGAGCAGTGGTTAAGAGTGAGCATTCGTCTGTCCTACACAGAAGGTACTTCTGTTGTGTTACAGCACAGTAAGTTTTATTTAAGTTTGTGTTCCTGACCCTCATGTCTCCAGGTTGTAATAGAGGTTGCACGACATTTGCCTTGATTGGAAGGATGGAGGAGGTGATCACAGTGGACAATTTGCTCAGTAAAAACACAGCATTCCATGCAGAACTCCACTGAAGATGAGATGACTTTCTAATATTGTTTTTGCCTCCACTGCATCGATGTATTTCCCCGTGCACCGAGACTGTGCCATCTGCAGTTACGCGGCCCCTCCCTTTGCGTGACCCGCGGCGCGCAGGGACCTGCCCTGTGGAAACGCCGCTGTCTCACCCCGAGTGGTGATCCCTCTAACCTGTTAGGTCAGCATCATCCTACAGCAACAGCAGGGCTGGGACAGTCAGGTACCTGTTACTCTGCAAGCCACACCATTACAATTAATACAGAACAAATCAGTGAATAAAATGACTGCAGGCACTGAAATGCAGAACGAGGTGAAAAAAAGACGGCACTCTGGTCGCAGCACACTTGAGCAAAAGAAAAATGTTTGCTATATTTAATACATCTAAATGCATTCTCTTGATATTTCCCAGGCTTTAGAAATTTGAACGAGCTGTATGTCAGCTGTTTCCTGAAACTCTTGGTGGCACTGGATATGCCCATTGCATGCTCTCCTTATCAGGACACTTTCATCTCACATACCCAACACCATCTCTGGAAGCTTTCCCCAATTGATTTAGTAACAGTTGAAACTTGCTACCAGTCATCAGACTAGTTTGTTTGGATCATATGGCAGAGTACGGCTCAGAGCTGTCTGGAACGTGCTCAGGGATGCCTGGAGCCTGGAGGGCCTTCCCCAGATCCCAGTTAAGGGACTGACCAGCCCTGACCACCTGGACAGCACTGCCCACCTCTGAACAGCACTGCCCACCTGAGCAGCCCCATGTACATGAAGGATCACTTCAGATTCAGGGAATGCTGGGATGAACACAAGCTGTAGTCGCTTCTCCCCTAGCTTACCAACAAAAAGTGTTATCAAAGGTTTCCGATTCTCACCATTGCAACAGCACTAACAAAAATGTCATTTCCTTGCATTTCTCATCAAAGGCTCATTTTCTAATAGAAGGGGAAATATGCTCTGCTTGGGATGTTACAATGACAACAGCAAGCATATACACAGCTATAAATTTGACTCTGAAACATGTTGAAAGGTTAGATTTGTAAAAATGTAGGCAATTTGACACCTCTAGATCACAGCAAATGCAAGGCCACAAAACTGAGCTTCCAGACTGTCAGTTAAATCCAGGCTCCTAAAAGTGTCTCTTGGAAACTATTTCCACAGGGAGCAAAATAACTAATGTAATTGGAAACACTGGAGAATCAATGGGGAATGAAAGAGGATAAAGAGAGGCGGAAAATACACACCAAGATGCACACACAGACATACAGTATAATTAGCTTCAGTCTATTGTATAACAGAGTCATAACAAATGACTCAGCTCCTTAGGTGGTGTAATTAGACTTCAGTGGACCAACCCCAATTTATAGCAGCTGACAATTATGATATATAATTATATGGACTGATTCTGATCTGTATAAATTATTAGTAAACTTCAGTGAGGGCAATAAGGTCAATCCAGTGAAAAAATTGTGCAAGTAAGATACAAATCAGATGTCCAATAAAATAATGAAGCATCTTATGTTCGCACAGCTGCTCTTATCTCAGGCATTCTTTTTAATGAACTTTATGTGGACAGGAATTGCTTGGGGGTCCATTCAGATGTGGTCATTTCTGTGATGCTACTCAGCAGCTCTTGACTAGTTGCAGAAACTGTATATGCTATCTGGGAATGGCAGGGCAGGGAAATGTTAGGTCCATTTGGAAGTGCAGGGGAAAGACTGTCTGGGAGGAAGAAATTGGTCATGCCTGATTTAGGACAGGGTATGGCACCTGATTGCTACGTGCTTTCAAAATGCATCACCTAACAACCCACTGGGAGCTCAGTGACCTGCCAACCGAAACCATCAACCCCTTAAAGATCGGAGGTGTGGGTAGAGCTGCCTGCAGTCCTCTTAAGATCTGCAGTATGAAATGAGCACAGAGACACACCTTAGACCCCATCTCTAATATTTATGCCTGTCTGTGAATCTTGCCTATTAGTAAAAAAACCAAAGAGAACTCCAGTATAAACTGTTGGATTTGGTATATTGCCAGCTGTGAAAGCAAGCCAGGGTTCCTCCAAGAGCAGATAACAAGCACGTCAGGAATTGCTTCTGATGTCACATCCATGTCCTTATAGCTGACCTCATCAAAGGCTCTCTGATGCTCCCACTGAAACCAATGGCAATGATTTCTACAGTTTGCTATGGGATGTCTATGTACTAGTCAGCCTTGAAAGTCAAAACATGCTTCTGCTTCCCTGTCTGCCACTTTCACTGGAATTCTTGATGTATTTTGGGGAGGGCTGAGGTCTCTGCACACAAATGTAGCTTCAGGGAGTGCCCCAAGGTTTTGTCAGTAAATAGGAGATGCCAAGATGAGCATGCTCTCTCCCACACCTGAGGGAGTGGTGAAAAGGGACCTGGTACCCCGTGAGCCACCACAAACACAGACCCAGGGGCTGCCCAGCCTGCACCAGAGCAGTGCTGTGCCTGCAAAAATGTTGCTGCTCTCCAGCTGACACTCTGCATTGCAAAAGCACCATGTTGGGCTGCTAGGCCATTGCCTGACACTGCTTTCAGAACAACATCCTTTCTTTTCACATCCACTGTCTGAAATCAACATTATTCCCCATCCAAGTGTTCTGACCCTAAACCTCACGCACTGTGGAGGTTCTGCTCTGAGCTGGTACTGCCTTGGCTCTCAGCACACAGCAGCTCTGCACTCCCTAAGGCACAGCTGCATCTCTGCCTGCTGAAAGGGCTTTGTACTTGGAGTTATACCACATGTGCCACCCTCTCTCCTTCCATCTACTTGCTTTCCAAAAGAGGTGCCAAAACAGGTGAGAAGAGACAGCAGAGCAAAGTTTCTCACACTTGATGTGAAAGAGAGAGCTGGGAAGTCAGGGAACTGAAAAGAAAAAGCAGCAGCAAAGTAAAGCTGCTGCAATCTCCCCTCGCCTCTCCTGTCCCCACTCAAGTGTAAAGAAGCACTGTGCCGGGAAAAAACTACAGCACAAATCTCCTGATAAATCAGAGCTTCTCTGGAGGGAGAAGAAACTAAAAAGGAATGTAAATGATCTTTGACCAATGACTTTTGTCTAGTTGTGGTTTCTGGTACAGCATATGTGGTTTCTTGTTCGGAACAGTAATGAGTGTGTGTACAGCAATGTGTTCAATGTGCACAGTGCTGAGAGATTAGAGAGTGAAGGATGGCATGGGACATGTCAATATGGATCTGCAATGATCAAAGGAGGCTGTCTCTTCTGGGCACAAGTCTGGGTTGGGTTACAGCAAAGGAAAAATGTGAAGTGCTTCTTAATGTGTTTTCCCTGTATTCTCTACTCCAGGATCACCGTAAATGGAAGAACATCTTCTCCCCTAATAATCTATTTCCTGCATGTGGCTCCCCCAATAAATGTATTAAAGTTTTGTTTGAACTATACAGTTTGCTGGGAAAACAGACTTGCCATTGTTTAAAACAAAAAACAAAAATAATCATGAGTGCTGTTTAAAAGCTAAAGCAAGGTTATGCGCATATCTTTGCTCTGACTAGTTATCAGGCATGAATCTTGTACTTAGGTAATTATTAGAGGTTTCTTTTTTAAAGAGATGATTTACTTACCCTGTATCCCTGCCAGATTTTCTTTATTTTTTTAATATTTGAATTTTACACATTAAGTAGGGCACGCTCATTTTTCTTCTGCTTCTGCCCTCTTTTGAGTTATGAATCCCTTCAGTGAGTAATGAGCAGTTGGCAACTTTTATGCATAAGAAAGAAGATTCAATGAATTCCAAATATGCTACACGGATGCTCCTTCTCCTACATAAAATGTATAACATTTTTATGAATTGGGCCCACGATGATCTGGCATTAAATCACTGCCCCCTTTCTTCTCTGTGCTCTATTTATGCTCAGGGGACGTGCAGTCGCAACGTGTTATAAATTCAGCAGAATTACTAATTAAAAAACCTACTGTACAAAAATAGAACAAAGGGTGGAATTAGAGCCAACAGGATCTGAGCCAGTGTAGTGGTCCTGGGGAAATGGTCTGGGCTGCAAGGCAGGTGATCTGATCCTCATCTGGGATTAACTAATGTAGCTCTCTTGCTTCAGATGATTTACAATCCTACAAACCCAGCCCCTCTGCAGACTTTTGGCAGCGGGCGCCAGCAGGGCTCCTGGCCTCCTGTTTCCCATTCTTTCCCAAAGGGATGAGCAGCTCCCATTGGTGCCATGAGAACTAGAGCCTGTAGGAAACGAGAAGTACTTCTGGTCTTGCTTTTTGGCTCGCCAGAGTTTAGAGAGTCCATGGGAGATTTCCACTGAAGAAAAGGTTTCGCACCATACAATGACCAGCAGTCTGGTTTTCCAGGGAATTGTGCTGCTGGGCACTGAGCCCTCTGCAGCACTGTGAGAGCATGGCCTGGCCAGCACAGACATGGGAAAAGAGAGTCCAAACAAGTTCTGAGGGTCCCAGCAAGAACAGTTGCTCTTCCCCTGCTAACTTTCCTAACCGTCTGCTCTAAAATGGAAGCATTCAATATCAGGGCAAAACACTAACTCTAGAAAAGCAAAAAATGCAAGGTCTGCAGTGGATAAACTCATCCTTCTTCCCTCACTTCCAAGTATAAAATGGTGCTCTACAAGCAGAAACAATAAAGGCTGAAAGATGCATGGAAGTTGGTTGGTATGTCTATCAAAACAGCACCTCCAGGATGCTGCCTGTGGGCAGACATTGAGCTGACCAGGCTGACCAGTGCATCTAAGGAAAGTATGCCTTCCTTCTGTCAAGAGCCTTCAAAAATAATTATATAGAAGTCATAAAAAAGAAGTGTCTAAGCTCCAATAGAACTAGGAAAAAATAACCTCTTGGAAATTCAAAGTCCAAAAAAAAAAAAAAAATTAATCTTGCAACTTTCTCTGCATAGTTAAATCTCTCACTCTCAGTTTCTCTGCTGACTTTAGTGGATCCTGTACTCACACAGAAATCCTCCCAGCACCAAGGAAAAGCAGTGAATCAAATGGCTTCCTCTCTCAGGAAAGGGAGAGAACATAGGTTTTGCAGAGACAAATACAAATTGTAACCACGACCTTAATCTTTGCTTCAGACTGCACAAATAAAAAGACACCTAGCACCAGCTCTGCTTGATAGGTAAGGAGGCTTTACTGTCCCATACTGTCTCACTCTTTACATAGCAGTATTCAAACCATTTCTGCATCATGATTCAGCTTCTGAACTAGTGTGCAGGTTAACCATAAACAATTTCAGCCCAGTTTAAACCTCTCTGCTGTAGGAATCAGTGGCTCAGCAGCTAATTCACAAATGGCTCAGTTGACCATGCAGCGGGGACACCGCAGATAGCTGAGGGCAGTGACCTCGTCACTCAACCTCAGCTAATCTGTCCCCATTTACCAGAGACAAGAAAGAAAGAACACGAAAAAGAAAGGGCTACTGTCTGATGTCCCTTACAATTCAGCATTGCACATGCCAAAATAAGTAGTTCTCCAGAATCAAAAAAGAAGTTAAAAGTTGCAAAACTTAAAAGCATTTCTGGATTCTTAGGCAAGCCTGGTAAGCTCATAGGGTTCCTTTACTGAAGTGTTTTGCTTTGACTCTGAACTGAAAGCCCACTCTCTTCCCAAATTGCCTGACTTGTCACATAGCTCAGCCTTTGGCAGAGGAGAAGCTACTGAAGCCAAACAGCACAGATCATACCTGAGTGTTTGCTATGAGGTACATGCACAGCCCATTTCTCTCACTGCAAAGAAGTTTCACTTACACTCTGAATTCATATTTCCCCACGTTTTCTCTTTTTTCCATCGAAGTTCACTCCAGAAATCTAATATATTGTAATAGAAGTGACTGGATAAAACCCTGCCAGAACTACAATGAGAGGCACACAGGCACAGGGCTTCTGCACCCAGCAACATGTGAACCTGGAATAGCCAAGACCAGTGGAGTTTCTTTGGGTTTCCTTGATTTAGGCTGAGATCCCTATAATTTCCACCTCTAGACATCCATGATCCGGATCTCCATGATTTCCATGATCTGGATTCACCATCCAGTCATCCAAACTCCTCTGCTTAATCACCCCTAAACCTTCAGCTTTCTCAGGGAAAGGTTTAACCCATGCAAGGGAATCAACTTTTTATGAAACGATTTCTTATTCCATAAATAATGCAATCTCTTTACCTCTTATATTACCAATCTGTCATCTACCTCTGTACTCTCCTATGATAAAAAAAGTAATTTGCAGTAGTCCGGATGAGCAGCACACCCTTTTGGACAAGCTTTTGTCATTTTGGTCTCTCTCTGCTGCATGACACCTGGCTCACATCTCCCCAGTTTGCAGGCAAAAGCCTGGACACCAAGTAGTCACTCAAGTGCCCCTGAGCACTCTGCATTTTGGAGATGCCTTTTTGAAAACCCACTCTCCCATCAGTGTAGCTTGGAAAAGCCAGACAGCTGGACCTACTTTAGTGTAATTTAGCTGAGATGTCAGCCCTCTTAAGGAAGAAAACACTGCTCAGTGTGAATAAAAGTGGCACCATCTGTTCCAAAGTGAAGAGACCTTTGCAGCATGGCCTGAAGGTCGAACCCTGCTGGACTCCGAATCAGGAAGTGTTGTAGCACACATAGTTGTAAACGGAGAGTGCTCTAGCAAATCCCTGCGTCGAGCACCGCTCCAGGATCGGCAGCCAACGGCCCTAATTGAGGATTTACTTAGGCAGCAACTGGTCCTCTGCAGTGATGAGAGGTGTCAGGTTTTTGAAGGAATAAGCTCTCTTTTCTCTTCTCCTCCCCATCGTGACCAGTAGTTTCTCAAATCTCAAGTGTTTATTCAAGCGACCAACCTTCACTAGCAAATGGCTCAAGTTTTGATGTTTAATGTTGCAGGGATAGCAGTAGGCAGCTTTTCTTGTTTTCAGCTCTTTTAGCACACTGTTTTGCCTAAAGCGAAATATGGTTTCAAGCAGTCTCACTCCATTGGTACTTTCTCCTTGCCTCAGCTAACAGCACTTGGGTATGTATTAAAGATGCTGCAGCAGAAGTTGATGCTACAGGGCTTGCTCACTTATTTCAGATAGTCAGCAATCCAACTTTTTTAAAACGCACTTTTTATACAAAGGAATTATTTGTTCCTTTTTCTGGTTTTCAACCCAATTTCAAAGCCCGTGGAAACATGGGTAGGGAGAGGGAGAGTTGTGCACTTGATTGGGACATCAACATAACATGACATTTTACAAAGATTGTCAATATGCCTCCTTAAAGAGACACTGACATATTAGTTTAAGTGACTGGGTTTGCTGAGATTTCTTTAAGGTTGACTTAAATGTCAGATGCCATTAGCTCTGGAAGTTCAAACAGTCTACCACTGTGAGCATCTTGAGCAGTGGAGGTTGAAAGGGTCACAGGTAAGCAAAGCCATGCTAAAACACCACCTACTATGGCTGTGAAACATGTAGCTCCGCAGTGAAACGCAGAAACCAAAGCCCTGAAGTTAGAAGATTTTTATTAATGTCTTCTCAAATAGACCGCCAGGTCTAGATTTGTACCTCTGCAGCTTCTCACTCACCAGCTGAGGTCTCACTGCTCTCCTCATCTACATGTAAGGGGGGAGATCCGCTTGCTTTAAAACTTCAGAACACGCGTGTGTCTTTGAGTATAAGAAAAGTGAACTATTGATTAGCAATTGACAAATGAAATAGAAATTTCATATAGGCTGAGAAAGACCCATCCATAATTTATGGCTGTGCCAAATATGAGTGACAGCGAACAGCGGGAGGCTTGAGCGCAATATTGATTACTTTAAAAAACTGAGAAAGGCACTGTGCTGAGGACTGGGAGGATAAAGAAGAGAGGCAACAAGCAGAGAAAACAGGAGCAAAGCCATTAAGGATGTTGTGCTACCAGACACTGCCAGACTAAGAAACTGAGGAGACAGTCAGGTGGAGAGCACTGCTCTCCCCTTTCCAATCAATAATACCTTGTCAAAACATAAAATGCATGCTTTTGCTCTTAAGTAAAATGTGTCTAAGATTTTTAAAAGCATTGATTCAAGGTGGATCAATGAGAATCTAGGCGTATTTTCCTGTGCAAAAAGGGGGTAATAACACTTTGTAGATAATCACACAACAGAAGAGATTCCCAATGCTAGTTATAAATGTCCTATTTATATTACAATCTTTTTGTCAGTTAAGGTTAAGAATAGTAGGTCAAGGAGCCATGCATTGTTGAAGGGGGAAGGCAGGCATGTAAATGTGGGAGCATGTAATCTCTTTAAAAGATGAATGCGAGGACAGGACTGAGCTTGGGCAGGAGAGGCTGTAAAACACATCCCCTTCAACTCCACTTCCAAAGTGCTTCCGGGGGCTTTTTCACTTAATTCTTAGCAGTTTCAAAGCTCCAAACTCAAGAGCAATGCTCAGCTGAGAGGCAATGAATGACTGTACTCTGCAAGGCCTGTTCCTGGGGGTACTGGATTTCTTCAGCAGCTGCTCAGCTGCAAGGTCCTGGCAGGGCTGGGGCTGGTGTTGAAAGGGCTCTGCTACTGTAACTATTCCAGCAAAATTTGTTCTAGCAATTTTCATCTCGCAAAAATATGTTTGGTGGTAGAGTATACAATGGTCCTCTAATTAAGCAAGTTATGTGAGGATAATTGCAGCTTCAATTAGACTTTTGCCTAACAAGGTTTTGGCCAGCATTGAGATGGCTTTAAAACCAAAACAGAAAACATATTTATAACTGGCATCATCTTACCAGTATGGAGAAAAAAGGCTTTAAGAAAGAGGAAAAAGTGGAACTAAACTTCTAACTGTCCAATTCTCCCCCAGAGAGAACCCAGTGTGCATTTCCAGAGATGAGTAGCAAATTTAAGTGAACAAGATGTGCATTTCAAATGCTGAGAGAGAAAGAGAAAAAAGAGAAGTGCACCTGCAGAGGGCAGCTGGGGATGTGAAAGGTACCTCAGAGATGGCTCTCACTGCCCTTGCAGCAGCCCTGGTACCTGCACAGCACAGCAGCTACTACACAGGTACCTGAGTAAGGAGCTCCCTGGGCAGACAGGAACCTTCTGGTCCCTGTGCAGACCTGCACTGCCCAGTGCTGCCCTCGAGGGAAGCATTTGTGCTGCTGGTTGCAAAGCAAGGCACTGGGTTCGTGTACTTCACACAGGCTTGCTCTGAGCATTCTCTCTTTGATCCATTAGGAAATAAAATTTGGCTTTTGGTTATTAGAATTGAACATTGAAATAGAACACTGGCAAAGGAAAAGAAAGAATTATTCCTTCTTCTTTAAAACAAAAAACTTTGGAATATTTCAGAACACCTCTAATTCCAGACAATGACTTCAAGTAAATCTCATCTTTAATCACTCATTCTTCAATAGTCACTGACTCTTGCTGAGTTTTTTGAAATGCAGGTGAAAAATTATCTTTTTTTTCTTTTTCTTTTTTTTTTTTTTTTTTTGAGCTATCACAGAGCTATAGTTGAATGACATAAGAGGGAGGACAAGAAGAATTGTCCACAACCCACTTCAGCAACAGCATGTTTCCAAGTCACCCATACAGTCATAGAAATAACTGTCTTGCAACACTTCCATTTTCTTTTCTCTCTTATTCAAAGGCAGAATTTTTCCATCATAATGCAATGTTTCACTGTCCCGAACATTTACATGCCCCTGAAGTTCTAATACTGATGCAATAATTCCTTGGCATCAATAAAATATATTCCCTTTGTGAACTCCCACTGTTTCCCTCATCATCGGTAAAATCTGAAAAGCCTTACAAAAATAATTATTTTGCTGCACACTGTTTTTCATTTTTGATAGGATCTTAACGGCGGACTTTTCTGAATGCACATCTAAGAAAAACCTTGTCATTATTTCCACTGACCTGAGTAATGAGGCAGGAGCATGAACCCCCTGCCTCCCAACTGGCGAGAGGTGCTGCACAAAGCACACTGAGCTCCCCTCCAGCAGCCAAACGGCCAGGCTGTGGGAAACAGAATGGGAGAGAAGCACTTGGAAAAGTGAGGGGCGTAGTCTGACTACAGCTAGAGCATTAGGGTAGGGACAGAGCTCAGGGGATTCATGATGGGGCCCCTCTGGGCAGCACTGTCTCCAGTGGGCTCAAAGTGCAGCATGCACAGACTCTGCTCCTGTGTTCACTGCAGTCACCTGCCACTTGTGCTTCCCCAGGATTACTGCAAAAGGAGCAGTTTCCCCCACCCCAGATATTCCCAGAGAGGAATCTGCTCCAATCTCCCTGCTCCTGGATCTGGTGGCTGTGAACTGTGGCAGGGAGCACATCTGGCCTCCACTACTCAATTTTTATGCCGGTGTTATGAAAATGACATTTACCTATTCCCTTTACAGGGCTGTGGAGGAGATTGATCAGGCGGCTTATATATCCTGCTTTCTGTAATCTTCCAAACTAATTAGCTCCCAAAGAGATACCATGCCGGCAGGCCAGATCCCTCCAGCTTCACCAGTAAGAACAGCAGGTGGGAGAATAACTCCACACACGTTCCCTGCTTGGCCCTTTCTAAAACTGCTTGTGACACTAATTGATCGGTGCCAGTGGTGCTGGTGGCAGAGATGCACACAACCCACAGGGAAGCTGTTCAAAGCTGCAGTAATGAGTAACCTATTGCTGCTTGAAAGCACAACCATGGGCTTTGAATTCTGCTATGATTACCTGGGCTAGCCAGGCCTCTGTCCCCTCACAGTGTTAGAGACGAATAATATTTTAACCTATTTGAATTTTACGCTAATGACCTGGGAAGAAAGAAAGAAAGAAGACGACTTGCTTCAAACTGCTTAGTGTTCAGCGATGTGGCAGAGGGACTTCAGAGAGAGCCCACCTGGGAGCAGGCAGGGTTGAGTCAGCACACAGAGGTGCTCCAGGTTGTTGCCAGTGGGGGACCTGGAAATCCTGCTCTGCTGGCAGCACTGCTCCATGCACAACAGCCCGTGCAGGCAGTGAGTCTCCCCAGCCCGTGGCAGCAAGGGATGTCAGGGCATACACACAAGCTTCCGATGCAACCTAATTCCAAAAAGGCAACCCCTCTGGAACCTTCCCTGAAAGCACCAGCTACAACAGCCCTGAGACTACTCCAAACTCTGCCCAGGGCTGGCTCCCAGCTGCCTCAGCATCAGAGGAGACGAGAAAACCTGCCACTCTTCAGAGGTTATTGGTAATCTAAGCAGTAAACTAAAAAGCTGAGGAGACCAAATCAAATGGAAACAGTATCAAGGGTGCAGCTCTTTTCTGGTCACTACTGCCCACAATTCACATTTTACCCAGACTTGACACAGTTTTCAAAGGCAATACTGGCTCTGCTGAATGATTCATGCAGCTTGTGTTGCAGTAGACACTGACATTATGAAAAACTTCTCTGCAAACAAGCACAGTGATTAAAAATAGAAACAAAATTATACAACACCACAATTCAGAAATAAACCAGCTCACAAGTGTCCTAAAATACACCTGGGTCACTCGGGATACCTCCAGAAACCATTTTAAAGTATCACCATTCCAGGAATGACTGCATTTCAGAGGGAGAGGTCTGTGCTTCCCAGAAGTTTTGCAAGACCATGTCATCACCAGCGCAGGACAGAAGTGGTATTGGCTGCAGGAAAACGTCAGTGTCTCAGCTGCAGCAAATCCTTTCATGCAATAAAGTGTTTGCATCTTTTATTACCCTGCTGTGGTAAAAACTCAGCATTAAAATAAGCACTGATCATAGTGGAAAATTTTCCTTGAAATGACAGTCTACACTGAGTACTACATTAGTATATAAGGGCTCTACTTCAAGAGCATCCTGGTGTGTTCCAAGAAAGAAATAAATTGCTCACTTAATTCTACTAATAGTTAATACAAAGAATTAATGCTCACTGTAATATGCCAATCACTGTCTTGCTTCAGCCTGTGTGCACAGAGGAGCACAAGGGATGTCCTGGCCAAGTTCCTGCTCTAGAGAGCATGCACACAAAGTTGGGTCCTTCGTGCTCTGTAGATCTGTGTGAACACAGCCCAGTGGAATAACTTAGCGTGACCCGAGGTAGCTCAAGCCATGGGGACTGCCAGGACCCTGAGAGAGCGAGTCCAGAGCTGAGACAGCTCACCTACACTCACATTTCCCAAAAACACATTCTCTGCTCCCGCCAGCGCAGGTGACACAGGTCCTCTGCTACCCCGCAGCAACCACCAATGCCTGCCTCCCCGAGGAAGCAGTTTGTAGTGAGCAGAGCTACAAGACACGCTAAGCAGGTTACATCTGAGCCCAGCATGGGGCCGTTTGCTTCTGAATGCAATTCAGCCCGGTGGCTTTCATCTGCAAACCCCTCCAAGTCCTCCTGGCTCTCTCAGAGTCTGATCTGCTCGATAGCTGAGATCAGCGCCTGCATGCTCGCAGTGAGCCACGGTACTGCTGTTAGCAGCACAGGACTGCAGCCTGGGGGCCAAGGACAGCGCACCAAGCCTTCAGATCACTTTCCTCGCTTTGCTCTCAGCCAAACAGTCTGAGAGACTAAGCACCTTTCCCAGGATCATCTGGGCAATTTAATGGGGCTTTGACCTCCAGTCCCTGATGTGGCTGTTGCAGTGCCCCTACGGATTGCATATTCCTGTTAATTAACTCCTGGAAGCATTTGGTATTTACTTCTTTAAATAGCTAAAATGCTCTCCGGAGCTTGAAAATGCTCTGTCAAAGTTGTGGATGGGCTATCAGACTGTAGTTGGAAACACATTTACATTTCACATCAGCTAAACCTCTATCTCAGGAATACTTAGATGTTATAGCCGTCCTTGGAGCATTTAAAATGGTGATGAGACTCAAATAAGTCTATGTATGATGGTCTTTTTTTCCTCATAGGGCAGCAAAGACAGCAAAGCTCAATTTTTTTGGAGAGCTACTGCATGGGTAGTACACAGGATACACTGAGCAGAAAGAATTCTGGATCTTATTTTCTGCTCAGCAGATGTTTGGCTGATAGTGAAGTAGTGGGCAGTCATTTTACCAGTAAGCACTTCAGTTTCCTCTATTTTTTAGCACTATTAAATTAATTTATTCTCCCTTTAAGGTTGCACTTTTCAGGGCAAGCAGTCTTTTACTCTGCACTGGAGCTCAGTTCAACAAAGCACCAAACTCATTTGGGACCTTGCTGTACTAATGTAACACACACAAGCCAGATTAGAAACAAAAAAATGCTGGGTTCTGAAAACACATGTTTTTCAGACTGTGGAGTTTAGTCAGACACTAGGAGTAAAGCTGTTGAATAGCATATTTAAGACTCAGATGGAAAACAGAAACTTCCCCAACCACAAGTTGTACAAGACAATATACATAACCCATTGAATGGAAAAATAGACTGCCTTTATCATAATTATGATGATTTATAAAAGCAGATGTTCCAGAACCCACCAAACATTTCATTTCACTTCTATTCATTTATACTCAGCCTTAATGATGGCTTGATATATTCTTGATTATTTTTTGCCTTCACACCCATTTCTGTTCCTGTTACCCTGTTGATCACTGAAGGCAGTTTTAGGCCTGGTTAAATGGCTCTGAAGTTGCTTCTCAGACAAGGAGGTTTAAGGAAAAAAAATCCATTCTGCAAACAGCATCACAGCAGTGCTATCTGTAAGCAGCCCCAGAATTATTCTTCCAGTTATTTAATTAGCTCAGACAAAGGTTGCAGAGTGCACAGAAATCTGTCAAGGGATCTGAAGTAATATTTGGAGATAATTTCTTTTACTGCTTCATCATTAATGTTTTATGTACTCTTGCAATTGATAGAAGCAATAAAACATTTCTGAAAACTACAGAAGAAACAAAAAACTAAATATACATTAAATAAAACCTCATCTGAAATTCCACTAACACTGCACCCATGGCATCATTTAACAGTTTGCTAGTCTGCTGTACAGACTACAGTTCACTGCATCATGACAAAGTACTTAGATCTAAATAGATTTCCCCTATTTATCCCTTGTGGCAAATCTAAACGGAACTTTTTGAGTGAGAATGCATATATCACTGTTTAGTTTACAGAACTTGTATCTTCTTGCTTCTCAAGAGTTTCTCTGAGCATGAATCTGGACTGTTACATAAAATAAAGAAAAAATACTTCAGTAAGATACATCTCAATGCAAAAAAACAGTTATGGTTGTAATTATATACAGATATATATTATTATCTGTTGAAATATTTCAGCATTACCCACAGTTCAAGGCTCAAGCCTGAACAGAAATCCTGAGTATAGCAAAAAGCAAAATTATCAGTTTCTTAACTCAAAGTTCAAGTCTTTCTGCAGGATTCTTCTGCAATCCTCATAGTCAAAGGAAACAAAGAAGATGCATCATTTTAATGGCATATCTTTCTCTTCAGGTTTTATATAAAACACCAAAGTATCCAGCACTGGGGTAGTTAAATGGCTCATTTCATTTTAGAAGTGTCTCTCCATGGACAAGGTTGGTGCTGGATGAAGGAGAAGTGAATCTGATCAGTAGGATCGTTATTTCCACCCAGAAAAGCACATCCTGAGAGAGCCCAGCATAGTTCTTAGTTTCTAGGCTAAGTTCACAGCTAGTAAAAGCCCATCAACCTTTCTATTTGAATTTCTTGTCATTAAAATCTTATAAATATAGAATTCATATGGCCTTTAAAGGAAACATAAGTCTTGATTCATTTTATTTTTAATACAGTTGAGGGATAATACCTGCTAAGCTCAGCATTACCAAATGATCTGCTGCTCAGCTAGTTACAGAACTTTCGCCAGTAAGCGTGCATAATTTAAAAATTTTTATATTCAATGAAATAACTAACAATGTAAAAATGACAAAATGGACATTTTTGTTGTCCTGGGAATTCAAAATATATTCTACAATCACAGCAGGAAAAGCAGGAAAATTTAAATAGTGCATTATGATAATTAAGTCAGCTAATTGTATACATGTGAGCAGTGATGTCACATCAGCAGTGTCATGACTTTGCAAGATATAGGAACAAAATTTATCTCTCGTCAAGACTCTTTAAACACAACATATTTGACAATAATCAGTGGATTTTCAGCATCAATAATCAGCAGCCTCAGTTACATACGAGACTTTTCTCATGTTTATTCCAGTGCCAAGTCTCAATGGCAGCCAGTATTCCTGCTCCCAGATATAAATCAAACAAAGGCCAATATGTGCATGCAGAGTGAGCCCTTCACCCAGCCTCTGACTGAGTAGCATTGATATGCTACTTTTCTTACATATTATTCCCTTTCTTTGTTTTTTTAAAGTAGAAGCCAGCTGTTGAAATCTGGACTCCATTCATCTGGAGTGTGAAAAACCATGTCAATGCAGGCAATGACTCACACAAGGAAGGACACTCTGATTTCCCAACTATCTCATCAGCTATGGTTTTAGGCAAATGACTGATGTTAGATATTGGATTATGTATTTTTGAAAGTGTGCCATAACCAAGTGTAGCTAGAAACTGAGGACACAGTTGAGTATGGACATTTAGAAAAGGCCTCTGTGCTTATTCTTTCTGGAAATACAGCAGAACATGGAGGCTTTGTTTTCAGTGGAATCTGTTTTCATTTGGTTAAAAAAGGTCCATAGGATGCAGAAATGGGCCTTATAGGTACTTCTGATTTCTTCTTAAAAACTGCTTCAAGGGAAGAACATGAATCCATTCACACTGGAGCAGAAAAAGGAGAATTCACTTTTTGGCTGTAGCTGACACTGTTGCTAGAGAAGCCTGGTGATGGGGCCATTAGGAGGAGACCTGGGTTATTGGGTTACTTTGCTGTGCCTTTACTCTTCTGTTGTTACAGCACAACCTGCACTCAAGTTTTGTGCACAGCCTTAGGCAACTCCTTGTGCTCCCCTGTGCCTTTACTGCCATCTATATCTTGAGAATGATAGCAGTTTGCTTTGTCACAGAGATGTCACAAATCCTTTAAAGTTAGACATGGATTTGTTTATTGGAGCAATGGGTTTGCTGCAAGTACTTGAGAGGGATTGTCAGAGAAATTCAGTGCTCTGTGGACATTCTGCCACTGCAGTCACTTACAGTGGCTCCAGGACAAAGAGTGACTTAATGGCTTCGTCACTGTCAGGAAGTGAGAACATAGTGAAGCCTTCTTTCTGCACTAATATCAGGGCTCTGTGAGAAGGAGAAAGCATAGAGAGTCCAAAGTAAAGCCATCCTGCTGCACGAGGGGATGTGGCCCAAATTTCTTGCATTTTCTTTATAGAAAAATACAGAAAATTTTGCCTAATACAAAATGTTACAGTCACATCAAGGGATCATAGCCACATGGTCTCTAGGACAGATGGGGCAGCACCACCATCCTGGAGCTCAGTTCTCATTGTGCCTTGATGAAATATTTTAAGTTCATTCAATTTACAGTAAAATGCCTGAACTGGCTGAGGGAGCTTGAGGCACTGCAATCATAGAATTTCCTGTTATAAATTTGCAGTGAAGATAACTTAGCCTCCCCTAGTTCACAAGTTGTAATATCCATGTCCTAAAATAAAACAAATATAAGAAAACAGCTAAAAAAGACTGGAATAGACAGGCAGCAGTAAGGAGTTTACAAGTAAATCGAATAATCTTTTCCCAGTGTATTTATGTGCTCATGCATCTGTGCTTTATTTATCTGTAACTCTTCACAATCAGGAAAAAGTATAGGCTTTGTCTAGTTGAAGGGACTGGTTTATCTCTGCTCCTGACCCTTTAATTTGTCATCTAGCCAGCTTCCCCTTGGTGAGAATGTTTCTGGCACTCCAAGTCTGCAGTTAACTTAATAAGGAATGTAAGCACAGTTAGATAAATTAATTTCAAGGTCAAGCACACTGACAATGGAAAATGGATGCAAGTGGCAGGTAATAGAGGAAAATTCGCATGCATACTGATACATGGTTAAAGGCAGATGTTACCAGATAATTTAATCTCAAATGTAACTGATGTTTTCAGTTGCCCTTTTCCATTAAAAGAATTGTACCAGATGCTAAAATCAAAGATTATTCAAAGAATTAAGATATGAAAAGCATGTTAGATCACTAAACTCCAATTAGTTAAATTAAATTGTATACCATTATCTACCTGTAGTTTTATTGGTAGCTAGCATTAGCACTCAGCTTGAGCAATAATAAAATTAGAGAATAACACTTTAATTGAATTGCACTTAAAAGGATCATGCTGACAAATGTGATTGTATCTGGCTGTAATGCACACCTTTTCCAACGATCATTAAATCCAATGAAATGAAAGTCACAGGATGTTGACAGTTCTCTGAAATAATCTGTGAACCATGCTGTATCTTGCAGTTCCTAATCAATTTAGAGAAGCCTCATTAAGGCTTTGCAGCTAAAGAATACTTAAAAATCAAAACAAATTACAACATGTTATGGATAACTAGATAATCATATCGATACAACAAGGATGTATTGTGTTGCAACAATTCATTTCCTTTGAAGGAAGAGTTTGCCGTGGATGATTTAAGAATTGTTATTCGTAACTGCAATCAGCCAGCCCTAATGTCAAGTGTTTTCATCTTTACTCATAATAAACATTTCTTATGCTGTGCCTTCACTGTATTCTAGATCTAATACTGGACTCTATGATCCAGTGGCTGTTAATTATTTGTGTGTCTCTGTGTATATTTGTTTCTCTTCTGTGCTGTTTTTGCCTCTTTGGAGTATGCAGAAACAATGATGTGTGATTCTGGGAACAAATTAGACATTATCAGATACCCCTGTGAATATTTCTCGGCAATTTTTGTTCCTCATGAGTAAGGACTTTGTTGCTGGATTATTTAACAGCCAATAACTCACCCTCGCTCTCTCCTACCTTCGGTGGCTGTTTCCTTTTTATATGGCAGCTAATAGAAAATAGTGTACCTTGATGTAACACTTACACAAAAGCAATTTGAGCTGGGTAATTTAGCAGATTAATGAGACCAGCCAACAGGCATTTAAAACTGAGACATATCTGTGGCACTCCTTCTTGATCTACTTAGTCAACATGGACTTGGCCAGTCACCTTTCCCAGTGGACTCATCTCAGTCACATGATAAATCATCCGTACTCAAATATTTCTTTTTAAAGATTCCCCCTCAGCCTTAGTTGATAAAAGTCCCAGGCATCAGATGGAGTGCATGGAACCAGATACAAACTCCTTTCCTCCAACATGGACATTATAGTTAGTCACTTTTGCTGTTGATTAATGGTCCTTTAGCTTCAAGCCTTTGAGGGATTGTTATACTGTGACTTCTGCTCTCAACAAAGCATAAAATTGGATATAACACTAAAGAGATACTACAAAATACTATCCTGTTTTCTCTCCATTGGACTGATTTGCATGGACCCCTTCAGACTGACATGGGAACAGACTTTAAAATGCAACAGTAGATTAAGACAGAATATGATACTGATGTTAAATACAATTTATAAAACAGAGGTTAAGCTATCTGAAGAAATATGGCTTTAATAATGCATGCTGTTTCTTCTGTTCTCTTTCTGCATGAAAAGCAAAGCAGGGTTCCAGACAACATCTGGATTTCCACATAGTGTTTAAAACAGTTTTTCATGTTTTCCCAAGGTATATGAAATGGCTATCACACACACAGTATACTGCTCAGCAATGGCAACAGCAAGTCCATAAATATTTGAGAGGGGGTTAGAGATTTAAACATAAAGGCAACAGAGCCAATAAGTGACCAGAGGCTTAACACCAGTTAAAGTTCATATCATTGGCATCATGGGAGTGCCTAGAAATCCAGTCACAACAGAACAGTGAAAAGCAGAAACAAAAGACAACCCAAACATCTCCTGTCACTCTTCTCCAGGAGTGCAAAGAGGATTTAGACCATGAAAAAACAAGCGCCATTAATCCTAAGGATCGGACCCAGCTCTGATCAACTCCCACTGCTGTCATCCTTTTCCACAAAGGGATGCACATTTGCCTCCCTGCAGTTTGGAGAGGATGAGCACTTTCAATGCATTAGCTCAGCGAGTGAGGGTGTGAACTCACCTGGGATACCCTTGAAAACCATTTTCTTGACCCCCCCCAATCCCCTGTTGCTCCCATGCTGTACCTGCTCTGACTATTTTCACTGCCTGACCTCCTCCAGCATAACACACTACACACATATTTCCTTCATTTGGCAGATCCAGAGCTTCATCCTGCACTTTCTCTTACCTCTGACAGCCAGAATAAACATCACTACCTGAGTTAAAGTCATGACATGGAGACCAGAATGTTGTAGATATGCTTAGCTGGGTGGCCAGTGCACAACAAGAAGCTGTGTCCTTCCACTTGGGACTGTCACCTCTGCCCCTGCAGAAGGTGCTTTAAAAGAGGGGCCATTGCTTGTAGTGCATAGACTCACTTTTTTTTTTTTTGCATAGACTCAAAATTTTTACTTTTCCCAGGCAAAAGTGGCATTGGATGCTAAATGGATGCAGGACTGGAAGCACACAGCTTGAATATGGGTCTTACCACAAAAAGAAACCCTAAAGGCAAAAACAGATTGTGAGAGGATAAACAGTTGTATGCCACCACCAGTAGGTCTCTTTCTCATTAATTCAGGAGAAGTCTCCAAGCTCATCCTCCAATGAGGTCTTGAAGGGCTCATGTTGTAGAAATCAGTGTCTGTTTACATATATCTACACTCTAAACAAATACAGCCATCTACGGCAACCAGGGCTCAGTGGGACAAGAACAGCTACTTGAGAGAGGGAGAAAAATGTGGAAAGCTCAGCAAGGGTACGGGAAGGAATCTGACTGCTGTGTCAAACATCCCACTCCACTTCACTTCATGGAGCACTCTTTACATAACCCAGCAATTAATTAGAAACAACACACATTTGTGGTTCCCCTCGAGGCAATGAAAAATAACTAATGTACATGTGCAATATCTTTCCTTTTAGCAAGAAACTTCATCAGGCTATTTCTGTTTTGAACCAAAACACAGCGTGTGCATCAGATGGCAATATCTCCGAAAATGGTGAGTCTGGACCCAGTAACAAATGGGTTTTGAATACGTTTATGAACAGGAATCCTTTCAATATTTCAAGGCCAGTATTAGAGAGTGAATGATGATGATGCCTGCTGGAAAACATATAAAGAAAAAAGGAGCTGGGTCCTTGGGCTTTCTGTCATCCCAGACTGATATCACCAGTGCAGTGCCACGCACGCACCTCCCACGGGCCCCTCTCTCCTGAATCTGGTGACAGAAACGTTGAGTTTTTTCAGATCCACTGGGAAGCCCACAAGGGTGGGCAGGTTGCAGAGACTATTTAATGCCCCCCTCCAAAGGAAGACCTACCAAAGGCATTTCTGTCCTTTCCCAGTGTGTGTCCCTCCCAGAATTATGGGCCATTTAGGGCCAATTATGGGCCACCAGATGACCCAGCAACAAGGCTTCTCATTTTTCACAATTTCCTTCTCTCTCTCACTCAACCAATTTTAAACTTATTCCATCTCTTTCTCATTCTCAGCACCCAATTACCATTCTTCTGAAGTTATTTGCCTGCTTAAATGATGCTGGAACAATATTAAGATTTTTTTTTTGATTGTCAGATTACAGTTCACATGTGAATCAAAACTGCTCTTCACGTGTGAATCAAAACTAGATTAAGGGTCTGATCCTGCCACCCTTAAAATCAACCGTGGTTCCATTCAGAGAAACCAAAGCAAAGGAGAAATGGGAGGTGCAAAACAGCAGGCTGGTCCCTCTGAAGGGTTGTGAGTGGTCAATGCACCTGAGTGAACTGGGCCCATTAAAGAGGCAGAAAATGGGACATTAATTTCACAGACAGTCTCGGGAAATTCTGCAGCAAAAACTGCTTCTCCTCCTGCAGATAGGTGTTTGGACACAAACAGCACTTCACCCTCTACTGAGCTCCATGCTGGACTGACATCTAACACAGCAGAAGCTGCAGTAAAGAAGGTCATTTCAGAATTGCAGCAAACCTGAACAAAAATTCATAGTTCTGGTTTATGGCAGAGTCATTGAGAGGAAACCAAAGAGGAGAGTAGAATGATAAAACCAGAACATTCCGGAAAAAAAACAAGTACACTTTTAAGTGATCTCAGCTGTAACAACTAACACACACCAGCTGCTACAAGGTGCAAATGGAAGGTCTTGGGCAGACCAACAACTTGACCAGCTATGAACAAGCTGCACCTAAGTTGTGTGCCAGTAGATGGTGTGTTTATTTTAACCTAATAGTTACCTGAACAGAATTAGAGCTCTCTTTACCACTGCAGCTTTGTTTTGAGCAAATATTGCTTCCTGAAAATGCTTCAGTTTTACCCTGTGAAGTTTTCCTCTCCTATTTCATCCCCTTGTGAAATGTCACAAAGAGGATCACTGTGGCCAATATGATAGGAATGTTCAGATCGTTGAGTGTAATATGCTATTCATATTTGCACTTCAAAGCATTGTGCTTTTCCAGTTAAATATAATCCCGTGCCATCTTTTATAAGAAATGCCAGGATCTTTCCTCATATGCTGGCACAACACCTCAGCTCCAGGTTTACCTCTCCTGGCTTATCCAGGTCGTGATTTATCTTAACAAATGTCCATGCCCCTAAGACCAAGTGAAAGCAGCAGGAAGCCAATGGATTTCAATGTCCTCTTGACATGCAACACTGCTTCAGAGACAACTTGGCTCAGGCTCCAGATCTTGTTTTCACCGAAGGTTTCAAGAATTTGTGAGACATCTTTTCATTTGCTTTTATCTTATGATAGCTTGTTCAGCCCCCTTCACAATTAGACTGACATTTTTATGGCTCAGAGTGGCTGCATTTTTTTTTTTTTTAAGTAGGTCATGTGAAACATGAATGTGTTGCATCAACTCATCAAGAAGGCTTGGTGTCTCTCTGTTCAGGTACTCAGCATTTGAGACCACTACTCTGAGTGCTACCCAGCCATCACCCCCACTGGGTGCCCCTAGCTCACCCCACACTTCAGAGGGAGATGGAGGAGAAAGGATTCTTCCTCAGAATAATTGGCAGCTTAGAGGAAGGGGCAACAAAGATGAGCCAAGAACCAGGAACTCTAGATCTACTCATCCATGACTGCTGCTTGTCAAAACAGGACATCTCCCACCTGACAGCCACAATAGATCCAAAACATTCCTCCTGACAGCCAAGGTACCAAATGATGAAGCTACTGACAATATATTAATTTTCTTCTCCTCTACCACAAAAGAACAGCCTACTTACTTCTTTACATCAAGGAGTAGTATGTCTGGTGTACATTATAAAACCCAGATTTGAATCTGATTGGTGACCCATAAGAAGGTATGTGATTAATTCTGTAAGAAAGTTCATCAACCAATTCTTGAGAAGTACCAGCACAAAACTTGAAAGCTAAGGAACATGCTCCTGCAACACACATTCAGTACTTCAAAACACACATACTTGTTGGACTTAAAGGACCAACAACAAAATTATATGCCAAAGCACTGAACTACTTGACTCACAAACAATTAAAGCATTCTTTCAGCATACATTATATTTTGTAGAGTTAGTTTTCGCAGGTATTATATACAACAAAGTTGATATGCTCACAGGAATTGTATCAAGCTCTTAGATTTCTTTTCCTGTAGGTTTTGATCAGTCTAATTCACCTGAACTTAAGGAGTTGTGGGCTAGACCCCCAAACTGAACTTAATCTCCCAAACTGATCCTGGAGACATTCTCTAGAGCAGCAGGGGATTTCATCTTGTAAAAAGTTGCAATGGATTGTGTATTTTTGACTCTCCTAAATTCAGCATATTGTAATTCCTTTCCTTACTATCTTGGATTAATAAGAGAGGTTTGTCATCAACAAGGCATTCACAAGATGCCTATGGATGACAAACCTCTCTTATTTCAGACCTACTTCTCCTTCTCTAGCCCTTTCATGAAAGAATTACAATTGCACTCATGTAAGGTTGGTGTCATTCAGCTTTTGAATCAGTTTGGCAAGTCCTGTACCTAAGAGGCAATAAGTCTGTTGTGAATTTATGGCTAACTGATCATACTCTCAAATGGAGCAGCACTCAAGATTTACTACTAACAGCTTCACAACTACTTCTTTGCTTCTAAATGCACAAACCAGTTTTTTCTAACAAGGTGTCCAACACAATTCTTACACTTGCAACTTTCGATACCAGAAAGTCAGGACAGACTCTTTCACTCAATTTTCTCATCACCTGCATAGTATTAGGGATTCACTTTTACCTGAAACACATGAAGGCAACAATTCTGTGTCTGCTCCACAGAGTAATAGTTCCAATGTAAGCACAGACATGAGATCATACTGCCAGTGCACTGTCTTTATCTTCCAGCTGGTTTCAGTCCCAAAGGCAGCAAGAATGGAAGGAGTTTGCTCACATCTGGTTACAAAAGATCTTATAAACACACCTGATGTGACTCAAGGTTAAAAGAGTATTGATCCTAGATCTGAGAGTCCTTTTCAAGTAGGTTTCTCATTCTGTTTACTCTCAAGCAACATTTTTTTGGATCAGGAGTAGGAACAAGTAGAATGAAATAACTCAGGATCTAGCCCTTTTTGCCCAGTTAGCATACATTGGCTCTCAACTGCAATTATTTGGCTTTCCTAACTTAAGATACAAAATGTCCTGTCTGCCAAGAACAGCCAGCACAGCCTGTCTTTGCTTGATGCTGACTGATTTTCCACTGTAGATTCATTATGTCACTGAATTCAGTCACGGGAATATTAACATTTTCACACATGTGGGAACTCATCTTGTGAATGCAAAGCTCATTTATTACAGTGATTTCTTCAGAGGCTGTATGCATCTCTGAGTATGCTCATTTTATAAAAAGGCTTGTAAAAATGACAGATTCTGAACCAGTGGAAGCCTGCAAATTTACCTGAAATATGAAGTTTAAAGCCAAGACTGTTTACTGCTGGAAATTAGTGATGGGGGGGGGGTGTCCTATTTTCCCCTCTTTTTTTGGTGTCTTGAATAATTTAAAATATAATGTAATAAAGGAAGCTTAGGGACTTTGCTGCAGAGTGGCTTTTGATTGCCTCTGAACTCACTAATGGCTCTGATAAGACTGAGCAGTTTAAAGAGAAGGGCCATCTCCAAAGTGACACTGCAAGATGTATTAACACATTTGAATGATGCTTGGACTATTGCACTGAAGCCTGAGAAAAGAACTGGCCACACTCTCCATTTCTAGCAGAATGAACATAATTTAGACATAAATGATAACTTAATAATGCCATGCAGTTATTGCAGCATCATAATTAGAGCAGGTTTTTATTTTAGAACATAATATTCATATGCTTAGAAAATTCAAACCCTTCATGCTTATGAAATGCTCACCCAGTTAATGCTGTTAGCTCTTATTCTGAGCACTGAAACATATAAGGGGTTTTTGTCAGATATTCACAAATCCATGCACCAAGAGAAAAATCAAAAGAAATCAGCTGCAGTTCTGAACACATATTTGTAAATCCTATTCCTTGAAAAATCAACAACTAATTATCTGGGTCAGCAGAAGAGGGAGCTACATTTTTATTAAGAAGTTAAATAACACAGAAGCTCCTTTCACAGATGTCATAGCTATGGTTGGTATTTAAATAATAATAATAAAAAAGCGCTCTTGTTTTAGTGAATTAGGAAGAGATGGTCTTCCTGGTGGTTTAAAAGAGAAAGCCCAGTAAAATGCTACCATAGAATTTCCTGGAAAAGTGAAGAATTTAAAGTTTCAAATAAAGCAAATGTACCAATTCAAATAAATTGGTCTCTTCTTTTTTTGCCACATAAAAGTAGATATTCAAGTTATAATTCTCTTGAGTTTTATACCTATGCTGTCATTGATATGACTGGAAAGATGTTTCAATTTGGCTTAACTCTTCTACACAAAAAATCAGACCCTATGTATATTTGAGGGTACTCTTAATTAAGCTTATTTTAAATATTGTAACCTCAGCTTTATTTGCAAGAACAAAGCAAATAGTTTTAGTTATATCTTTTAAAGCACATTTCAAGGCTGTAGGGCCAGGTTTGCTGGCCAAGTTGTGCCATGTCCCTGAAGCAGACATACACACCTGAGGGTGGATTAGGAATGAAGTTGAACATCCAGGGTAGAAAAGGTGGACTGCTGAAAACTGGTTTCAGGTGCACTGTACCTGCATCCTGATGCTGATAAATACACAGCAGTGCTGAGAGAGTGGAAGGAAAAAAAATCACAGAGAAAATCAGCTCAGAGTAGGAACATGTGAACAGGTCCTTCAAGCTCTTGAAATCATAATAAGGGAAAAGTTGACCTACAGTTTGCCCTCCAAATATGTGTTGAGAACATGCAACAAAACAAAACTGAATGCGGAAGGGTTAATTTAGCCCTAAAAATCATGTGTCCATCACCTCTGTGCATGCAATGAAATTTAACTCCACTCAGACCAGGGATCTACGCCCAAGGCTATATTTTCTTGTAAACTCCAGCTGATGAGTGGACACATCTGCAGAGGGCTCTGCCAGTGAGCAAACCATTTACCCAGCCTGCAGCCCAGACCCACAGATTAGGGTTTAAACCATGTCCAGTCAGAATACCTGACCTCTGTAGAAAAAGCGTGATTTTATTTTTTTCTCCATACAGTCATCAACATGTGATGAGCACATCCTCCAGGGGCAGGCCATGTGGTGTTCAGGCAGCACAAGTACAGGCATCCCGAGCTGCTGTGTGCAAACCACCCGGCCTGGAGGTGGGGGCTGCCCGTGGCCCACTCGCCTCTGCCAGATCCAGGCTCTTGGTGTGAGCCCTGGGAGGCTTCTCTCCCCACTTCCAACGGGTTTTTATGCACAGACACCACAGTACCCACAGGCACTCCAGTTCCAGGCTGCACTGGGGCATGCCCGAGGCTGTGCCCCAGATAAGAGCCCTTCTGCAAACAGCTGCAGCAGGGAGACAGGCAGAAACCAGCTGTATCGGTGTTACCAGGGACTTTCCACTGTCTGCACTGTTCCAGCTCTGCTTTACCTGATGAACAAAGCTGGTTGTGTTGCTAACCCTCAGCATTGAAAAACCATAAAGCGGGAGTCACACACATAAATCACATCTAAATGCCTTCTGGGGGCTGAGCCTTTTAAGTTCCTTTTTCAGGCTCCTCTCCATAACCAGAAGAATGAAAACTTCTCTTTCTACATGAAAATTGAGATACTTTTCTCACCATTGGAATCCACAAGCTAGAACTTTAAGCAAATAGTGTAATACTGGGGATGAACTCTTGAAAGCTGATGGTACTCTGCTGGTTGTGCAGTGGTTTCTGGCAGCCTGTGGGAGAGACCAGGTGTGAAAAACTGTGATGTCCTTTGGGGAGCAGACCTGAAGTCCCATTTATGCTGCAGTTTGTGTGCACCACCAGGAGTTTGAGCCTGAACTTTGCATCTCCACTTGACACCCGGCACTAGCCCAGAGGGAGGTCAGCCAAGCTTTGACACAGATCCCTTTCTGAAGCATATCATGGTTATTTTGTCTACCCTACCTTTATCTTGTTCTCATGCGATTGAGAAAAACCCTCCCACTACTCTGATTTTAAAATGGCTCTGTAATGGAGCCTGTAATTTATCAAAGGGTCCAATTAAGAACTCCTCTTTGTTGTCCTGTGAAACCATCCCTTTAGAAAGTCAAGAAACTTATCCCACAGTGTGTGAGCCTCTAACACTTGTAAGTAAATGGTCATCTTCTGGGTATGCATCTGGGTCATTACATAAACAAAGCACAAGCAACACAATGGGGCCACTGCCTTATTGTCTATGGGATACTTTTAGGCAAATATTTCAGCTGCAGATGGTAAATACAGCTTCAAAGCATAATGATATCTAACTGTGAAATAGCTGAGTCAGGTGCATTTACTAAAGTGGGGTGAGCCAAACACTAATTACAGTGCGGTTGCACCAGGATTAGTGTTACATCTGACATATTTTAAAAGTAGGCATAAACCAGTGCCAAATGAATTTGATGAACTTCCATGAGCTTCATCCATAGGCATTTTATTGTGGCTAAAGAAGAAAGTTGCAAGAGATATAGAACATATTAGAAGGTATGCTTCTCATTTCTGAGAATCAGCACCAAGTTTTCCTGGAGCTCTGACTAAGTGGCTGAAAAGTTTAGTCACTCACAGGTGTTTTGCTGCCATCTGTCAACAGCTGATTATTGCAAACCTGTTTACTCAGACTAGTGCTGTGAAAGAGAACTCTCTATCTTTGCTCAATCTCTTTATACAGCTCCTGAGCATCTTCCCCCAGAACCAAACCGCCCCAGGGCTTTGGGAAATTGCAAGCCACATCCCCAGATGAGCTTCACAGCTGGCCCCTACCTCTATGAAGTTCCCAAACTTCAATTCTGGCTCAGAGTCCTGAATTTGGAGATGTAATTATAGCACTGTCATTCAGAGGGAAGTCTTCACAGGCTGGGGTATTGCCATTACTTGCCAGATGCATCCACACCCTGGTACGGATTACATACATTACTGACCTCAGCTGAACCATGAGAACAATAAGGCTGGCCCTGGTCAGGAACATTCTGACAAAACCCGGTTTCACTAGAAGAGGCAGATGAGAATCTAACGTGTTTCACAGACATTTGCTGCACGCAGAGCTCCAGACAATCACCAGCAGGCTCTGGTTGCTCCAGCCAGCCCAGCAGGGCTCTCCCTGCTCCCCACCAGCGACTCTCAGAGAATGACCAAGGCACCCACATGTCCGAGGTCCAACAGCCTACGGACAAAGCCAGGCAGGCCCAAAATGTAAGCTAATTTCTGTCTGAATTGGAAGAGAACTTCAGCTCATGCCAAGGAGCTTTTGGAGGACACAGGAGCCATAGGATTTGCAGCAGAATGCAGGTCTCTGCATGGCCTCCTGCTGCCACGGGTGGAGTTGGACACTAAATGTTTTTAGTTACACTTGTAGATCCAGAAGACTTGAAAACCTTCCCTAGCAGATTGCTAACCTGGCCATAAAAATGCAGCCTGCTGTGTCTGACCATCAGCACAGGATTATTCTAATCTGGGTAGGATTTTATTAAACATTTAAGTTTCTTTTCACAAATATTTATCAATATAAATTGTTGTAAAGGAGCACCTCTAACTATTAATAGCATCTTTTTATCTACAACCTTCAAAGAGGGCATTCAGCCTTTTCCTCTTAAGTACAGGCACCGTGGTGTTTGTTTAAATCTGATTATGTCTCTTTAGGTAGAGAAATTCTAATTTTGCTCAAGCATTTTGCAGAGTGAAAGGGGTGATATGCTGGCCTTCAGCTCTGTCAGAAGATACACATGCTAAATCTAGAAGTTTACAGGCTTGGTCTCTCTGCCTCCCCAAATCACTTTCCTCATCAACAGCATCAGACTAAGTTAGCCATGAACAAAAAGCAGGAAAATGCTTGACATCAAATCATCCCAGTGTTAGAAACCAAGGTTCAGCATCACTGCACCTTCCCATACAGCACTATCCCATTAGGAATACTTTCATTTGATTAGACTGATCCATTGGCTCCTAGTCCATATTACTTAACCCTCAAACCATTTCGCCCTACTGAAAATAATTGGTAATGACAGTTTCAGATTTAATATTTAATAGAGTGGTTAAATGAAGTCGTACTGTTTGTGATTATAGTTTCCATTGACTAATAAGCAAGTTAGAGAGCAAAATGCATTTTTCTTCAGCTGTTACATTAGCAGTAAGCTAAACACCACATTACTCATAAGAGCCTTAAACATTTTCAGAGAAATAGTTCCCAAAGCCAAGTCAAATATTGCATTGATTTGTGGTTCACTTGTTTTCCTTTTTATTTCTGGAGGACAGTCTTTTTAGGGGCTTTAAGGACTGCTGCAAGGTGTATGGATGCACTGAAAGTAATTTCCTTGCCTGTCAGGCCAACTTTCAATCACCCCTTCCCACAGTGCCCTGTGCTGAGGGGCAGAGTCCTGTGGCTGCCACTGCCCATCCCCTCAGCACCTGCTCTGCCCTCTGGGGGTTTGCTGGGTGACAGGGACCTGCTCTGGCTTAGAAAAACCTGCAAGGAAAACGAGATGGGACCTTCCTCACCCAACCAACACCACTATCTCTGAGAAGAACCCTTCTGCGCTTTACTCCCTTTTCGGCACGACAGAGGAGGAAGGTTCTGGAAGAGCAAGACTTGAGCAGCTGTGAGATATCTAAAAGTAATGACAAACATATGGAAGTTTGTCCTGCAAGGGCTTACCCACCTGTACAAATTTTGGGTCAGGTTACCTGGTGTCTCGCCAGTAGCTTCAAAAGAGCTTTATTTATTTACTCTAGCCAAGAATTTGGCACTCTATTTTTTAATCTGCCCACATCTTTCACCTCCTCCTGTAGTGCTTGTTCTCCCAGGGCTTTTTTTTTGCCATTAACACTCCCAGTTCTGGATGATTATTACATTAACAGGGATTCCAGCTGAGGGTGGGGCTCACTCCCAGCAAATTAGTCAGTGTGGATCTCCACTCCTCCATGGCTCGGTTCCCACCAGTATCTGAGCAGGCTTGTACATATTGCAATTGCTGCTGTGATTTACTGGAATTTACTGGACCCTTTATGTGTCATTCATAAGCTGAGTGGATGAGACAGAAATGACACCCAAATACCTGAATTACAGAAAGAAAACAAACATTCACTAACCTAGGTCTCTATTTTACCAGTGCCAGATGCTGCTTCTGCAAACCTTTCCTGCTTGCTCCTCTGAGCTGAGCTTTTGTGTACTACCTTGAGTGCTGGAGACTCAAAAGACTCTAGATACAATCAGAAAGATATTCCAGGAACCAGATCCTTCAAAGAGTTGAGTATCTTCCCAGATGTGCTAGGTGCCCATCTCTATGATTTTATTTGGGACCTATAAAGCATTCAGCCTTGGACTCTGAATTCTTAGAAAAGGATTTGCCAGTGCCAAAAAATTAGTATTGGAATTTGGTCTTACAAATTCTTCACCACATAGATGAGACAGAGATGATTTGAAAAGGCCCATAGAATCATGATCTGAGGATGCCCCTGGATCCTTTCAGAGATGAGTTCCATAGCTCACACTTGAACTGAAGCCCAGATATATGGAGACATAACTCATACTGCTTACAGTGGAACCATTCCTCATCCAACCTCTACTAGAAGAGTACATTCAAATAAACTTCCTGGACTAGATGGTCAAGCCAGGTTAGCTTCACAGATCCTAAGGTGGGAGAGAAAGTGATTTACTGTCATTGAAGCTTCTGAGGTCACACATTATAATAGAAAGATAATATACCAAAAAGGAAATAAGATTACTGGGTGGACACAATGCTTAAAATGGACTTAGCATTGGTTTTGAACTTATTTAGATGCATGACGGAGAAACAGAGCTTTGTTTCCATTTATAAATGTCCAAAATGACAACCTGAATTTAGACAAGTGTCTGACTTGGCTAGTGCCAGGCTGACCTAATTGGTAACAGAAGGACCATATTTTTAGCTGAAATGTACAGACAGCACGGGCAGCTGTCAGGAAACCTGCCCCAACTGACCATAGCAATGGGTGGACAAAACCAAGATGGAGAAATCCTTATTAAATCCCTCTGGTGCTCATTTGGGGCATGATTCTCCCATATATACCTGTGTGTAACCAGTGATCTCCACAGACTCACACTAGGGTAGCATTTTGGATATATTTTTCCCTGGTATCAAACAATGAATAGCCCTACCTAGACTTCTCAAGAAGGAAAATAAGAGACTATAATTTAAGGCTATTCCTGCAGTATCAAAACCACTTATTGCAGATTGATATAGTTCCCAAAAGATTTCTTCTAAATTTCTTCTTGTTGGACATAGAAGTGGTATAATTCAATAGCAGGGGTTGAAAGGGAAAAGAAAATTTGAGAAGCCACCAATATTTGAGAAGTGTTCAGAGAGCAGCTGCAGTTGCTTCCCTGAATTTTGCCAGAAATTGAGGATTTTGTCAACTGCCCCAGGGTGTGTCACTCCCAAGGAAGCCAGGTGAGGCATGAGGGGTGTAGGCTGCACTCCCCTAGACAATCTGCATGGGATCAGTGCCTTCGGTGGCACGTCCTCTTCCTGCTGCTCCCTGTCTGCTATCAGCACCTGTGATAACACAAGTGCTTCCGTGGCACCAAGCACAGCAGCAGCAGCAGGGGTGACCAGCTCCTCTTCAGTCAGGCCCAGTTTCTCCAGGCTGGAGAGCTTCTCAAAGCTGTATGTAGTTAGTGACTTGTTTTTTGTGAATTCTCCTGGCACAAAGCCATGTAAAATAGATTCAGCCAAGAACTGAAATCACTACTGAGTATAAATTATTTTATCTTTCATTTTTACCTATTCACAGAGGGGAAATGCACCTTGTGCACCATCCAAATCCAATTTAAGCCCTGAGAATAAGGTCTAAGTAGGACTTAAGTAGTATAGAGGCCGTTAGGCTGACCCTCTACACTGGGGTTAATTTCATCCAAAAGCTTTTCCAAGAGATAAGGAAACAATCTTTCATGTACAAAGTGCTTGAGGAAACCAAGAAACAGTAAAAGAATCTGCCTGCTTGGAAAGCTTTGTATCTCACCTCAACACTCAATAGAGAGATGTGTTGTGTTGATGTACTGTAGATTACACCTTACCCTAACAGTGAAGTTAAAAGAAAACAGGATCCCTTGACACTGTCTTAGACAACCCATAATACAGCACTATCATTAAACGAAGTTTACAAAAGGATTCTATTTACATGTCTGCAGAAAATAGACCAGGGCACAGGATGCTGACTGCAGTGTAAACGTTAACTGAGGGACTGCACGGCTCTCCTGCGCTGCGGAAAACCGAGGGCAAACAGAAGGAGGAGAAAACAATCTCTCTGCCCAAAGCAGCCCTGCATCCCAACAGCAGGCTGGCTTTCAGTGGAAAACTACTCTACCAAGCTACAGGAATGGAAGGCAAGAGCAGGATTAAAGGGAGGTATCTGGCAAATTAAAAGATGGCTGTGAAAAGGTAGCTCAATGCTGAAAGAACAAGAGACAGGACCAGAGGTAAATCAGCCTCTTTTCTGCTGGCCTCCAGAAAAAGTCTCTAGAATTGGTGGTCAGAAGTTAAAAGAGATGGCAAGGCACATCTGTACCATGGGAATGAAATGTTGTTTTCATGGCAAAACCTCACTGTTGTAAACACCTGGGCCAACCACTTTGTGTGGACAAATCTATGGTGTTCATGTTGGAAAGGTGAGGCTTCTCTATGGGCAAGTGAATCCACATCTCTAGCTTCTGGAGATGTTTGGAATCAGGAAGGGAGAAGGAAATCCCAGTTCTAAACAACTGTATGGACAAAGAAGAAGAAAATACCTTTCAGCCTGAAATAGATGAATTCAAGTGTATATTAATTGCTTTTAATTTCAATAACAAAAATGCAAAAGAAAATATCTCAGAATAGTATTGCTGAGCAGAATATGACCAGCAAGGATCAAGACACCCAGCTTAGATTATTTACAGACCAAAGTTATTTTGGGAAGTGCTGTGTCCTTATTTTCTCTTCCTTCCAAAAACATTTCCAACAAGGCTGTGCATAAGGACTCCTGTCGAGGTGAATGCTATTTGGGACTTCACCGTTTGTAACCAACTGCTTTTACCCACACACTCAAATAACCCTAAATTGACCTCTATTCATGACTAATCTAGGCCTGAACTGAAAGGACTGCCCTTGAGAGAAACCTGTGCATCTCACAGCAACAGGCAGTGCCAGCCTGTGCTTCACCCCCAGTCAGGATGGCCAGGCCACTCACAGCCACTGCAGCTCTTGCCTCCACATACTGTACAGAAGTTTGTGACGCCCAGGTTTGACCTAAATACAAGATTCATCATAATTTGACCCATTTTCAAGGTAAGACATCACTGTGAGAGGTGAAATTCAGCTTTCTATTCTATGATGTAGTTATTAAGATGCAGCCCTGCAAAGACATGTGTGAACAGTTCCCTCAGAGGAGCACTTCCCTGCAAGGCCTTTGCATCCTAGACGTGCTGTGTCACACATGCTCTAGTATCATGTGCAGCCACACACTGTCATTAACCACCCTTTGGTAGGTAATAGGGTGAAACATGTCAGTGAACCATAAACCCAGACTGATTGAGAAGATAAATTGTAATGGCCCAGAAGTAGCTGTTACAGCCTTTTCTGTCAATACTTCACCTTTAAAAAAATTCCCTAAATACTTACTAATACTACGAGATGTAATGGCTGTCAATAACATTTACTTTAAATAGTCCCCAAACACATTACATAACCTGCATTTAAAAAGTCCATCTCGCCAATATTTGAAGGAAGTGCAGCAAGCTACCCTGTCACCTCTGGTGAGCTCCTGGGAGCAATGCTGCTCTTTGCTTTTCCACATTAACCCTTCACTGCCTCACCTACATCCTCTTGAAAGTTAAGGTGAGGATGAGAGAGGCAGAGCTTTGGGTGCAGCTGCAAGATGTGCCAGGTTCTGTGGCTGAGCTGGTGTCTGTTGTTCCTGCTCCCTCCTCTTCGAACAGGGGCAATTATGAAGCAGCACCATTTTAATGATGGAGGCTGCAGTGTGGGCACACTGATGGCAATAAGTCAGAAAACTGGGATGGGAATGAATAGGAAGGAGAAGCCCAGCGGGCTAGAGACCCCTCATGCAGTTTCTAGGGCCAGTAATGTTATATTGCTGTCTCTGCTAAGGACAGCAGCATGGGGGCTCTTCCCTTGCTTTAGCCCATCTCTCAGACCATGGTTTTGTGCTTTAAATACCAGCACTGCAGTGCTACCACACATAAGTTGTATGTTGGCAGCTGGCTGATCTGAGCACAGATGTAACCCTGTGTGCATTACCACTGCTGAAGGTTGGTGTTGGTTAGGAGGGCAAATGAGTGGCACATACTGTGATTACGCAAAATAGGGATCAGGATAATTACTGGATTGCTTCAAGAGGGAGGCAGGAGGAATCATTTGTCACATCACAAGCATTAACTGTCAGTGTTAATTACAGGTATTAATGTCTGCCACTTCTGGGATTAGCCAAGTAAGCATGGGATGATGAAGAAGGGCATTGCTGAGGGAAGTGGAATCATGTTCCTTGGGGCAACAGCAGAGCCGTGGGATAATCACAAGTGTCTTCCAGGTGTCAACCACCTCCTGTTCCTCTCTGGCAAAGCAACACTTCTCAGTTCTGTATGTCAACAGCACTGAGCAGAAAATAACTTGGCTGAGATATCTGCAGTTTTTAGATTTCACTCAAGCAGGGTCAATGCTCCACAATCTCCAAAGAATGTGATGATACTAGACCTTTGAAAAAAGTCGCCTATGTATAAATATTCTGCATTTAAAATAATCTAATCCTTCTTTTGGAAGCCAAGATCTAGACTTCTACAGTGTTTAAGGGTCTGGGACCAACATAGTCATATAAAGAGTAAAGTCCTCTAAGTTTTTAGTGCAGCTCTTTCAAACTCATCCACATATGATTCCAGGTGTGAGAGGACACAGCAGGAATGAAATCCCACTCATGCCTGGATCTGCCAGCATACAAAACAGAGGCAATTGTGACAGAAACACCACCCTTTACCAGGGCCATTTCGAAAGGAATCAATAATCTAACTAATTCAGAAGTCAGCATTTCCAAAACTTAGCAAGGAGCAGTGGCAATGGGACAAGTTAAAGAAGGATGTGGACATGATTTGCTGCATGCCAGAAGCAGGAGATACCAAAGTATTTTGAGGAAAGGTGGGGGGAATGCTTGGGGCAGAGGATGGGAGCTGCAGCCCAGGGATGGGCACTCCTGGATGCAGGTACTGGTACCTGGCCTGAGCACTCAGCTGGGCTCTGGTGCAGTCCTCAGCCCCAAGTCCAGGGGAAGAGCTTTCTGAGTTACGAACCCCCACACAAATGACTAGAGGTGAAGGTGTGCACAACTAACAGTATTCACACATGTTTACAGATCAAGCCTTATAGGTACTCCTTCTCACCAGAATAAGTCAACTAGAAAAGACTTATTTGTGTTCTGAACCCTACACATGTCCATTTGTGATGACAAAATTGGAGATGGAGGCCCTGAGGGTGCAACTTCACTTGTGGCAATGTCTCTAAGTCACTCAAATGTTCAGAAATGGTTATATAGTTCTTGTAAAAAGGAGGGTCAAAGAAAGAACAACGCTAAGAACTGTCATACCCAAAAAAATAACTCAACAGGAAAGGTTTTTTTATGCCACAAGTAAATACTGTATTTTCCATTTCATCTTCCTAACATCCTTTAGGTAAAAGCAGGGGATGCACATTATCCCATCTCTGCAGTAAATGCCCCAAACCAGTAGTAGTTCTGCAATAAAGACCAAGCATACTAAGCTACCATCACAAGAATGTTATTGCTTTGGAAGATCTTTTCAACTCATGTTTTTGAAATGGGAATATTTCAAATTGTATTTTAAGAGATTCAGTCTCCCTGACAAAGCATAGTTCGTAGGCAGAGGTGCTGCCTTTCATTACACTGTCTGACGTAATCTAAAAGGCTTTAGGGCAAACAGGGATCTTGGTAAAATGGCAGAAGGACCTTCCATGGATGAGAATAGTACAAGACTGTTCATTTGCACTGCATCTGTAGGAATATGAAGAAACTACACCTCTTCTGGTGTAGGCAGTGGTAACTGTTTACACTGGAAGAGATATAGTTTGAAAGATGCATGTTAGCATCCTTCTGGAAGAGTATTAGTCTGAAAAGCTCACTAATTGCTAGCTTGCAGTATAACAAAGGTGGTACTAAGAAAGCTTAGATGACAATTCCTCCCAAATCTAGATCTGAACATTCTCTGTTACTGTAATGAGCTAATTAATCATATCCTGAGACTTCTCTTTTTTCTTATAAATGTTGAAGATGATGAATATAGTGTGAATCAGTCATTTGCAAATTTATTGTCTGAACTAGCAGTTCAATGCCTTCTAGTACCAAGGCACTGCTGGAAATAAAGATGCACTTCTGAAAGAGTTAAACAAAGCAGGGTCAATTATCACTGGAATGCTAACCAGAACTCTCTAGGGCAAGATAAATCAATAGTAAATACCATCTTACTAGGAAAGTGTGTGTCATTTTCAGTTCAGTGTACTGGAGAGCACATTGCCCTATTTAAGTAAGAATTGTAATAATATCTTGGCATGTCATAGAAATAGCAGTAGGTGAAGTTTCCTCCATGAAGCCAAGAAGTGATGCAATGGCAGCTTGTATGGCTATAATTGTATATTTTGCTAGAATCAAAAATAAAGTTTTTAATGTATTATTAAATTCTTTGCTTGGAGGCAGGCATCCACACACCTACAATTATTTTAATTGCATGTTCCAGATTTTTTTGTTTTTCAGAATTTTATGACAGAAGCTGAAGTTAAAATTAATACCTCTCTATATACTTTCCTGAGTTTCAGTAATAAGTTCTTCTTTTTGGGTAATGGAGTGGTTTATTCAGTGTGTTATATTTTTAGTTTTATGGAAAGGTTTTGGAAAAAAATGTGCCAAACAAAACAGACGTGGTAACCAGTATTCAAACTACCGTGAATTAAATGAGTCTGGAGAGCAGAAAAGAGCAAGTTTGGAAGCTGAAGACATCAGTGCAGTGCAGGAAGAGGTGACAGTGGATTCACACATTGCAGCTTTTGCAGTCCTTCTGGAATTGTATCTCTGAAGACAGGGAAGAAGCAGGCTCTTGTGGCTAGACTGCAAGCAGGGGGTTGGCTCTGTGCGCTTGGTACCTGCTGATGGCAGGCCAATATCTGGCTTGCAGCATGTTCCTGCTCTGCACTGTTTCCTATGCACTCTTAGCAGGGTGTAGCCTATCTCCCTGTCACAACACAGTGGTCATGGAAAGACAAAATCCTCTCAGCACACACTGCTCTCTGTGCTTAATGTGGAGCATCTGACACTCCACACACATCCCACCTGAACTCCTGGGAAGGTCTGGTGAAGCTTTTTACTGCCACTTCCCCTCTGTTCCTGATTCAGCTGCTGAATTCAATGATCTGCAGAATACCAGGCTGCCTTCCCTTCCCAAAATCTCCTGCTGGATCCCTCAGATGGATATTTTCCCAGACATCACCAACAGATACCTTTCATCTCCTCTGCATCAGCAGATCACAAGAACTATCAGGACCTGTTTAATTTCAGTGACACCAGTGATATTTCTCCTGATTTATAGCAAACTAAGTGGAATGGGAATTGGGGCTGAGCTCTGGGGGGGGTTCACACACATTGCCATTTGCCAGCCTTTCCCACTGGGGCAGGAGGCTGGATAACAAGTGCTCATATTCTCATGGCAAGGGCACCTCCTCTTAGGAAAAATATTCATATATACCCAAATCTTGACTTTCATTAAGCTTAATGCATTTGCAGCCAATTGCATTTGATAGAAAGCCTTTCCCAGGTAGTATTTAAGCCCATCAAGAACACCAATCAATGACTGGTAGTTAAATGCATTCTTAACTTTTTATGTGCATTGTCCTTGTGCCATGTGATGTGATGTCTTTATAACAAGATCATTAGGGAAAATCACAAAGATTAATAAAAATACAAGGAGAATTGGACGCAAGGGGTTCCATTAAATAGAGCAGGATTACAGACAAATGAGGCTCTGTGGTATTCTGAGTTGTAAGATTTTAAGTGGGTTTTTGCTATACTCTATTGTTTGCTGGCCTTTTTCTTAGTTCTTCCTTTTACAGCTGTACTGAGCTCATGCAAAATAGGCTGGTCCCAGGGCAACTCTAGAGTTGGGAGGAGAAAAAATGCTCATGTTCCCAAACCATTTCTATCCTCCCTCCTGGAAAGAATATGAAACCAGGACTTAAAATAAAATGCAGAAATTCTAAACAATGCCTTTGACTGCTTTTATCCAAAGACAGAGTTTTGAGCTGAAAAATTCCATTGATCTATCAATATGTTGTTTGAGAAGAGTGAGAGAGGAGACTGCATTTATTTCAGGAAGATAAGCTCTATTTGAAAACAAATTGTCAGCTCGAGGCTGAGCTCCACACACTGACTCTGCCCATTACAGGATGTAAAAGCTCAGCAACAAGGGGTTGTACCCCAGACTCCCTTCCAGCGTGAGGAGCAGCAATCCCTGGTGGATGGAGCCTTTCTGGGGCAAGTCACCACATCTCCCTGAGCCTCAGTTTCTTAATGTGAAATGAGGAATCATCTTCTACACTTTTGTCTTTATTCAAAATGCTATAACATGTTACGTCCCTTGCCACAGGGTATACACAGTACTTGAAAAATACAGTGAGGACAGAACTAGTTCTGGGGCCTGTTAATATCAGTGTAAACATGATACTAATAACTTTTTCACAAGAGGCCAAGCAAATGGACAGTCTGGGAATCTAGGAGTGGCTTGTGCCTTGGTTTGGGTGAAGATTTAAGAATTAACTCCTTCAGCGTTATAATAAACTTGATGGTTTTATTTTTCTCTATTTTTCACAGAAAATCCTCTACACTATTTCTTTGTTTTAGTGAAGGCTTAGCTAGTCTGTGCTAACTTTGCTGAGCTGGGAACAAGCTTCAGCAGTCTTTCAGGCACCCAATATTAACATGAAAGTCTGTAATCACATCTTCCCAGCTGTTAGAGCCCACAGTGTCACTGGGAGTTTGCATGGCTAAAACAGAATTTACTGTATAATCCATGTGCTGTGCTGTTCATGCATGGTAATTATGTATAACAAAATCCATAAGAAAGGAAGCCGCTACATATAGTCTGCTTTAAAGTATGAAGGGAAGGACTTATTTTTACTATCCAAAGAAACCAGCTAAAAGGAAAATTTTGCCATACTTTTTTTATGGTTAGCAACCACTAATCCCTCAATGGCCCCAAATTTCACAAGGCACTTTCTGAGTACCTTTCCTATCTCAGATGGTCAACTATTAACCTCCTCCAGCCACCAAAGTTCTGAGTCACAGCTGTTGTCTTTAGAGAGCAAACCTTTTACTGTATTCATAATGCAACTTACAGGCCCACATGCTGGGAAGAAGATGGTGTAGAGATGGCAGAGCACAGAATGACCTCAATTTCTGAGTACCAGTATCCTGCTACTACTGCACATCCACTCCCATGCAATCTGTGGCCCACAGAAGATCTTGTTTCCATGCAGAGAGAGATATATGACCAGCTTTCCAATTTGACATAACTTATGAAATACTTCTTCATGGAAAATTTAGACAAAACAAAACTGTCACTGTTATATTTCCTACCGTCTTACCTCTGCCATTTTAGTATCGTGTGGAAGTTGTAATTTGGGTGCCTAATTTAATTCTGTGGTCAGCATCTCTTACAATATATTGCTTCTGAAACATTGAAGGCTGTGAAAAAAGTCTTGTCTTAGTAGAGGCAACCTGAGCCCAGCCCCAAAATGCAGCAGATATTCTTATGTATATAAGAATTAAGTGAAGCAGACCTTCCACTAGGCCCTGAGAGTAGGCTCAAAAAAGCAAAAATAGAATTGGGAAGAAAATTGAGTTTCTGGGGCAAGATTTGTTGTCCCTAGGCTCAAAAACTCCCAAAAACCTCAAACAAAAAAAGCCCACAAAACCACTCTCTCAAAACCCCACCCTAAACCCAATTCAGGCTTCAGAGGAAAAGCATCACAAGTATTTTTTATATCACTACCTAGTTGTGACAAATCACAATCTAGTTGAATATCAGAAAAAAAAAAATAGGCAGCAAAGTAGGGAGCAGCTCTGCTACAAACAACCTATGACTAAATATAGGCCTGATACGTGGAAAATCAGACATTCTTAGGACCTGCTTTACTTTTAGGCCTCATAGAAAATAACTCAATATCTCAGTTGCCTGTTTCCAAGCCGTGCCTTGCTCCCCAAAGCTACAACTCCCCACCGGAACACTCCTGTCTTTGGAGCAGAAAGGGGCAAGGAAAAGAAACAGCCTTCAGCAGAGAAATGGAGCATTCAGCAGGCGACAGCCCGGTGCTCGTGCTTTTGAGGCTGCTCCTGGGACTCTGGCATTGCCCAACAGGAATATTTCTGCTTTGTTTAACACAGTGAAAAAACATCAGTCGACACTGTAATGTTGAGAGCAGTGGATGCAAGTACGACCGATAAACAAACACGTCTTTGTTTTAATAGTGGGGAGTGACTTATCATAGTTAATTATAGGAATTTACAGCTATTTATGTGAACTCAAGAAAGCAGAAAACATTCATTTGTTGGTAGTGTAACTGCTGGGTGGAGGCAGCCCAGATGCATGGAGATGAATGCTAGACTGTATCTTGTTTGCCTTGTTATGCACAACTTTACTATGTAAATTTGAACTTCAGTGAGTAGCTACTTGGCACATTAGAATGTATAATTACAGACACACAAAAAACCCATGGAAAGTGACATTTAAACATTGTTTCTTTGTCACATATCAGTTAAATATAGAAAAAACCTCATATTTACTTTAATCCGCAGTAGACACTTGGTCTCGCACCTGCTGCTCACATGCAAGATATGTCATTATCACTCAGTGTCCATCCTCTTACACAGAGAAAACAAAGTCACTTTGGTTCAGTTCTGTCTCACTTCAAGCCTCAGAGGAGCTGCACTTACAGTGGAATGTTAAGCAGAAAACAAAACCAAAATAGCGCGACACCAACCACAGTTCATTTGCAGGTGGAAAAAAAAGAGGCTGCTCTTGTGCACATTCAATAATTATCCCAAACCAATTATGATATGATGGAATGAACTCCAGAATCAACATTTCCCCCACTTTTCAAAGACAGAGCAGTGCTACTGATACACCACAGTCACCATCAGCAGTCACACCACTGCTGCAGGAAGGGCTCAGCAGCAGCAGGGAGCTGGCAGGGCCAAGGACTGTGTGCTCCCCTGCACACTGCTGCCAGGTAAGGCTGCTTATGTCCCACAGATTTCTTCTGGACAGGAATCATTGGGAAAAATTATTTAAAACTCATAACCCACCAGTTTCAAAGGAGCACCAGATCTTTTGCTAGGAAGGACCTAAAAGCATTCCTGGCTCTGTAAGGACAAGTTACAGCGAGCAATCGCCTACATCTATAGCCCTTAGATATATAAATAATTCCCCAGTACTGCAGTGGCTACCTGCACCAAAACCTGTCAATGCATTTATCCAGACCTCCTGGAAGAAGTGAAATTTATTATTTTGCAGAGGGAAAACCAAAGCAGAGAGACAGTAAGGATGGAGTGGACTGTTTGAAACAGCACAAGAGCAGCCTCCCCAAGCTGACACTGACCTAACCTCATCCTCCGTGGCCACATGCAGCTGTGACAGCTCATGTTCACAGACACGAGTCTGGCTGGGTTCAAGTTGGGCTCTTTATGAAATCAGACTCTCAGCAGGGCTGGACTACATGCTGAGGAGCAGTGCAAGAGACAGCTCCATCACCATTGTGGGCACAGACATGGCCCCTGTGACTTGCCCAGGATTACACCCAGGGAAGCTGGGCAAGGAAAAGAGGTGAACCAGAATTTTCAGGGAGGCATTAGATCATCTTTCTTCCCATAAAAATAGCATTAATATTTGACAAGATCTTGCAAATTTTCCTTTCTTCTAAGTAAGGCCAAGGAGTACAGGGATGCAGGATGTCACTACCTGGATGCTGCAATCTAATATAATTTTGATTAAAAAATTCAAATAACTCTCGTCCCAAGCCCATGTTTCTCCCAGCAAATAACTAACTCATCTTAATATCTCATTTACTTCTCTGCTTCCAAACCATGCCTTGCTCACCAATACCTGCAATTACACAACTGCCTAAGAAGAAGTTTTATATGTAATTCCCACAGAATATGGGACATGGGTATAAATTCCTCAAACTCTTTACATGGGATGCAGCCATCTCTGGAGTGGAACAACTAAACTGTGCAATTGCTGCAAAGCAACAGCACTGAGAAGCAAACCTCTGTGTTTAGTCAAAGCTAAAGCAGGAATTTAGAGAGCACTGAGGACTTCCATAAGCCAACCAGCTTCCCATGGCTGCCTGTACGTTTGTCTTATCCTTTTCTTTTAAAGGATCAAAGACATGAAGCAAATTTTTTCCGATCAGTTCTTGCCTAATGGTATCCTGTCTTGATTTCTTGCTAAAATCCTTTCAGCTGTTTATATATTACACCTTCAACCTGCATATCATGCATTTCAGAAGGAAAAGTAAGCAGCATCTTCTGGGCCACGTTCCCACAGTTTTGATCCACTATTTGTTTTGCAGCTATAATGATTATTTGTAGTTAAGAGATCAATGGAAGCTCTAAACATATTCCTGTGACATCCGGCGTAGAGCTTGCATTCAGTCACAAATGAAAATAACCACACTGTGCGTGGGTGTCTGAGCAGGCAATGCAAACACCCAAAGCATAACAGGCCTGAGGAGATACCGCAGAGAATATCAATTCAGACTCAAAATGTCATTACACTACGCCTAACAAAAATAAGGGAGCAGAATGAAAAGATTGCAAAACTGCTTGTAAACAACACTACCAGGTGGGATGTTAATGCAGCCTCCTGAAATGGCAAGTGGAGCAAACTGTGTAACCCTCAATTAATGTGTCTAAAACCAGGCTCTTCCCCCAAAGTATCACTCAGTTGTAGGGAAAGAAAGGAGGAAAGTGAAGGGAAGGCAGATGGAGAAATTATATATTTTCTTAGAGGTTTTATAGTTGGATGTATTATAAAATACCAAAGACACCTGCAAAGTCTGCTTCATTCTGCAGTAGCAGAGTTTGTCTTACAGGGTGCTTAAACCTTGTTGCTGTTTTTGGTTTCTCCACATGCTTAGTTTTCCATCCATTAATTTGTTTCAAGCCATTCCTACGCACATCTACTTTAACAAACTTTTACAAAACTGCACTGTTTCTCAGGTCACACTTCAGTTTGTACCCAAAAAGATACCCATATCTGATTTTTTAGATCTTTCCTTAATAAAATAATACTTATTTCAAGAGGCTTTCTACTGATCTGGTTATGTTTTTGTTTTCTGTGTTTCCTTCCCAGGGCAAAAATTGTAATTCATCGTGTTGCTACTAAGCTTCTCTTTAGCAAGTGCTAAACAATCAGAAATACAAGGGCTACTGGCTAAACTTCAAAATCCTGGAGTGTAGTCCCAGCATGGAGGATGCACATACGCGTTAGAGAGAGCTGGATTCTTTATACATTTGTCTGACTTGGGTATTCACAGCTGAGGAAATCAGGTTGGTTGGTTCTGTCTCTTTTGTGAACTCGGACAGATCCTCACCCACATTTGTCATCTTAGTCATTTTATTCCAGCCATAAAAGCAACTTTATGTTCACTCCTTACTTGCTCACTGGGAGGCAGGAGACTAATTTATTAGGGAAAGAAGTAGGCATTAATCAAATTATTCACATGACAGAGACTGGGCAGTGCCTATCTGGTATTTCATAGGCTGGCCTATACCCATGTTTCAACTCAAATATACCCAGTGTTCAAATGCAAGTGCAGCCTGACCTCCAAATCTAGAGGGAAAGGACAAAAAAGCTTCACCTTCCTTTACCCCTCAGCACTCATAGGGTGCCTACATGCAGCTTTAATGGGTCAGACTGGTTAAAGGCTCCGGACAGATGCTGCCCTCACCTCTCTCAGGTGCCTACAGCTCCGTGCTGCCTGCAGCATGTTGACTGCAAGCACACATAGATGAGAGATTTTCTCCATTTCCACTCGCCTGCCCTTCTGCAGAGTGAAGGAGCTTGAGTGAAGTGCTGCAGGCCCACAAGACTGGGCTCCCCTGGCACAACTTTTGCACAGCCAAGGCTCAGTACTTTCCTGCACAGAACAACTTCCCAGAATCACAGGTCACCTTTCCCATCTCCTTGATAGGCATGCACAGATCTGAAACTTCCCTTCTGTGAACAAGATGTTTGAGTTGCTTGTTTATACAGTGTTACCCTGCCTGTGTCAGTGTATGACATTTCAAGAGGTGAAAACACCCATTTAGTTCACCCCTGGACCTGATTCTTGATTCTTATTTTCTCAATGTAACTTTTTTTCTCACTCTTGTCTCAATGGGACAACATGTCCTGCTCATTTTCTGATTGTGTCTCTCCCAAGTAAGGTGTACTTCATGATTTCTGACACTGAGTCAGAAGCAACTAAAGCACTCGACAGTTTGCCTTTGAACAGCGAGGACGGGAATTGATTAGGGCTAAGCGAAGCTCTCAGACTACAATTTACTAAGACAAAGTCATCTACATCACCTAACTCCTTACAGTGTTCTGATATTTTCAGACATGTTACTAGTGAGCATCTATTGATTACCATTCCTTGAACGTGGCAGAGAGCATTTCCCTACTGAGTGGCTAAATGATGTGTATGTTGAAACATTTAATTGAATGTAAGTACGTTATTGGTAATTTTATTCGGGATTCTCACATGAGACAAATCACACCCATTACTGAGAAGTCCAGCTCCTGGAAAGGGGCCCAAACCTATATATGAAGTTAAAGGCACTGGAAAAATACAGGGTGAGAGAGTGGAAGGAAAATTTAATAGCTCAAGTATTGTAGGGACATAAGAAATGGGTTTTTCTTATATTACTTACACCACTTAAAAATTGTGTGCCTAGACTCCTTTCCAAATACAGATAGAAAGCTGTTCTAGTCAACTATATGAAGATGGAATGAACTGCCAAGTGAAGGCAAAGATAAAGGACAAATCAAAATAAATCTCTTAACAATGACTCTACTCTGAGATATTCCTTACTTTACTTTCCTCTTGCAAAATATTTCAGAATAGCAATACAGGTACAGAGGCACAGGGGTAGGAATTAAGTAACTGATGTATGCAGGCATGGTCTGTAATGCAACAGTTTGGGTGTTTTGATAATACATATACAGCAGCATAAAACATGAATATTTATGCAGCAACAGTTCCTAATTTTGCAAAGGTCTCTGAGAGTGTGAAAAATACTACACCAAGCTTGTGTGAAGACGGTAAAATCTAGAAGACAAGAAATACAATCTACTCTTCACTCAGAATGCAAATGATGTCCTCCCTGATGTTAACAAAAATTGCACACCTGCATTTAGAAGTGAGTGCAGTTTGAAATGCCTACAAATCAATATTGGGGCTGAAAATATTCCAAACAAATACACAAGCTATTAATTTGAATTCTGATTCAGCTGACAACCACTGAATTTTCAGTTGTTGAAATGCCATGTTCAACATGCAAGAGAGAGAGACACGTGTTGTGAAACTGCATTTATGACCAAAGCAAATCCTCTGACTGCTTACCAGTGGAGTAAAGCAGTGTGCACGGCTCTCCAACTTCCCTCTGTGCAGAGCAATATCACATGACAGAACCTCTACTGCACGAAATGGCAAGCTGGGAAAAATAGATAAGGAAAGCATTGGTATTGAAATACACAAAGAACAGCAGATACTCTTTATTGTGTAACACATTAAATTATAGTGGATGGTGTAAGTAATTCGTAAGCATCACTCAAGTGTAAAAAAGCACTTAAAGGAAAAAGTTTGCAAAATTCATGAAACCTTTCCTCCCCAGTTTCTGAATCCCCCTTTTGAAATGTCCTCAGGGTACAGATGGGAACATGCAGATTTTTAAGTTGGAGTATGTACATTTCATGAACCCAGTAAAATCACACAGCATGCTATGGAATCCGTCAGCAAAATGGCAGGAAACAAAGACAGGATTCAAACTGACGCTGAAGATAGAGGTCAATTTTTTTCCCCAGTCCACCAAAGAAGTCCCTTTGCTACATGGAGAGGGGAATGGCACCTGGATTCACATTTCTGCCCCTGCTTTCTTGTGCTGAGTGCAAGCTTGCTCATGCTAGTCCAGCACCAACGTGGTGCATGACCCAGCTTCACAGAGGCCTCAGAAAAATGCCTGCATTGGACTTCTGCAAGTTCTGCCAGACTTTCTGAAATACCAGTGGGTGAAACTTATTAACACCAGTTATGGGTAGATATCCTTTCCTGTTCCTATACTGGATGGCAGATGTCCATACCTGATTTCCTAAAAAAACTAAGAAATTATCCATAGCAATATAAATCATACTGAATTGCCTAATTGCCCCAGGTCACTACACACAAAGACACTCACTTTTTATTTCCCATAAACTACATGTATCATGGTTTCCAATCTACTGCTAGTCCAGTAGGTTTTTCACCTTCAAAGTTGGATATAATACATTCCAGGAGAGTTGTTTTATACTTCAATGCAGACATGTCCATTCAGTGAGGGCATATCAACAAGTATTTTCAGCTTGCAGATAATGATCTCTACAATTTAAGTCTAAAACATTTACCACACTGTGTGAAATGATAACACAATCTCAGCTTGCCTGCACTTGCCAAAGTCTTAGCAACCAACCCCACTGAAAGCCCAGCTCTTGTTCCTTTCCTTCTCGACTTGAAGAAAGCAACTTTACTAGCAACCTTTCCTCAGCACTTTCTCTTCAATAAGCTACTGAAGCCTGAGCCCTTACACGTGACAACTTGGCATACAGGTCTTAAACAAAGAATCAGATGCTCAGGAACAGGACCTGCTAAGCCTCCACAAATGTTTGCATTTAGTCCTTACACAGATGCTCAGCAGATATTTCCATGCTTTGTCCTATGGGATTCAGCAATGTGGCACTCACAGCCTGCTCAGGATGAGGGGTCATTAGCCATGCCCTAAGTAGGAGCTGGTTTTGAAAGTATTCAAACCCTGTAAACAGCTTCATGTTACTGACCCTGAATAGCCAGCCAGAAGGAGCTGCCTTGTCCCCCAACATGCACTGGGTGTGTTCAGACACAGCAGCAGACTTCTGCCAAAATCCCTGGCTTGCCATGACTGCAGCACAGCTGAGAGCTGGCAGGTTGCTCACATCTCACTACCCAACACCTCAGCCATTTTGAAAACTTGGATCTTTGAACATTAATTTTGTATTGAAAGAACAGCCAGTATTTAATATACCGTCCACCAGCTGACTGGTGGCCCACTGCCATCGCTTGGTTTCTGCTGTGGCGGGGAAGAGGTCTGGGCTGGCTGGGAGGCCAGCCTCTGGCACAGGGCAGGCACCTGGGAGGGAGGGAGCTCCTGAGCCTGAACAGAGTGGATCTCAGAGGCACATCAGCACTCCTGAAGTACATGTTGTCATCTTCTGATGACACTGGGGAGTTCAGTCCAACTCCAAACAACAGTAGAGCTGACTCCAGAAAGCCTGTGAGTTCCTGATCCTGCTCCCCACACACTTCACTGTGTCAAGCTCAGAGTCCCCAGGTATGTAAGCTGAGGAAGCCCACAGTCAGTTTTTACCTGCTTGGCCAGTGTCAGACTTTGGCCTTCATTGACCTGGACAGCAATGCACAGACACTCCTTCCACATGAATGAACTATTCTTGAATAATTTCACCAAATATTTTAAGACTCAAATTGCTTGCTTTGAAATGCTTACCTTTACCTATCCTCCTTTTATCTCACAAGCCAGGAGGAGGAATGCTGCCAAGGCAGGAATCTGTTTGGCTGGCAATGAGCTCCTTGATAGGCTCCTTATAACATTTCAGTGCACCGCAGGCCTCTCACTAATCATTGAGGTGAACGAGCTTGAGTGGCTGCCTGGCGTGAGCTTTAGGAGGACTTGAACCCTCCAGAGGACAAAATTAAAAAGAACATGGGCACCTAGGGCCAAATCATTCCAGCACGAGGGAGAAACATTTTATTTGTTTCAGTGGGTTTCTTTTGAAGTTATAACCTCTCAAAAGCGAAAACTAAAAGCTATATCTTTCATGTTTTTTGCATTTCTCCCCATATCATTCTGTCTAATAACTACCTTTATGTCTCCTTTAATTGTCCTGGATGCATCTGATTTCCTCACACTGATTTTTTCTTCTGAACTTAGTATCAGATATTTTCCCCTGTCCAACTCACAAAATACTCTTTTCTTGCTCACAACTGCTACTGAATTTCTTTTCTTCTCAGAGTTTACATAGTCTGGCTACTCTCCTGAATGAGCAGAACAATTAAATTCTTCTCCTGGATCCCATTTGGAATCTGGATTCCTAGTCTAACATAAAATTCTCAATGCTACAACTGCTCACCTTTTTTTCATGTTTATTACCATAACTCTAAAAAAATGAACACAAACCTCAAAAAAAAAAAAAAAAAAAGAAGAAAGATTTACTTTCCTATTGCCACACATTTGCACAAGTTTGTGCATCTTTCTTGTGAACAGCTCAGAGACCAAAGCTGCAGGCAAGGAACATGACCATGTCTGCAGAGAACAAGCCCTGAGGATGCAAAGGTAGCACACTCCCAGCTGGTGACATGGGACTCCAACCTAACTTAAACCTGCTCCCATTGTCAGTTGGGAGTAACAAATCTCTGAGTACCTGCTTTTGAATAGGCCATAGGAAGATAGGAAGGTAGAAAAATTTGATTAAGTATCTTGTTCTGGCACAGTCAGTCAGGGTGTTATTGTTGCTGGTTTTGATGTTAGCAGGACCATTCCCAGCTTTTCACCATCCTTCTCACTACAGAAGAAAAGGGAACGCAACCCCTCTGAAACTAACAGAATGTAGAAATTGTAGATTCCTCTGGTGATCCTCAGCTACCTGTGAAGACTAAGACAGTCCAACACTACACAACAAAGCAGCAAGTAAAGATCAAACTGGATGAAACTTGCAGCTGTATCATCAGGGACTATCTCAGTCCCAAGACTGCTTCAGAGCCTGTAAGACTGTGAGATGGGCTCAATAGATGATATCCTAAGCATCCAGTGGCAGGAACAGTCATTACTTTTGCTATTTAGCACTATTATGCTCTGCATTTATTATCTGAATCAGGATAGACTTCTTCAGATTTATGTGTTTGGATTAGAGTTTGTTTTCTTTTCTGAAAAAAAAAAAAAAAGCCTAACAATAAATAGGAAAACAAGGACCTTTGGTCTTATTTTCCTTCATTTTCTAACCTCTTTGTTTCTGCCTGCATTTGGCATGCATGCAACAAGGATAGGTTCCCAAAGGAACAAAAATTTTCCTTGATTCATAGTCGAGTTAGTGAAGATGGAACTGAAATTAGGCTCCAAATAGTTTGTTTGGAGTCTTTCCCTCTGCTTTATTATGCCCACGCTACAAGCAAGTTTGGCATGTGCATCTCAGTCCCCACTACAAACACACCAGAGCAGAGGGATGTGGTGGCTGCACCACTGTGCTTCACACACGTGTAAATGAGAGTGGTACACTGGGTTACAGAAGGCAGAACTCATAAATATGCTGTAGCCCAGTGGTTGGGAGATGCAATTAGATGTCTGCTTTGAAAGGATAAAATATTATCCACTTTGTTTGCAGAGGCTGCCATATGTTTCCCTAGAGAAAAAAAGACACTAGAGGAAAGCCTTAAAACTTTTCACATTTTCACAGATGCCCAAACCCCCACTATTTTACTCAGCCTGAGCTGTTGCTCACAGCCTTTCCTGGTAAGTGTTCTCACCCACTCTGGGCCCTCTCAACATTTAGTCACCTAAGAAAGCCCAGTCCCATAGCAGATGACAGACAGTGCAAACAGCCAAGCCTGTCAAGAGGAATTTCACCAGAAATTGCTGTTGTTTTGGTTACGTGGACTGAGTCACATTGCAAACTTTCCAATCAGATTTCAAATAAACTGGAATTCATGGCAACCTGAGTCAAGAGCTTTCATTCTTTCTGCTCAAAAGACATGGCTGATTTACCAGCAACCAGACTGCAGTCTCTTCACATGCAAGCACTTGTTCAACAGCTCTCCAATTAGGAAGGAGTCTGGTCCCATTAAGACTCATCACATAAACCCTTACCCTATTAATTTGAGTTCAAAACTTGACCCAGAGTCTGTATCTCACACAGCTGATGCCAAATATCTTAAATCTTCCACTTAGGGTCTACAGTTTTGTTTAAAAAACTTTTGTTCAATGGATAGAAAAGGCTAAAATCTGGTATACAAATGCTTCTGATTACAAAGTCACTGAATAGTTCAGGCTTCCAAGGATAAGATTTCATAAAAGTTGGAGCTGAACCTTGGAAACTGTATGGAAATCCCCCTTGGTCTAAGTGCACACATGATAGTTTCTCTTTTTTTACCAACAACAGCAATATGCAAACTCATAAACAATAATTTCCAAGGCCATCAGAAAAGGAATTATCAAAACTGTGTAAGACCCACAGAAATATCTGGAATCTTACATAGCTTTTATGCAAATTTTCCAAACAACTTGAAACACTTACGAGGCCCATAACAAACCTCACTTTCAGAAGCACCTCTGATTTCCTTTTTGCTGTAAGTATTTCATTTAGTGAAAGTTAAGAGAGATTCGAACATTATTTCTAGCTACAGACATTGTAACCCATTAAAAAAACTAATAAAAAAATTAAAAAAAATTATAATTAAGACAGTTCCTAAGGTTCTTTTATTACGGTAGTTCTACCTGGACAAATCTCACTTGACATCTGTCCACTTAACATCCTTTTGAACAAAAGATATTCTTATTCCAGAGCATTCAGAGACAGCTACTGCATTTTAATTTCACACCTTGCCTTAATAACAAATTAACTTGAAAGCATAGATAACCCTTTGTTAAATACAGGCTGCTCTGGGCCTGCAATCTTTATTTCCAATGGAATATTGTAGAGCCAGGTTTGCACTGTATCTATAAGCAAACATTAAAACATAGGAACAAATTCAGGGGAACTGTTTTATACTGGTGAACACCAACATGATCAACTCTTACTCATACTGTCTGAAACAAAGTCCAACAAAAAAGGCCCTGGATCAGGCTCACAAATATTTGCAGTAAGACAATTTGAACTCTCCCCATGGATAGGAAATGTGCCAAGGTGTATTGTTAAAGTTATTCTCTCAGCAATGTGAAGAGTGGCCCCTTTCTCTGAGGCCCAAAAGTTGCTCTACCTGGGGATCTACGTATGTTCACGTGCTCAGCAGATTCCCCCACAGCTGTGATCAGCTCTCCTCTTAGATGTGGAAATCATCGATCAGAGGCTGTAAATACGTTATGACACATGACTTGGGACACCTCCAGTTCAGGCCTCAGACACTCCTGTACAGCTCTTGAGGTGACCACGTGAGGAAGACTCTGCTGGTTCTGCTGCTAAGACCCCAGAGAAGGAGAGAGACACTAAGTCACCATCAGAACCTACTTCAGTCTCCACCTAAATGTGAAAGTAAGCAACAAAAGGAAGTTCTAAAGACACTGTTCACTTGCTGTTTGCTGCAGCTCTGATGGCCTACAGTCAGGCTATGGCTGAGGCCTTCTGAAAATGCCCTTCTCACAGCCCAGCTGTGCCTATTCATCATCATCTGCTTCATGGCTATTTTAATCTGACGGGCGGGGGACCTAGACTATCGTGAGTACTAGGAATGTTATGTAAAGAGAAATCTCACTGTTTCCACTGTGAAATTTTGCCTCAGGCAACTTATGAATGTTCCAAGGAAGATATTCACCATTTTCAGCAAAACAGCTGACAGATCCATCTGCTGCTCTTGGTGATACTGGGTGCAATTTTCAAGTGTCTCAGTAACATACACTCCTACAGTCCCAGTGAAAAGCCAAGTTCCTCCTGCATTACAACTGCAAAGGAGGGAAGACAATAAACTTTTGCTCTAAATTTTTGAATAATTTTAAGGGTGACTTGCTTTTGAAATGTCTCAACACCGAAGCCTATGAAGTTTGGAGGAACTGGTTTTATACAGTTACAATGAGTTTCCCAGGAAATGTAGATGATCAAGAGGGAAATTTCCAGTTCTTTTTGACTTTTATTTTAGAAAACTTACCTTTATTTTATCCAGAAAAAATATCCATGGAGTTCTAGTTGCTTTAAAATTATAATATGGAAATTTTGTTATATCACACTTTTTAAATAGTAAAAATGTAGATTTATATCTATTGCAGTATTCTTTGATAGCCAGGTGGATAATATTTTCACTTGGTTGTTTTTAATGCAAAAGTAAAAATGCTTCTTTTGATTTTAGAAAAAGAAACATTTCAATTTGAAATTTATTTTCACTGTATGAAAACCAGGTTTGAAGATAATTGCTTAATCTGAGTTTATATCACATGGCTTAGCTGAATTCATATATACTACTTACTTAAGATTTGGATTAACCAAACAAGCAAATTTTTCTTTCTTTGAAACCTTTTCACTCTAATTTTTCAGCATGATTCTGAATTAAAAGTGAGTCATTCACACAGAGGTCACCATAAATTTATGGGTCAGAGAATTTTGAGTTTGCTCTGCCACAAATTTGTGAAACAGAAGGACCTGAATGCTACTCTATGGAAAAGCCCACTGTAAATTTACCTGCAACAGAGCTGCACAGGCACCTACAACAGCCACAGGCACACTCGTGCCCATGGGCTCAGCTGCCAGCAACCTCAGCTGCCAAATATCCTGTGGATGTGGCATCAGGGACACAGCTTATATTCAGCCCACAAGAGAACACATCCCCACGCCAGTAAGGCAGCCCAAGGCTGGCAGCCTTTCTCTATGCCTTGTGTCAGGTTAATAAATAAAGATGTAATTTGTTTCACGTTGGTCACTACTACTTTGGTCCTCTTGACCCACGTCAGCAAGCAGGGAGTAGGAATTTGCTGCATCTGACAGCCTCCTCACCTTGTGGATAAAGGAGAGCGGTATAAAAAAGTAGCCCACAGAAACTCATGTTTGGCAGCTGGCAACCTCTCCTGAACTGCCATGGGGGCTTTCATCTTTCTATGAACACTGCACGACTGCTGGGGGAAGAGATGGCGACAGAGCAACAACAAAAAATTACACACAACTGTGTTCATCGGTGCCAAATCTCACTCTCCCAGTGCTGGTAAAAAAGGCAAAGTTTCTCAGGCTTCCCTGTAAGGTCACAGCTGGTACTTCTATGAATCTTCTTATTACATGGGAATGAGGCAGAGGTTCATAGAGAGAGACAGATGGTGAGGAGCAATGTTACTTATCCTAATGTGCATGTGAGACAAAGAGCTGCTTGGCATACCTCTCGCTCCCAGTCCTCGCTGGGCCATGGCGGGCAGCCGACCCCCGCCAAGTGTTTGTTCCCCTCCACTTTTTATTCCTCCCCTCAGTGAGTCTGATCCTACTTGTCTTTGGTGTTTACATGAATCATGCTAGATGTTTTCCAGAGATTTGGGCTCTAATGAGCAAGGCCAGCAAAAACAGCAGCAACAAACAAACAAACTGGCCCAAGCCAAGCTTGCCCACCGCCGTGCATTTGCATTCACGTAGGCCACCCCCTCCGCCTGCCCCGTCTGCCAAACCCTGAGAGTGATGGCAAAAGTGGGAATGGGCAGCCCCAGGATGAAGCTGCAGGATTTGGGTTGTAGATGTAAATATTAATAACACTGAAAACACAAACTGTGCCTGGGGTTTTCATGTGGGAAGGGCAGGAGGGAAGCAAGATTTGTGTTAGAGGGAAGGGGGATATTAATTGTGGCTCAAGCCAGGACTTCAACGGTGGGAATTAAGAACAGGAAAAGAGAAGGTAAAAATGCAGTTTGCATATTCATTGAAGTATAGCTTAGAATACGAGGGAAGAAGGGCAGACTTTGATCTCTGTGGTACAAGGCTATCGCTGGAAGAACCTCACTCATTCAAGCTGAATTATTCCTGTTTTTCAGCAGCAATGGAGAGGAGAATCTGCTCTCCTGAGCCCAACCTCCTTCTTCAGCTGCAAATGCAAAAATTCACATAGCACTTCCACTTGCAATCACAGTGGAAATGCATCTGGAATTAATGCTGAAATCACATGAGCAGGATCTTCCAGGAAAGACCTTGCAGAACCAGAGGCAGCACTTCTGAGAGAAGATAAGACAAGATATGGGTCCATCACATGGCAATTGCCCTTTCAGACCACCAGTCAAGGATGCAATTCTTCATTCAGGCAAGTAGCTATTTATAAGCAGGCTGGCTGTCGGGAAACCCATCCTACCTCCTGAAAACATGACAGCCAAAAATGCAACGATTGCCCCTCAAACTGGCACTCAGAGGAAGGAGGAGGAGCTGGACTGGGAATTGGCAAGTTGCAGCAAGAAGATGAAGGGAATTGCTCGTCTAGGGTATTTTTATCTTGTGGTTCTGTAGGCAAGAAGATAAATGGAAAGGCAGAACATGATTTGCAGCTTATACAGGACTTTGAGTAACTCCTAACTAGCACATCATCATGGAGGGAAAGAAGGCAAGATGAAAGACCAGCTCTTTTTTCTTTGCTTTTTTTTAAACTATTACTAAAACAGTTTAATTCATCAGCAGAGCAGATGATATCACATTCACTTTAATACCAATTACATTTAACTAGGTTTTACTTAGAAGTAACTAGAGAACTTTCTTTCAAACAAACCAAACAAGATTTAATATATTGGAAATGTGACAGATTGACAGCACAGGAACTTAAAAGTCTACAGCAAAATAAGTTCATGATCCACCTCATACCAGCTCTTCTGATTCACACTCATTTCTCTATACACTGAGAACCCCATATTTCAGTCTACCCCAGAACCAGTGTAAATTTCTGTAGCTTCAGCAAAAGGCTGATCTCTGGCTCTATGTCATGTCAGCCTCTGCCAGCATTCTGCCTGCTGTCCTTGTAGCACAGGCCTGACAGTTCCAGCAGCTCTTCCTGAAAAGAACTAGGTGCCTCTGCTTGAGAAGAACTAGTGGGATCATCATGCTCAGCCTCAGTGGTGATGACTTCTTGACTTGGGAAACCAAGGAATGGGGTCCTCCCTGCAGCAAGGCTTACATAGACTCATTGCCACTGATGAGCTACTACGCAGAGACAGTGGGCTAGTAATAACTTGGTATTACTAGCCATAATTTCACTCAGGACTAGGTACATGGCCACCCCATGTACCCCATAGGCATCAGTGTTCCTGTGACTTGCAATGAAAAGGAGATGAGGCAGCACATGTGCTTAAAATAAATACTGAAAATGTTTGACGAACTTTTATGTTTACTATTTACTTGTGATTTTTGTAGCAAACACCAAGGAGGAGGAAAATAAAATTTCATTTGGCATCATTTTGGTTTCCTTCATGTTTGTAAGCAACTCCCACTGTCTCCACTACAAAAAGCAACACTACTTCTTCTGGATGTCCCACAACACAGCATGGCCATTTTCCAGCTCCCACTACAACACGTGGGAGTTTCCCTATTGGTTTCAGTGGGACATATGAGCAACCAGCACCTCAGAAAATTAATTAACTTCCATGACTCATTTGTGCTTTAGCCTAAGCTGACTTGTCAACATAAGGGGCAGAAGTCTGCTGGCACTGGCTTTAAAATTCAAAGCACCCTTTCTACCTCTGATTTAAACGAAGACCTACTTCAGAGTTTGAGAGTCTCTGAGTTTGAAGGGCTGTTAACATTTTAGAGGTTATTTTTTTCTTGCTGGAATGGGGTATCAGGTTCTGCTGCAGTAAAATTGGGTACTGGATTATGCTAACACACCTTCCCTGCCAGCTTACCCGAACCAAGAACAACTGTGAGACAGGCCTTTGGCAAACAAGCATAAACGCTTCCATCTGGGCTTTCAAGCACACGAGGCCCCTGGACCCAGCTACGCTGTGGGGCAGGATCCAAAGGTGCAGGTTTCCATGCACGTAACGGTCTGGCTGCAGCCCCGGATCCTGCCAGGATCTCGGCAGAGCAGCTCTGCAGCCACATTTCAGCCCCAGTGACCACAGGAGCAGGTGGATGAGCTGTGCCACGAGTGTGCTGCCCTGCCTGGCACCCGGAGCCCTGCCAGAGGCACGGCTGGAGCACATCCACCTCCACCAGCGCCGCGGAGCCTCGCGGTGCCGACACCGAGTGCGGTCACGCACTGCCACGAGCAAAGCGGGGAACAGAACCTCAGGGGTTAAATACAGTTTGTTTCCCTTTGAGGACAAAAGTAAAGTGAGCATCATAAAATATCCTGATTTGGAAGGCTCCCACAAGGACCATCAAGTCCAGCTCCTGGCCCTTCACAGGACAGCCCCAAGAATCCCACCATGCTTGCCACAGGTGCCTTATTTTTCTCTTCCCATCTGTGCAATATTCATATTTGTACACCTAATTCAGAGAACATTTTCAGCAGATAAGTATAAGAAAGGCTTTATTTAGAGGTTAAGTATTTACAATACTTGAGTATGTTTCATATTTCTGCCAAGCATATATTTCCTAAGCTGCACTGAACACAGAGACTGCATTTCTAGTACAAATATTCAAACTTGCACCTTGATTTCTGCACTTCTTCTATCACTGAAAATAGTTGTAATAAAAACGCGACTAGCAACAACACTATATTAATATAATCCAAACTAAATAAGAAAAACCCTACAGTGAGCTGAATTGGCATTCATTATTCCAGTTGTTTCATATCTTTAAATGATTCTGGTAAATCGATAAAGCTCTGCAAAGTGGCTGTTGTCTGCTGATTTCTAACTCCAGTCAGTGGCATCCACTCTTTAGTGCACCACACACTTGCTGTGTAGCCATTAGATGAAAGCACTATCACCTGTCAAACAAACTGCTAGAACTGTGATAAATTAATGATCAAATAGTACAGTCTGATGTACAGTAGCAGTGCCGAGGCTAGTTACAACCAGGCCTCATGCTTTAAAAATGTAGCTGACATTAAAAAAAAATCAGCCATTAAAGAAAAATGTCACACAGCTTTTCAAAAAAATATCTATTTAAAAAATGACCACATACTGATACTCCAGGATTTGTGGTTTTACTAAAAAAAAAAAAAAATGTTGTGAATGTTATAGTAAAACCTTTCTGTATACTATCAATTTTCAAGGCAAGGAACAGCACACAGCTAAGCTGAGAGGATGTTTGTATTTTTTTGGTAAGCAGTGCTGTGTACAAATCTGTACCTCGAAGGAATCCTCTGGTGTGTCACGGACAAAACTCTTGTTTGCAAGGGAAATGTCCCGAGTTCTTCTTTTTCCCCTAATGCTTTTGATTTTTGACATCATGGGTAAAATATTTCAAGGGAGCTCCATATCACTTCTAAATATAAACAATACAAAATAAGCCTTTGCTTTTGAAGCACTTGACATCCTTTGAGCTTTGAATTTCAACTCCTAATAACTCTTGATGCTCACTGCATTAATGTATAAAGTCCTTTTTGTGAGCTAGAAATGGTTCCTCATGTCCCTCCTGCCATTGGCTTTATGAGCTTAATTTATTCTTTTTAATATAAAATCTCATTACCTGAACATGACACCACCACTTCCATTTTATCTTTGATATAAGAACAGAGAGAAACCAAAATCAAAACCTTAAATAAAGTCTGTAATCATCTCTCACTTTCTCTTGCTTTTCAAATTTCTAAACAAAATTAAGTAAAAATACCTTCCAGGGCACACTAAGAAATGTAAAGAGTGGAGGAAAAAAAAAGAAAATTACTTTATAGTGAACTAACAAGGGACATAATTACTTACACAAGCAGCATATCTTTTTCTTGATGATATTCCTTCATGTTTATTTTGCTATATTTGTAAAAGATAGGGAGTGCCTAGGAAGAATGGATATGCTAGAAGGCTTGATCTACTGAAGCAAGTTCTGAACAAAGAGTTACTTAACCTTAGGCAAAATACACTTTTTCTAAACTTTACTTTAGCATAAAACACTTAATAGACTGCAAAATACGTAGTAATGGGCTTAAAAAATATCTTTAAGAAATGGAAACAGCTAAGGAAAAGAGAAAATTCATTGAGATGGAGGATTTAGCTGGGACTTCTTGAGTCCTAATTTTAACTGAAAATTGGGGTGATCAAGGTATTAGCACATGAAAGCAACACTTCCATGCACTAATGGCAGCTCCTTTATGTTGTTGTTGTTGTTAGAGATGTGACTTAAGCGTTGACTTAAATTATGAATTTGGCAGGGATCAAACTCCATGATCTAATTATGTCTTAGGGCTTTCACTGAGTCCTTTGAGGTAGCTGGTTGCAAAGATAAAGACTTTTTCACAAGGAACATGCTTTTAATCCAAATTCACATCCCAGATCCTGCAGAAGCTTTATATTCTGTCCACTTACATGGAAGCCTTCAATGAATAAGGGCTTGCATCCCTGGAAAACTGTATTTTAACTGTGAAATGTCAACTACTCCCTCACAGAGCAAATGACCTGCAAATTTTTTAACTCCTGTGCTGTGTTTTTTCCTCTGATACCAACAATAACTGGGACTATGTTCATCTGAAGTTACTATGCTGGATCTATTGCTGTGAACATCAATTAGAATGAGTGAGAAAACTAAATTAGGCACTTAGTGGTGCTGAAGATTCATTTCAGGTAGCCTATGAAAATCCCATTTCCCACTCAAGGGTCATTCTCTGCCTTGGGATTACAGTACGTTTTAAAACCATGACAACTTCAAAAATTTTATCTATATTGGCAATAGGAAGCTGGATTTTTACCTTCACACTGAGGGAAGAACAGATGAATCCCCCTGAAAATTTGTGCAAATGGATATGTGAGAATTAGGCTCCATGAACCTGCTATCCAATTGCATTGGGAAAAGAAGAAAGCTTGCTAATCGGGATGAGAAACTGATATGTTGTTGAATATAGATTGGATACATTGATTCTGACGTACAAACACATTCTGCAATAATTAGAGGAAAGGGTACAACGCCTGTAGATTAAACCATCTTAGCTGATGTTAGCTCACTTTGTCGTTTATCCTTTGTTTACACTCCCAGTATTACTAAGTACTCTTCATTTAATTAAACATACGCATAACATTCCTTCAATTAGATAAATAATGCAGCTGCTTCCTCCATCACACAAGGATGGGAAATCAAGATAATGCAATATTTATTTTTATTCTAGTTCTCTCTCTGTCAGACACTTTACAATCAAATCCATTCAGCTGCCAGGTCTATCAGTGGTATTTCAATCCATATACATATTAAAAGAAGTAAATATCTCATTATCTACTTAACTATCATAATCTGTTAGAAATTTTGGCAGACCAAGTAAAAGAAAATTGAAAGTGGCTTTATAAAAACAACTTATTAACAGACTCTTCAGTGATAAAAGGCTTCAAGATAAATACCACAGATAGTAAAAGCTAGCTTAAACCACTGACTTGAAACTCTTACAGAAGGTTGATGGTTTCTAAATAAGTAGCAATTAGTCTGAAGTAATCCATTTATCTCCTCTGCAAGGGACTGAAATAAAGAGAAATTAGATAAAACTACATGTAGAGAAACTACTAAGTGATAACAGAAATGCAATCAGATGGAACTGAACAAAAATTATAAAGGCAGAGCAATAATATATAGTTAATTTGCTTATTGGAGGCTTTGATTCATTCCCTGTGGTAATTGTAAAATTTAATAATATCTGTATACTTACAGTGTTCTGAAAAAAGCACCACCATTACACATTGTTATCCCTGTAGGTTGGATGACAAATGCCTGGGGCAATACTACCATCAAAGCATGTGACATACCCAACATGGATCTTCTAATCTTCATAGGGACGACAACTGTCATTTTTAAAGTGCATGGCAAATGAAGAGGGTGTAAGAAAGGAAACTTCTTATTTTTGGGGGGCTGCTGGTGGTAGGGACTGTTTAATCCTCCACTGTGCTTTAAAACTGCAGTAGCAAACCCCAAGTAATTCACTTGAACAGTTATATAGATTTCTTAATGCTTAAAAAGTGCTGTCCAGGCTGGGAATAACCATCTGTTCCTTCGAGAACTCATACTCTCCTAGCTAATATATACAGCTTATACACTGTATAGTTATATGTCAAAAATAGATCAATGTCTGCCAAAGGAAGATATGTACTGTTCAAACAGCTCTACTTAAAACTTTGTGCCTTTTTTTTTTCCCCTAATGATAGGTAATATTGTTTAGGCTATGCAGATAAAATAAAAGAATCTATGGTCTGTTGATTTCTATTTACATTTTTTGCTCATGTAATTTTAAGTACTAGCCCTTGTCTGCTTCTCTTCATTTTTCTGTGCTACAAAATGCGGCACAGACGGTGCAAATCACCCACCCTGGTAGCTGGAATAGGATTGTCACTTTAATGTTCAACGTGTTTTCTTCTTAACGTTTTTTTCGCATTATAACAAGACTGTACTGTGAGACACCTTTTGTTATGTATATATGAACAAAAGCAGTCAGAACAAATTTAGTGCACTGAGCAAGGGAACTAAAACCTGACAACAGCTAATAGACAAGGTACTCTATACCAGATTTAATCTGCTCTTAAATTTGCCTTCCTGAGACTACGTTGGTCAGACAGATTAGTGTCATATACTTTCAGATGGAAAAAGTTAATGCAGGATCTAGATAAAAAAACAAACAAAAACCCCATAATCTCTCCAAACCATAAGTTCAAGATATGTTTTATTCTAGGAGCTCCCAAAGTAACTGTCTGGCATTTTCCTGGGGCAGCTATAATAGTGTAAATACAGATTTCACACAGTCTATAAGTAATTTTTTTTCTGTCATCAGTGCAGTGAGACTGTGGTCTGGGAAAAAGGATCACAGACTGATGAAATGAGAGCACTCAAAACCACTGACCATTTTAGTTCCATTAAGTGGCACTAGAATCACCACTCAAATCCATGCATCCAGCAGTCTTTCCCTATACCCTGCACTAAAAATAGTGGCTTGTTACACCCCCTTAGATTCCTTCCACAGGTTTCAGTAAGATGGTGACCGGACCAACTGTCAGCAGGTTGTTGCAAGTACTAGATGAAGTTAAACATGAAACATCTTTGTTCAATCAGTACAAAATGAAAGTGATAAAAGAAACCATCTTTCATAGGAAGTTCTTTCTGTTGCTGAAGTACAAGATTTATTCCCTTTAAACAAAAAAGCCCAGAATAGTAGAGATGACAGAGCCATTCTCATTTTGAAACAGGCCTGAGATTCTCAAGGAGTGCAGGTTGGTAATTTCTTTCAGCGGAGTACTACACTGAGACATGGGACAGAGACTTAGATCTGTGCTCAGATGCAGAGTTGTGCAAATTTCAGAAAGTCACTAGGACAAGGACAGTTTTCTCTGTGTCTGTTCATTGCTATTTGAACAATGGCCTATTCCTAAGCAGGGCTTCCAAGACCTGCAACAATAAAAAAATATTAACTAGTAACAAAAAATAAGTATACTTATATTGAACTTTAAAATATAGTAGTGGAATTTAATGCAGTCTGCATTTCATTAGTTTTAACCCATATTGGATTATCTTGAATAAAATGAGTAGATATGAACATTTTAGAATGAAATGCCTGAAAACCAGCATGTTAGATGAAAATTTCCCCAAACTCTCTCTTATAATAAAAAAATCATGCTTTTAATCTGATCTATCATTTCAAAAGAGAGTTTCATGCGAAGATGCTGGTTGTATCTGATGTGGAGGTTTGAGATATTGTTCAGAAGTAAGATAATGTGGCAGTGATATACTTACCCAGGAATTCTGAATGAGGCTGGACCTGATGAACAGCCAGATGATCACCAGCCAGCACTCACCAACCTGGCAAGATTCAAATTCCCACTGCAGAGGGAATGAACAGGCTTTTCCAATCAGCTGAGAGTAGATGAAGCAAAAATTCTTGGGGAATGCTGCAGTGCAGGGACTGAGTTGCCAGGCAGAGAGTCAGCAGCCAGAGCTTCTCAGTGCCCCTGGGTCAGAGGATTCCCACACTCTGAATACTCCCAGCAGGGCAGCACAGGTACCAGCAACTGCTGCCAAGGACAAATGGGGTAGAAAGCAGATTTCTTCCTCATGCCACACAGCATGCTGACATTGGGCTGCTCACTGTCTGACCCACAATTCATGCATGGGAGAATGCACACACCTATCTATACATTCATTAATGGTACCTCACTATGTATTTTACAGAAACAATGCCAATATGTTTTAGGTTGAATTGACCAAACTCTGCAGACTCCTCTGCCACAAACAGTATCATCCCCAGAAGCAAATTTCATGCACACCTGGACCTCAGTCTGTTGCCCTGCCTGGATTCAGCTTTGCACAACCAAGTTCATGTTAACAAGGAAAAGCCCTGTTTTGCCAGTGATCATCAATTCCACTGGCTGTAAGTCAGATGGAAGACTTGTACTAGACCCAGTGTTTCCAATTGTGAAAATTTTATTTCAACTCTTACAACACTGAATGCTTTTATTTAGTCCCTAACTCCTCACATGCTTGAAAGCAGAGGAGAAACTCTGTTTTCATTTAGGCTTCTAGCCTTACACTTAGCAAAAGCATCAAAAATGACCAAAATATATCCCAAAGAGTCAAAACCCCGAAAAGTAGGTTAAAATCAATTCAGCCTTAATAAAAACATAATTAAGAATGTTTTGGAAAGCTGCCCAGAAAATAACACTTCTTAAAATATCTTTGCAAGGATCTGCAATTTGATTTTGTACTACAGTAAAATAACTAATATTTTGCAAAATGTAAACTTTTCAGAGTTTTAAAAAAGAAACCTGGATTTCTCTTGAATCAGTCAGCCCATCTTCATTCTAGAAATTTTTGTCAAAACACTACAAGGTTTTCCACACTGAGGAAAGACGCATGTTTTTTAAGCACATTTAGTCCTTCTTGTGCTGCAGGTCTTAAGTTATGGAAGTGAAATAAGGGAAATATTCCTATTTTTACCTTACGCCAAAAAGACAAATAATTCTTATAATTCTTTTTAGTTTTAATTTGACTTATCAGGATTAAGCAGCCAAGAGATAGACTTTCTGTTATTTCATTATTTCATCTTTTGTTTGTTTTTGTTTTGTTGTTCTGGATTTTTTGTTGTTGGCTTTTGTTGTTTTTGTTGTTTTGTTTTTGCTTTTTTTTTGTTTTTGTTTTCACTTTTTTGTTTAAATACGAATAGAATTAACACCCTTACAATTGAGTTGATAATTCTGTAGACACCTATATACTTCTCATTCACTCATGGAGCATTTGGTCGAGCCACCTGAAGATTTAGCCCTAACTCTGACCAGCGTAAAACAAAACCCAGTGAGAACTATGACAGAGTATTTGATTCGGTGTGTGTAGGGCTCACGTGAACAGCCTTTGACAGCCCCACATTACAAAGATCTCAATGATTTATGCTTGCACTTTTGCAGGCATGATTTATGCAGTGTGGTGCACTCTCAGCCATGAACATCCCCTATTACTGTGAACTTCCTTTCCATGTCCCAGTTTACCAGTTGCCAAGAACCCAGTGCACAGAGACAATGGCAACTTATTGTTCACTTCCTAAATCTCCAGTACAGTGTTCTGCCCAGATGTAAAAAGGTAACTTGATCCCAATTAATGAAAGTGACTGGGTCAGCCTGTCACCTCCCATGCTCTTTATGTGCTGCTCAGACATCTATAGGCTTATTAAAAACCTCAGGCACTCTACATAAGCTCTGCCTTGAAACCAGTTGCCAGAGGCATCACTGCTCAGAACCTGTCTACAGGTTCCTTGGTTTCAGATCTGACATCACATAAGCCTCTCTTATCCGCCTTGGCAGCACAGATCAGATGAAAAGCGGCCCTGTCCTCACAGAATAATACTCACAAAAAGGATGGAGGCACACAATAATAAACATTTCACTGCTGCTGTTCCTCACAAATGTACCTTACTGCTAACATGCTCCAAGGTTAGAAAATGCCTACAACACTTGGCAAACCCCCCTCATTTTTTTAATCAGATTCAGAGTGTGGAACTTTTTACTGGAAGCTTTTTTCCCAACTAATTGTCTCTGTACTGTTTAAGGCAAAGCTGGAGCACAAGCAATGACAGCAAATGATTTCTGAAAACATTTTTGCTTCTGAATAATTGTTTTGTCCTTAGACTGGTTGATGATTACTGTCCAAGTTCTCCTCCTAGAGTTTGACTGACCATTAGTCACACAACATCATTTTTATTCCTAACAAGATGGGTAACTTTCATCTTGACACAGTCAGTTAAAACCTAAACCTGGAATTCTAGTTAGAGTGAAGTGACTTTGACAGAAAAAATAAAGTAGTCTCAGGTATCTGCCTTAAATTTGGACTCTGAGCTACCTAATATCCAAATAAACACACATGACAGCACAAGCCTCCTTGTCTCTGCCAGCAGCCCAGAGCCACTGCTGTCCTGCAAGAAGCTGTTCCATGGCTCTGTGGCTGCTCAATGCAATAAAATCCTTCAATTTCAGACAGCAGCTTCCTAAAAATGCAGTTGTTACCCGCGTCTGCTTCTCCTAAACTGGCAACCAAGAACAACAGCCAGCCCATCTTCAAGAGATTAAGGTCTTTTTATTTAAATGGCACACGATGTAACATTCAGGTTAGGCACATAAGAAGAACAAATGGTCTCTTAAAAAGGCTTTGAACTTTATTTCTTCTTCAAAGAAGTTTGGCTCTTGGAGGAAGTGGTTTAATAACTGAACTTGCCAGCACAGGCAGGAAATAGTATTTCCTATGTACATCCTGGCACCAAAACTAGATTGTAGTAGGAAAGGTTTCTGATTTCCTTTAAAAATGCAGTGGGATGAGAAGAGCAAAGCATTGCCTTGGAAAGGACTTCACTCATTTGAATTTTCAATTGCTGATTCAGAGAAAGGGTTTGGATCTCATCTGTGGTACAAATCAAAGGGACAAGAGCCTTTACCAGCACTGAGTGATAGGGATGGCTGGAGTTCTCCCACTTTAACAAGAACCCTGTTTATTATTATCAGAATTTCCTCTTCTTTTGCAGGCTCATTCACAGACTGGCTAATGGGTTTCCATAAATACTAACAAGTGCTGCCTTAAGGCTTTGTTGTGCTGCACAACATTAAGCAACAACAATGGGGAACAGCTGCTCCCAAATAGCTTTGCAGTTAATTACACCATATACCTACAGTATGTCTCCATGCCCTACATTAAGAGAGCTATTGCACATGTACCGTCCAAATAATGATGGAAGATATTCAAGACAGTCCTACACATTCCAAGCAAAATAAATGGGAACCAGACTCAGATACTCACATTGCCCTGGCTGCAGGAGACATGAAAAGCAAAACAAATTAACATTACAGCAATAACATTATCATCGCAACAGAAGAAGTTTGCGTGTGTTTTTTCATTTCTTTTGTATCTTTAAAATAAGTATTAGATGGCCTAACATCTGGTTTGTCAAAGAAGTTTGTCAGGTATTTCACAGATGTGTAATACTTTTATTTTTACAATCTGGAATAATCACAGTCTGGCATACAAAGAAATAACTTTTATAATCACGTTCCTCACCCAAATACATCCCCATCTCCAAGATATGCACATGAAACATTTAAATTAAGAAATAACTCTGGGATGATAAAACCTATACTTATAAGTGGTTTATATTACAGTTTATAACAGGCACATTTGCTCAGATCTTGGCTTTCTTTAATAACTTTTCAATTCTTAGGCCCAGCTGGAAGCCTAAAAATAGGCAATAGAAAATTGGCATTTGTTTTGTTCAAGGTATTTGAAAGGATACCATATTAATCTTACCAGGGCCAGGTTAAAGGAGTTCTGCAAGTCTCCAGAAGAAAAAACAAATTTACAACATACATGCTGGCAACAAATGCAGCCATTTAACGTGGGATTTGAAATTGTGAATTCAGCTCAAACCTCTTCTGTTCTCAAGCTTGACCAAGATTACCAACATTTTTCTCAAACATGCTCCAATCTCAGCCTGTTCTCTGACTCTGCTCTGATTTTGTCCCTCCACTAGCACATCTTATAAAACACTGAACAGAGGCACCCAAAGGCGAAGGTGACAGCAGCATCTGTCTGGTGAAGGAATAATGGCAGTCCTTGGCATAAGGTTAGGTCTACCCAGAATTTTGTTCAGCCCCACCCTTTTCAGCAGTGCTTTTTTCACTTTTTTCACATCTGCCATGATGCTGGTAATGCTGGCCTCTGCAAAGGGATGCTCTGTAACCTCTGTAGAAAAGGCAGTTGCCATAATACTTCTTTTTTAATATACAATGGTACTACAGTTCAGAAGAATAAAGAAAAATTAAATTAAAAGGCCATAGTCTATTTAATTCCATGAGATAAAAATAACCTGAAAATTAATCATATTGAAGAAAAGCACAACTAGATTCTGTCTCTAGGTAAAAACAAATCATAGAATCATAAATATGCTGAGTTGGGTATCTTCTAGGTGGTGAGCAGTCATCTGAGCCAAACTTTAAGAAATATTTACTTACTCACAGATGTACAAAATCATAGCTCCCTTGTTTATCCCATGAAAAAAACTGCTTTGGCATCCTACAGGCTGGGCCAAGCCACGTGCCTCTAGCTGTGCTACAGGAATGGCATCAGATGCAGCTGCATTACACACTACTCAGGAAGGAACTGCTGCTAATAAGCCACAATTTAAAATACTTTAAATTGCAGAGTACTCTTTTGAGTAAAAGATGATGCCATCTCTGCCAGGGTTAGGGTGCCTGGCCCCAGACACTACATGCCAAGGATATGTGTGAGATGAAGCTCCATGAAGGGAAGCCTGTGATTGTGGTTATGTTGAAGGTCCTGCTGAGCCACACCACGCTGACAGAACTCGAGAGAGGTGAATCAGCTGCTGCTTGAGTTTGTTGCACCAGCTGGGGTTCATGAACTTTCACCTGACCTCTCTTCTAATTCAAGACTTTGTGGTTTTTCAATGATTTAAAATTTTAGCTTGAATGTGTATATGTACATACGTGTGTGTGTTTATATGTATATATAACCTCCACTGTGCTAAAATTAGGTTGTCCACAGCTAAAACGACCGAGGGACAAAAGTAGCTCACATTTTAGTCACTACTAGGGGCCAAAAAGCCATCCTCTTCCTGCTCAGTGTTACTAAAAGCAGCTTCATGTCAACACGACAGACATCGAAGTACCACTGTCTCAGTGTGTCTGCATTGCTCAACTTTTAATGTACCCTGTTACTCCTGGTCACTGCAGCACTCGGCCCAGAGCTGGCATTGGTACCTCCACAAGGCTCTGTATGTGCTGTGTAAGGCTTGTAAGCGATGTGCAGCCCACCTCCCTGCCACGTTCTGGACTGTAGATGGGAGCATGGAAAGAGAGGGGAAATATCCCTCTTGTGCAGGATTTAGATCCCTCTGTCTCAGCTGGATTTCCCTTTGCTTGGGAAACTCAAATTTTCCCTGTGTACAAGATCTGCACTGCACCTACATAGGCACAGAGAGCTTCTACTCAGTACCAGTGCAGGAATCCTAATTCAGAGATTTTCCTTGGAATAGCACTGATATGTCCCCCACAACTCTGGGATAAAATGGTGCTCAGATGCAGGAGTTACAAGCCCTGTACGTGTTCACAGACAGAAATGAGAGACACTAAATGAAAAACCTATAAACAGAAATCTGAACCTCTGAACCTCTTCCATAATCAAATAAGGAACAAGGCTCCCTAGTTGGGTGCCACCAGACTTTGTTTTCACTTTGTTGTGAAACTACAACAAAAACCTCCCTCACTCTCTGCACCTTAGCTGCATCAAGAAACAGAAATATCCATAACCCTAGATACAGAATTAAACAAGATATCTTTTTCCTGCTTCCCTGGGATTGTCTGAGGAAGTCAAAAATGACACATAAACAGTAAATTTGAAAAGAAAGCTGGAGCAGTTAAGAAGGGCTGTTTGTTCCTCATCATCTCCCTGCAAGAGCAGCCAAGCACCCCACAATATTTACTCTCTCTGATGCCATCATGTTGGCAAATATGGAAGCACAAAACGTGCAGTATTCCCCACCTGTATTGCAGTTTCCCCCTGTGAAGACCAACACTAATCACAAAAATTTTCCCACTTAGTCTGGTGATTGAACGGTCTTGATGCATAAAAAGTCCACGTTAGAGAATGTGTGTCCTCTGAGACTCCATATATTTCCAACTCAGGATTTCTTGGTGTTACACCTCAATATTTGCTCAGGGTTGCAATTCAAAATATGCCTCATTTCTTTTATTAGGCTCCAGTCCTCCAGTTACAAAGATGAATCATGCCATCACTCTCCTAAAGACAGGCTGGACCTACTTCACATACCTCTTCACAGTTCAAACACTGCACCTTATACAATTAACATGCAAGACTTGTTGCCTGAGGGTATTGTAGAGGCCAGGAGTATTAACAGGTTCAAAGTAGGATTAGACAAATCCATGCAGGATAAAGGTCCATCAGCGGATGATCACTAACCACTGTTATCTGAAGCCCACAGAACATGTTATGAGAAGCACTGCTGTGTCTGTGTCCTACACCTTAGCCTCTTCCTGGGGATCTGCTGTTCAAGGCTGAAAACAAGATACTGCTCTGGACAGTCAGCAGTCCTTATAGGAAGGAGGAACAACAACATGACTATAAAATTGTGAACCAAAAGTCAACAGTGACAGCAATGAAGGCAAAGAAGCAAAAAAATCTCTTTTTAAAGGGAACCTTAATTATTGAAGACAGAACACAGACCGTAAACCCATTCCATCACTCTGCTTCCCCTCCTTTATTCCCTTTGGTCCTTGCTCCAAAAATGAGCAGGCTGGACCTAGTTTTCATACCACCATTAGTGACTCTTGCCTCTCTGCTCAGGAGCCAGCTACAGGACAGCCTTGATGGGTTTGAGTTTGAAGACAGCCGTCCTGAATTCTTGTCTCCTTAGAAGCAACAGAGGCTGACCCCTCTGAATCCTCCTCCCAGCCCACAGCCCTCTGCCACTTGCATTTTCAGACATTCAAAACTCAGCCACTTTCACAGAAAATTATGAGTCTAAGAGAACGAGACTGTTCCTGGCTTATTTTCTCATTATTTCTTTTAATAGGGTTGTTTCCTTTACCTGCTGCCATTCACATTTAAAAGTTCTTCATTTTGAGAACATTTAGTGGATGAAAGTGTGCTTTTGAAGTATTTCTGCTTGGAAACAAGATAAAAAATACTTCAAGAGTGATTTTATACCAATGTAACAATTTCATTTAAAGTAGACAAACAACAAAGTGGCTTAATATTTGGTTTTGCCTTAGTTACAGGCAACATTTTCAAGGCAAAAAAATCCTGCCCATGTACTTAAATAAATATGCAAAAATAAGATTAATTTTTGGCTAAATTCAGAGTAAGACATTTAAAGGTACATGCGCTTCCTCCTGGTAGAAAGTCTGAAATATAGCTATGCTGGGGTGCTATTGATGCAACTTAAAGGCTACCAAATTTGGAGAATCAAACTGACACACTAGTAATCAGGGCCAAAGCTGTGTCAGTTACACCAGTTCTTGGCAGAGAAGAATCAAAATGTTTCTACTTTTATTTGAATAAATATGAAGCATTTGCAGTAAATATAGAAATATTTTAGGTACAGCAAAATATTTCATCTGCTGCCTTAATTATATATGTAATAAGTGAATACTTACATTTTTAAAACACAGGTATCTTTAAGAACATTTTAATTAACAACAATGTTAAACTGAAAATTAAAAAATGTCATTGAATTAAGAAATTCTGAAGAAATCATAATATTTCATTTGGAAGGGTGGAAGTGGCATCCAATTTTCTTTCCTCTAAAAATGTTTACTAAAATCAAGATAATTCAAAAAAGTTTCAGTGACCTGAACAGAATTAGTCCAGGAAAGGAGGAGGGAAGTACCAATCAAAATACTGAGCCCATTACTGTATGCTTCTAAGAAAAGACTTTTATTCTGATAATTTTAATTTAGACGTCTTTTTTTTTTATTGCTCTTTAAATCATGCAGCTTGAACGCCTGGCTTGTATTCTTCTCCAGCTATTCATGATGCAAAATTAGACATATCCTTCTGTATACATCCCTTGAGGGGTTGTGATCTTACCACTGGATGCTACGAAATATCCTCAAATCAAGAGCTTTCTGTGTTAAACAATTCAAATCCCAGGAGCCCATCCAGCCAATTTACCAAGTATAAATATAGTCCCTCTGCCATTCACACTGAGCACAGCGAACTCCATGAAAAATCCCCAGGGAACCAGCAGAAATATTTTAATGTTCAGGAGTAGTCTTTAATTTTGTATTCAAATTATATCACTGACCACTTTTCTCTTTCCTCTTGAGGCAGGTGTCTTCCTCAGAAGGCAGGTTTTAGGAGAAATGCCTCACAGTCCTTTTCCAAAAGGCACTGGCTGACCCTGGGGCTGCCTTGTTCATTGGTTTGAGACCAGCCAGTGGATTCTCTCCTAACACATAGCCAGTTACATGGACAGCAAAACCCCTATGGATAGGGTGTATCCCTAAGGGCAGCAGGGCTTTGTGCCTACACTTAAGGTTACTCAACATTTCCCAGTATAAGATCTTATTTCCAGTTCTTTACAGCTTTGCTAAATAAACTGGCCTCAAGTCTTCCATAATGAGGTTCTGCCTCAGGCTGTGTGTTTTGGAGAAGTGCTCGTGTTACTAATAAGGCAGTAATCCATACTGCAGCTCGATTAGTAGTCAAAATGGTTGACAAAATCTGTAATTATAAAAAGAAAAGTTCCTTGTGCTGACATATCAAAACAGACCTCTCAGACCGCAATAGGGAACAGCCACGATAAAAGATTCTCTGCTCCATTAGCTGTAAGGAGAGTGGGTAGGAGTTTGGCCTGAATAAAACATACTGTGAAAGGAAGAAATATTAGAATCAAATGCTCATATAAAAGCTTTGCTGCAACATCAATAATCTTCAAAGTACTTAACTGGGGAGGTAGGCATTGCAATGCCTCTCTGACAGATGGGAAGATGGAGGCACAAAGAAGCAGTGTGGCTCCTTGCAGGCCTGTGGAAGGCAGCAGTGCAAGCCTCAGAGAGCATCCTGGGGTGCAGAAAAAAGAAAAAGTGCCCAGAAAGAGATACTAAAACCCCTCCCTTATTTTTGAGATTTATTTTACTACCACTGCAGTCAGAAACAAGTTGTACATGTCTCGCGAGAATTGAAATTGCTTTCTTATGGGGAGCACAGAAAATTTCTCACCAGGAATAGCAACAGTTGTTATCTCTAGGATGTACAGTTTTCATAAAGTGACCAAATAAATTGAGCTATAAGAATCAAAAGGTATGAGACTGAGCAAATTTTTTTTGCAGGACAGAAATACTAAAAACTAACACAGAAATTATATCAGTGATGTAATTGAGAGCACATTACCATAAAAGCAGCACCTCTTGCTATTAAGGATTTAACCAGGGACTCTCCAAGTTTTTGGCATCAGTAATACCCATTCCTGGGCCAAGCCCTGCCCTGGGGGAGAGGTGAGTGCCCTGCAGGGCTGGGATATGTGTAACAGGAGGATGAGTCCCTGAGGACAGCCTGGGCCTGGCTGGGCTTCCCACTGGGAACAAGGGTGGCCTCTTCAGCAGCCCAGCACAAAGGCGAGATGAATCTTGCTGTAAATTAATTTAGAAAAGTAAGCAGACACACAGGCGGGGTCTGTGCGGGGCTGGCACACACGACTATTTCCGAGCAGACGGTCACTTCCTCCTCCTGCCTGAAATGAGCCTCGTCCCACGCAAAGTTTCCAAGCCTTTCATTAGTGGTTGTGTTAGTGTATAATAGCTATAATGAGAAGCCCATAAAAATCCAAAGTTAGCTGAGGGTCCTTAACCATTATGTGGCTCTCTTTCCAGATTTTTATTTAAACTTTAATGACTGCCACATAAGATCAAGCAACAACAAACAACATTTGTATTACAGCTGTATTATTTAATTCCCATTAGCTGAAAATGCCAGGCTACTGGCCAGTAGCTCAGGAAAATAAGTGGTGACAGGTGAAAGAAAAATACCCTTCCTGTACCTCTTCAAGCCACTTGAAAGCCTGAGGCCTGCAATGTCGTTTACACCTAATGAAACCTAATGTCAGACCACACTATTTAGCCAAATGTTATCCTTTTAGGAAAAAAATGGACCTTGCTACTTTTAAGGACACAGTGCTCTTTCTGGCCATAATTTCTACTGTCTAATTAAACCATGATAGAACGGATCCCTTTAGATTTGCTATTAACTTATTTATTTCTGCTTTTGAAGGTGCACTTAACACTACCTTATATATTGGGAGATCTAGGTGCTGAAAGCTGTAATTTACCCTCTGGTTTAATTAGATCAATGACTTTATTGGACAGCCTAAAATGTCTGAAGTAATAATCACAGTCCAAACTTCTAATTCTGCATCGAGCACAAAAGGAGGAGTGCACACTTCTCTTCAGTAAAGACTGAAGTATTTTAAAGGGCTGCTTTCATCTCTAATGGCTGCACTATCATTTTGCAGTTCAATCAGAAATGTTTTGGGTTAACCCACTAACACAACAAATATAGAGTAACAACACAGACTCAATGTTTTCCATCACATTCTTACAGTTTTCAAGACAAGTCCAGGAAGCAAAATTAGCAGAGTGCAAATTCGTATTGATCTGCCTGGTTTCTGAAAAAATAAATTTTCTTTCAATGTCAATTAAAGTTAACAAAGTGAGATTTCGATCAGGTTACTTAAGTAAAAGGTCACAAGAATGGGTTAAGAGAAGATAAATCGCATACACGCAAACATCACTTTCTCAGAGAAAATACTAGCTGTTCAAAGAAAAGCAGCAGCATATGAATTTTAAAAGATGAAATGTAATCAAGTTTCATCAAGCTTCTTCAATTTCACTAATTTTCTTATTTGCTACATTCATTGCTTATTCATTAAGCAAGTCCAGTGTTTTACAAAAAGAAAAAAAAAAAAAGAAAAGAGAAAGAAAGAAAGAAAGAAATCCCCTTTAGGATTTGCAATACAGATATCTGTGGATTTTTCAATCCAGAACTTTGTGCCAAAAATAGTCCTATTGATTACAAGGGATTAAAATTACTTCTTAACACAGATGCAGTGGAATCTGGCCTTGAGCAAAATCACGCTAAAAACGCAGAATACAAATTAGAAAAAGAAGTCAGTGAGCTGAATATTCATGCTGTGTGACAGAATCAAAGAAATTTTGTGTGGAGGAGACCTCTGGAGGTCCCAAGTCCAACATCCCACTCGACCAAGTTTGCCATAGCTTTTTCCCCCTCCTGTACTTCCCTCCTAGAGAAATTTGTTTCCAAATTTCCAACCAGAACCTCCCATTTTCTGCTGTTTTCAACTGTTACCCCTTGTATGGTTTGTGCCGGCACTGAGAAGACACTGTCTCTATTATTCTCGTAACCATGCTTTAGGTCACTGCAAGTTGCCATTGGATACCCTTTAGCCTCTTACCTAGAACTAAACAAGACCAGCTTCCTCAGTTCTGTCTTGCAGGTTGAGTATTCCAGGCCCTGGACCATCGTTACAGTCCTCTACAATTCCTCCACATCTCTCCTGAACAGCAATGGGATGAGGGAGCAGAAAAAGTGTGCACTGGACCCAGTATTCCAAGTGCAGACTCATCAACACCAAGTAGAGGAGGGTAACAACTCAGCTTTAACTGGAACATGAACAGAACACAGCTGTCTCTGGGAAAAGCAGATTTATCCCATTTATGCAGGCAAGCTCAGATCCAAATTCCAGACTTTTCTGTCATACTATAGTTTGATAAGACGCACTACACACAATAAAGTGTGATTTTTAATTACTTTTGACTTATAACACTAGAGAGCATGGGGAGAGTCATTTGGTTGTACAGATCTTTATCTCACTGAGTTCATTTGGAGGAAACTGAACAATGTTACAAAATTAGTAGCTTTCCTTGTAGGGTCAGAAAAAGGAGCGGAGATGATTTTGTCTGCACTTTTGGTGTGCAGTCATGCACATCTAACTAGTGCAGTCGGCTACCAGGATCAGACACACAAATCTAAAAGGCTTCACACAGTCATGTAGTTTTAAGACTTCTGATGTGCAGAAAAAAAAAAAATAAATAAAACCAAACAATATGATTAGGGTACTGAATTTACAGAACTGAGTCTCCCTTAGGCCAGAAATTCCTAAGGAGTATTTAGGATCCCTAAATATTTGCAAAGGACAGTGAGGTCTCTCAATGACGGATTCTTTGGGATTTAAAATAAACATCTATCACTATGTGTTTAGAGTCTATCTGTAAAATGACAGGATTCTTGTGGCTAAAGCAGCAACAGGGGACTTAAGAGACTTGTGTTCAATTTTTGGATTTGCCACACATTTCCTCTGAGGGGCCGGATGTTTGTCTCCCTATAGCTCTCCTTCCCGACTGCACACGTTCCCTTTCACCCTAATTGCTCTTGTAATCAAAAGGAATTAACAGACAATTTTTTCATGTTATGTTATTGAAAAAGGCCTGTCAGCCATAGCAAGGACCTTCAGGAAGCTAGAGGACATTCCTTATAGAAGTATCTAGCTTGGAAAAGGCCCAACATTGCCAGCACTGCCAAGTCCACCACTAACTCACGTCCCCATGCCACACCTACATGGGTTTAAATCCCTCCAGGGATGGTGACTCCACCACTTCCCTGGGCAGCCTGTTCCTGTGTTGGACAACCATTTTGTCATCATCTCCAATCTAAGCCTCCTTTGGCACAACTTGAGGCCATTTTCCCTTATCCTGTCACTTGTTACTTGGGAGTAGAGACCTATGCCCACTTTGCTACAAGCTGTTTTCAGGTTGTTCTAGAGAGCAAGAAAGCCACCCTGAGCCTCTTTTTCTCCAGGCTAAAAAACCTCAGGTGCTCCTCAAAAGACTTGTGGCTCTAAACCCTTCATTGCCCTTCTTTGGGCTCTACCTTGTGCTGCTCCCACCAACATCCTCCCTTCCCTGCATTTCCCCACGTGGGATGAAGAGCAGTTCCTCGGCATAGTGCCAAAGCAGCTGGTACAATAATAGGTGGAGATAGTATTTTAGGTCTAGGAAGAGGCTCACAGTTATTATGAGCTAAGAGGACCGGACACAAAACTGTTTTAAATGTAGGATGGTTACCCAGCTATGCAATCTGACCACATGCAGCAGGAATATGTACCACAATGAGCAGTCTCAGTCAGAGATGGGAGGGCACGAAAGGCTAAAACACCTTGCTCGTCTTCCAGTATCTGTGCTAAACTAAGTCTGCTCCTTCAGCAGGATCTGCCCAGCCACAACACTTTGCTGTTTGAATGAACCACTTCTATGCTGGATTCAGTCGGCCACTTGTAGACCGCAGTGTCAAGTCTACAATGACTCTTCGTCTTTACCACTTCAGGCCTGCTTTGCTGCTTCTCTTTTTCTCCTTCTTACCTTCCAGTTCAGTCCCTCTCTACTTCTTTCCATTTATTTCTCCTTACCTCCTAACTCAAATTTTCTACCTTTCTGAGAAACATGAGCTCCCCAAGACAGCTCTATCACATTGCTCACTTCACTTGTCAATTTTACTTCTCTTCATTGATTTGATTCTATCTTCTCCTTCAGAATGTAACTGAAGAAGCTCACAGCCTTCTCATAAAGCCTCACAAATAGGAAAAATTACAGTCAAAAACCAAAACTGAAACCGTTTTACCTGGCTGAGACTTTGACAGAAACTTGATGTGACATACTGGACCTTAGACAATTACCCAGATAGCTTGCACTCACACTACTGATTAAACCCTGAACTCACCTTGGAGAGCCTGATTCATCAACATTAGGGAAAATTGCCAAAACTTCGGGTAACTAACCTGTAAATCTCAAAGTGGGTTTTATATAAAGTCAAATACTGCAAGTCTTCCTTGCCTGGTCAACTGGATTGGTTCAAATCCAATAAGAGGTCCATCAACCAAGGATGATAGGACAAAAATAAAGGATGAAAGTGCATTTGAAATAATGCACCTATGCATAACACTGATAGGAATTATTAGGAAAAGCTGTCCAGTTCTGGTTTCCAAACTTCAAGAAGAACATGGAAAACCTCCAAAACGAACATGAATTTGATATATAGTTAATAGTATTATTAACAGATAACAAGTTCTGGATTTCAAAGTCAAGGAGAGCTGTCCAAATAATCCCAGACTTTGGGAAGCTGCTCAACCCTCTGAGCCCCAGTGCTCCTTCTAGCAGGGCTATAATTCACGTCATTTCACTAGATTCAAAATCTTATAATTGACAGCGCCTATGTGTTTTGTTACAATCTTGTCCTTCAAATTCCTCCATAAACCCACTTTTCCCAAATACTCAGTGTTAGTCCAGAGTTACTCACTCCTGCCAGGCCCTCAGCAGGAGTGCTTTAGTTAGATCCCACAGGAAAAGCAGAGGCCTAAATGAAACCAATTCCCAGGGAAGCTTAAATTGCATATGTGTTTTTGGACAAGAACTTATTTCTTCTTGAGGGGGATGACATTTTTGCACTAGGTTTAGTAGAGCAGGGTGACATGTAATATTACCATTTATATGTACATTCCAGTATTTATGTGAGCAGCTTCATCAAATCCATCGTGGCATTATGTAGGTGGTTAAAATTAAGCAGTGCAGTATGTAAGTGTTTATAGGATTAGACCCAGAGATTTGAAGCATATAAAAGGCAAGTTCTGTCTAGAGCCACTATGTGAGAAATGATGAGCTGAATGCAGGAATAATGCCAGCAGTCTGACCCTGTATTTTTTTGCAAGTCCAAGGATTATCATGACAAAATCCAAATTTGAGGGGCAAAAATTAGAGATCAAAGTTTAAGAATTCAGGAGTCACAGGAGGATGAATAAGAAATTTTTGCAGTGCCTGCAAGTCCTTGAACATTTCAGATTCCTGGTGCACATTTCTGAAAACAAAAACTCAATAGTTCCCCACTGCTCTTAACACAAGCAGTGCCTGATGTTTGCTTCACCGTTCACTGAGTCTGCGAATGACAAGAAGAATGTTGACATTTTGTGCCACACGTACGGGAAGGAACAGATCATCTGCCTCTGAAAGGTGCTTTATTTTATGTGAGAAAAGACAAAACTCTGAGTTCCACATCAAATAATTCATACAATAAGAACATTATTTTTAAAGGGAATGAGTATTTTGCATATTAATATTAAATGACATCTGAGCAGCAAATATAGAAATTATAATATTCAGTATCTCACAGTGAGCTGACACAGAGCAGGGGAGTTCTGGTTACCAAGCTGTCTAAAATCTACAGCCTCAAAAAAAAAAAAAAAAATCTTCATCAAAATTTAATATTCATGCAATAGGGATTCTTTCATTGTTACAAAAACTGATTAGGGCCAAACATAAAATCTTGGGTGCTACATTTACACCCTTCCTCCACCAGAAAAAAGAGGTACAAAAATCAACCCAATGAAAAAAAAATAAACCTGACAAACATTTTCCTGGCACCATCTCAGGGAGCTACTATTTTGTATTTGGTAAAGATGCAGTCCTTACGAGCCAACACACAGACCCTTACAAGGAAAGGGAAGGGACATTAGTAATTCAAATAAGGGGCAAAAGAGACAGACTAAAATTAAAATGCTCACAATTATTTTCTAGCAAACCAGCAACAGCATATAATCTAGTAGGAACGGGGTAAGAGAGAGCTGATAATTTTTTCTGTTTAAAGGTGGGCAAAGCTCTTCTTTTTGAAGAAGTCACAGAGCTAAAATAACCATATTGTTAGGCAGTGACTCATGGGAACAAAGACAACAATGCTATCTAGGATCGTTATACTGGTGCCTTTTAATCATAATGTTGGTACAGTTTTCCCTCACTCTGACCTAGTTTAAATAGTTTAGAAAGCTTAATAGGCAATGCTGCTTACAGCACTGTTAGGAGGACCTTTATATATACAACAAGTTCTTTTGTGAATGAAAATTACTGATTCATGGCCCGTTACACTCCATGAATTCAGAGAAACAACAGTGAAGTTAACCCACGGAAGTTTCACACAACTGAATCTGAATTTGTCCTCCTGCACTTTCCAAACATTCGTGTTGGCAATCTGGCATCATCAACATGGCATGTCCTGGAACAGCCACCCGTGTCACAGTGCTTCAGTGACAGCAGGGCACAATCTACCTAGGGGCAAAGTAAGGGAAAAATCCTAAATTTAAAAACCACCAAGTTGAGCAGGAAATGTTTTTAGTTCTCATAAAAAAGATTTATGAGAACAATGCTTTCACTAAAATTTTTTATAGAAGTTTTTGTGTTTTAACTGACAGGCTGGAAATCAAGAATTTCCAGTCTTGGAGTTTTCAATGAAAACAAAAAGGTTGCCAGTAACCACCATTTCCAGTAGAAATATCCTTTTGGCAAGAAATGATATCTTTGTTCATTTTCTTATTGAAAAACATTGATCCATTCCAGTGATTGATGTCAACTATAGGACACAACTGTATTTTCCTTGGGATAACTGATGAACTTGCTTTTAGTGTTAACTAGATTAATGCCTGCTATCATCTGCAAGTTTATAGTCCACCAAAATATAAAAACCACTTTTCTGAACCTCTGGCTCTGAAGTCACATACGTTACCTACAGATACTGCTTGAACTCGTGCTGAACATAATTAAGTTGCTCCGTGTGTCCCTGTGAGCCGCACTGGCCATCGCTCTTTATTTGCAGGGTGAATTTTTCTCCCACTGTAAAGCCCAGGCAAATCTACCGGAATCATTAAGGGGCTTTGCTCAGCTGCAGCAGTAACAGGCCCACAAGGGACGCCCTGCCCTTCCTCTGCTGCTTAGTCTGGGTCGGCTCCAGGATCCCACAGAGACCAGCATATAGGACAGTGATGAAAATGAACCATAAAGCAAACTCATGAGGTCAAGCCAGTGTGTGCATTTATTCTACCCGAGATTCAACGCACAGTAGCAGGGAGCTGTAAGACTTCTTCCAGTGAGTGGATTGGGAAAGGCAACTCCTAACATCTATATTCTGACTTGACTTAGAAAAATAAAGCTACCTTTCTAGGATTATTGACCAACAAACCTATTTCACTAGATTTCACACAACCAGGATTTATTTTTTTTTCTCCTATCTGCCTCTCTGGCCCCTGAGAGGTATTCTCAATTATGCAGAGGAAACAGACGCCTTGATTTCTCCATGTGGCTCAGTCCTGGACTATTACATGGAAAAATGTCCCAATTGGGATTTTCAGAAGCATTGATTTAATCCTCCCACGAAAGCCACTGGTAAAAACATCCACGAATCTTCAGTTGGAAGAAAGGAGGACAGTGCTAAAGACTCCAAAAAACCTTACTATTGCCACATGTGGACGTGAACTAATCTTGTTAGAGAAAAGTGCTCTTCTGAATATCAGATCGATTCTATTTTCTCCAAATGAATAAAGATTAATCCACAGCAAAAATTCTCCTTAAATAAGGTTTTCTCAAAGCAAATTAAGGGAAAGGATTTTTAGGTAGCGTATTGGAAAAAAACACAAACTAGGGCAGACCACCAGGCAGCTTGGAAGAGCAAAAGTTTACTTTGTAAAACCAAACTTTGCAACCCTAATTTTGTTAACATGAGAGTATCCTCTAATTTTATCTACTGCTGCCACCTTCTCCAAGTTACAACTGCCAAAAAAGGTCAAAATATCTTAACACTACGTTCCACCAAGTCACTAAATGGAACAGAAGTCATATTACTGTAATTCATAATTCAGAACTCAAATTTCATAAGACAACATAAGAAATGTCATTTTAACCACACTAATTCCTTCACAGTTAACATGAGTGGGTGTTGGTGCAATCCAAGCTGAAAAAAGCCATCTAATTTCAGCAAGTATACCACTAGCCAACTTGGCAGCCCTCCACATGGATCAGACAAATGTCTGCTCTGTTGAAGCTGAAGGCACAGTGATAATTATCATAGCTGATACTGCATCAGTGGAAATGACAGTGTGGTTTGTAAATATGAAACAAACTAGGATTCTCTCACTCACAAACAGGGATTTGGTACTGCTGTGGGAACCCACCATAAACCTGACAGATCTGAATGTGGCCCTTGATCCAAACTAGGGCACGTTCCTGTGTAACTGGGAAGTCATTCAAGAGCTGCAGTGCACATTTAATTATCACACTTTTTGGGCGGGTGTTGGTAGACGCTGGACAAACACATAACATGACAATTATATGACAATCCCATCCACTGGAAGGGAGAAGCAGCCAGTGCCACCACTTCTGCTGAAAATGGAGATGCTGCGACCATTTTTCACTTTGCTCAGTACCTTATTCTTGGGGTTAGGTAGGTCTCTAGGAAGGAGTCAGGTCTTTCCAGAATAATTGAGCATGCTCAGTTTAAGTTTCCCAAGGCATTTAGCAAGTAAGAAAAACCTCTCAAACTTTGAAATCAAGGAAAGACAGGATACGCTCTCATTTAATTAGACGGCAGAAGAAGTCATAATGGCTGAAATAGGTAGATGTTTCCCAGATCAAAACTGCAGCCACACAAGATACACCAGAAAACTAAGCTTTGACTCCTGCCCTGTCCCTCCAGTGGCAGCTGAGGCCAGAAGGGAAGAGTGGTTTTGCAGAGGTTTTTGGCTCAGAGAGCCTTTCTGACACACCACGAAGCAATGCTCGCGTGCAGAAAACGAGCTGGCTCTGAAGGGCTTGCAGGTGACCGAGCTGCCCTCCAAACCAATGAGAGGCTGGGAATGCCCTCACCACAAGCCAATGGATAAAAAATAGCTTGAACTCTCTCATCTGTGGGACTTTAGCATGTGCCAGGGGGCTTTCCCCAGAGCCAGTTCAGATTTACTTACACACCGTGCCTCGTGCTTTAACTCCACAATAAGAGTGCCACTGTACTACTGTATTAATGAATATTTATAAAGCACTTGGAGATTCTTCATGAGAGGTAAGGCTGGCATTTAAGGTGACAAATATTATGAAATTTCCTTTCCAGTTACTAAGCAATATCCAGTCATTAGGAAAGATTCCTGATACATAGATATTGGCTTCAATAAAATGTTTTTGTACAAGTTCTCCACTGGAAAAAAAACAAGATCAATGGAACATTTTCAATTACTTCAAAATAATGTGATGTGGAAACACAACAGCTCTTTCCTATGTTTAATTGTCCCCCTCCCTATTTTATGCTATCTCTCTAAAACACTAAGAATCACTTAAACCCATGTGTTTTCACTTTCCCTCAAACCATCTTTTTCCATTACAGAAGTCTTGAGCTCTTTGGCTCACCAAAAACCTTACGCAGGGGCAGAGAAAAGCCAAACTAAACTTGACATTTCTTCCATGCTTTTTTTCATTCATTGGCCTTGCCCACACAGGATTCATCTCATCTCATCCTGTACTTCTCTCCACTCATTGCAGCTGCAGGATTACCTGGAGAGTAGCTGACTTAGTCTAGAGACTGGATTGAGGTTTCCCTGCTCCATTCTCCCTCCACTGCTTTTTTGTTAGAGAACACAATGAACTCCTAATCATGAGCACTTGATTCAGCTACACAGCAGTAACTGAATTGTCAGGTGGCCAGCATCCACAGTAAGAAAAGTAGAAATATAATATAAATCTTTATTGCTAGTACTTAGAAGAAACAAGTGTATCTAGAGCAGAGGTGGATATTTGTATATGAAAACAAACTGGATTTTAAAATAAGAGATGAATTTCACATTTCTGTCAGATTGTATGGAGCTAATAATCTTTACCATTTTATTATAATTATCGGTCCAGGTAGAGCAGAAATATTATATCTTGAACTTATGAGTCTCCTCTTTAATGACAGTTTTACTACCTATTTCACTAGCTGTCTGGCAAGTCAGTTTTGTAAAGATGAAGCAAAAGTGAGACAAATTTGCTGGAAGACAAACTCCAAACTGGACTGGGTGGTTTGCACTATTCTGTCACTGCTGATGGAGCTCAGCTCTATTACTTATGACAAAACCCTCTGGTATATAAAACGCTTACTTTACTGCCATATCATTTTTTATTAATGAAACCAAAGCAGGACCTGCTATGTACCCCCCTTACACAGACTGCCAACACCCACAAGGTTCATGCAGGCTCCAAAAATCATCCATCGACTGCTAAAAAAAGCAGTGCTCATCCCCTCTCCAGTTCATCTCTGGAGTCGTCTATGCTCAGCCTTGTACCATATAAAAGTAGGTTTAAATTCAAGATAAATTAGCCCACATGGAGTTCAGTGCTAGCACAGCTGAACTGCTCTGGGGAATGCGGGTTACCTTACTGGCACACGGGCAAGAGCCAAAGCTGTGGCTCCTTTACTCTCACAAGAATAGGTAAGACAACAGATGTATTTTTAAGGCCCACACACGATTTCTCCCTTACAACCATTACTCCACATTGAAATGCAATCTTGCTTTCATTAGGAAAGAGATGCCTTCTAACTGAAGTTGCTATATCTGGAATTAAAATGTATGTATCATATGGCAACCTCATTTTATTTCATTCACATCACACTGTATGCCTGCTTTTCCTCCTCCTCTTTATTCAAGTGTGAGAGAGAGTTGTTGTTTGTGTATAGCATGCACATTAGCACAGATAAACTGCTCACCGAGTGTAATGATTAATGATTGAATAGTGCAGTTGTTGCAAAAATAAGTCATGCAGCGAAGAGAGATCTGAAGATTATATCTAACACCAGGGGATGGCTTATTAATCTTACTTCTTGAAGAATTCGTGAGTAAATCATTCTCCTTTATTAATGATATTTCACTTTGCTCCATGAGACATCTTTTATACATCCAGAAGGGCAATTATCTGTTTAGGCCAGGAAACAATATTAGTTACAGACGGTGCTTGAATGTTTGATCTAAGTCACTTAAATAAAAGAGGGAAAAAAAGAGTGAAGCACACTCCAAAGACTACCCTAAACAGGACTGCATTTACAGGGAGGTTGTTTTTGTTCCCCTCCACCTGGAAATGACAAATTATGTGCTTTTTTGAGTCTCAATTAATATGGAGCTTGCATACTCTAACAGTGATATAACAACTCAAGGAAAACTACATTACTTTTATATCTTCTGTGTCTGAAAGAATTCTATTATATGTGAGGTGGTTAAACATGTCTGAAATGGTTTATTAATATAAAAGTCTTTCAAAGGGAGATCTTAAATTCTTGATCACAATGAGATATTGAAGACAGAAAGTAGAGTTTATTATTCAAAAATTAAACAATCCTCTTCTTGGCTTAAAACTCTCATTTTTCCTAGCTATCCATCATCTGCTATCCACAAAAATGTTCGAAGATTTAAGGAGGGAACACAGACACCTGTTTAACAGTAGCATTCCACAAACTGTAGCATAAAAAATACACAGTGCTAATACAAATCTATAAATCATTTCCAAGACGATATTAATTAATTAGTTTTAAACACCTTGAGTATGGAAATCATAAATTTAAATTATTATAGAAATTGCATTAGATAACATGGGTTGATCACAGAAGTACTTTGCAAAGTCACAAAACTGTGACAAATATCTTCCCATGGATTTCAAAATATCACTAAACTGAGTCATAGTTACTCTTTAGATTAATAGATCCATTAAATGCAACAGTTTACTGGACAGGTAATTAATTAATTAATGAAAGGCAGCATGACCTAGTGAAAAGAAACATAAGGAGACACAAGAAATAAAGGGAAGTTATAATTTATTTCCAAGTGTGGCTTAAGCCTAAGGACAATCTGCAGAAATGCTCTTGCATGTGAAGGCGTTTCACAAAGGTGCTGTGGTCTCTGATATTTGACAGGAACACCTGCCTTGCCAAGTGTTGTGTGGAGATTTTCACTTTCACCAAATGCCCCTGGGTGTAATTGGTGAACTAGAGCTGCTTATTTGGGTGTCACAGGTTCTGCTGCTGCCAGTCTTGTCAGCTCAAAGCTGGAAAATGGAATTTACTGCAAAGGAACCAGAGCTCTGCCTAGTAAAGAAATCACAAATGAACCTGCAGAGGGATCCATTTGGGTTTTGGAAACATGAACATCCTTCCAGACTCTGTTTGTCATTTGCTAATTAAACTTCTTTAACTAAAAAAAAAAAATAATAACAGGAAAATCTTGTAGAAAAATACTAGTTTAATAAGGTATCTATATTGAAAGGGGGGAAAAAAGCATTCAGCAGTGCAACAGTCCCATTTTCAGCACAAACCTTCTCTGGTAATGTGGCAGTTTTTTTGACAGCACCAATCTGCGTGAGAGTGAGAGTACATTTTTATCATTAATAAATGCTTTTATCTGGAATTGGAGAATTGGAAGTTGCTTTATGTTTTTAGTTTTAAGTTGATTGTTGCAAAAAAAAAAAAAGTCATGAAAGAAACAGAACTGATCTAATAAAATTGGTTCAGGATTTTCACTTGAGTACACTCTAGAGATTCCTAATTTTCATTTTGTTGGTACTTTTGACTCAAGAAAATAGTGACCATTCCAACTATACTTTAAAGCCAAAATTATGCAGGTTAAAATATGACTGCACTTTGTACCAAAGATTGGATCTGACTGCAATGTGTTTTCAGTGCCCAGCTTCAGGTCCTATATTTTTATTTTCATTTTCAAGCTCATCTGACCAAAATGACACAAGAGCCCCTTTCCCCTAAATACCCAAGGCATATTAAGATTCTATTTCACTGGTTCATTTCAAATCCAAATTTTATGTTTCCTGATAATCATTACACTACTAACACAAGCCATACCTGTTTGTCCACATAGCATTCAAAATTGGGGAAATGGGGTTTATTAAAAGCCATCCTTTCACATTCCTAGGTGTAAAAAGGTATGTTGAAGCTTTTGGGCTGCTAGAAGTCTACCCCACTGAAGTTTATGAAATAAAGGTTTGGCCTGCAGTGCAGTTACCCATTACAAAGAGACCATGGTCTGTTACCTGAACTTGATCTTTCCCCCCACTCAGCCCCACATCACAGCACCAGGTTTAGCATCTGCCCATTATGCAGAAAAGCCTCAACACAAAGTCAGATCCAAACCCACATTTCTAGAACACCAGAGTCTGTGCAGGGGCTATAACATTGCCCTGGATTTGCTGAGAGTAGTTTTAAAGAACAAAGGTAAAAAACAAAGCAGTGTATTTGAAAACAGAATTATGTATTCTCATTGGAACTATCTCCAGCCTCATGCAGGCCTCAGTGACTAGAAAACTAGGTCCCAAAGTGACTAGAAAAGGAGAATAAACGTTAATAATATTGATTCTTCTCTGAGAATTCCCTGCAGTCCTTCTCAGGGAACCAAGGTGGTAAACAGCAGCAAAAAATCCAGCTTTTCCAGCAGGTGCCTGGATAATATTTGAGAAGCAAGCAAATACGAGATCTTTTTAGGGACAAGAATATACCCCATCTGCTGTGTGAACCAATGTCTCATCCTGCTAATCTGGAATATTAGCAGATATGTTCAGATTCTCAAGCCTGACCTGCTTCTGAGAAGAGAATTATTCAAATAGGTTACACCAAAATAATCAGCAGTTAAAAACTAACATCAGTAGATAGTGACTCTATCAGCATTTTTCTCTTGCTGCATTTTTTTTTCTTAAGTAATTAAAAAGTGTCTCTGAAAGAGGAGTATGTACAGTATGTCATAAAGTCTCTCTGAACTACCTATATTTACCCCTGAAAGTGAATTCTTTATAAGACCTAGGATATCAAAGAAACGAGGGATCAAAGTAGTTTTAATAAGCAACCCAGTGTTTGTAGAACCTGCACTTTCATGTATCATGTTTTGTTCAAGTTCTTAATTTCGGTTTCTCACCACAGAAGGCACTTAAGATAACTATCTATAACCATATTGTCATGTTGAATCCTTTGATTATTTAACATGTACACCTTAGTGAAACAAAAATGCCTTTTTTTCTCCATAATATTTGGACTTCATTGTATTTTCTCACATGAAACATAGATTTGATTTGTTTGATAGTTGGATCATACTGTAGCATTTTCTTTAGTATTTCTATTTCTATATTAGTAAAGTTCAATGTAGCACAGTTTTGTGTATTCCTATACATTGATGTGATCTGTAGCACCTTGATCTTTTATAAATTTCAAAATAAACACATAACAAAAGACTGTAAGAACTACAGAAAGCAAAGTTTACTGGGCCTTAAAAGAGAAACCAGAGGTTCCCCAGTGAACACTAGTATGCTCTTTAACATACTAAAATCAGTTTCTCACCTTCTTGCTTGAAATTAGAGCTTTGCTATGTTTACAAATTGTTTTGTGGTAAAAACAAATGACTTTAAAACCCCAAAAATCCCATACATGTTTGATCTGTAGTTATAATAAAATTGTCAGTAAAGACTGAGAATTATTACACTCTCATTTAGAAACAAAGATTGAAAGATGAAGGAACTATAAGATGAGACTGTATGCAAAAAGCAAATATTACAAAAAGCAATAATGACAAATGTATCAAGTAGCTACTCCAACATCTGGATTTACAATTTTTATTTTGCTCTGAAAATTAACATACTCTTAGCTTGGAATGTGAACGAGCAATAAGTTAAAAAGCTTAACAGTGGCATACTGAAATGTAAGCAGGCAGGTCTATTTTCTCCCCTTTTCCCTCCTTTCTAAGTCTTACAGTAGGATCCACAATCCGAAAGAGAGAAGACTGTTCACAGAAGAAGATATACAAGATTAATTCCAGCCCTTATACAAAGTAAAAGCTGGTGCATGAGCACCTAGGTGAGAGTTTAAAGGATCCCTCTCAAGAAGGGAGGGTGTTTCCTCAGCTTTCACCAGTGTGACTCCCGCTGCTTAGTTCTCATTCAGCAGAGAGCACTGAGATGGTTTTCTGGACATTTCAGATACAAATGCCTTCCTTCAGCCTTTTTGGATACCTTTAAAAAGTCAACCCCAGCACCACATTAAGCTCAGTAGCACTAACGTCTACATATCTCAAGCAAACCTTGTTAATAGAAGAAAAAAAAAAAAAGGGATATTTGGGGTCACACATAAAGAAGATGACATTTCACACTTCTGTTTTATCACACTCAGTGCTCACCCCACCCAGGCCCCAAAACAGAGATCTTCCTAAATGCAATGGTTCTCAAGCCTAGCAGAGCCTCCAAAATGAACCAAAACCTTGTACTGGAGCAGCAATCAGTGCTAACAGACTCAGACTACCTTTCCACAATTCAGATGACAAAAAAATGCTGGATCCAAGTTTTCAGTTCTGGTTCCCTGCAATTCCACAAAGGAGTGAGGGTGGTGCATGAGGGAGGGTAACTGGTCAACATAGCTCACTTGGCTCCTGCACACAGGAAATAACTTCAGGGGAAAGTTCCAAAAGAGGAATTTAATTCCCTGACAATACAGGCAAGAGATTTCCCTGTGTTTCTTATCTTCTAGACCAGACCTAAATCAGGCTGTCATGTAATCAATGGACTATGATAGCCTGATTATCATGTAGGATAAGTGATATCTATTAGAAAAAATTGATCCTGACATAACTCAGAAAAGGCAGCAGCTTAAAGCTAGAGGCCACAGGCCCTGGACTGGCCTTTGTACATATTTAATGGCTGTCATTTTCCTGGAGGTGCCTGAAAACAGCAAAACTCTCAAGGTAAATCTATATTGATTGAATAATCCTTGTCATCTGTTAGGACTAACAAAGCTGTCACAGTAGAGCCACAAGCAAACAGATTTTATTTGATAACTTTCTTTCCATTTCACCACAGAAGCACAAGTACTAGAGTTTCAAGGGAGCCCCTTCATGTTTGGTCTGTTTTCACTCAGGTAATTCCCCAGCGGAGGCCCCTGTTTTCAGTGGCTGATTAACTGCCACGTACTTAATTAAACCTGCAGCATCAGAATTACAGTTTATGAAAGAATCAGAAGCCGGCTGCCAGCGAACCCCCAGTTCTGCAGGGCTTGTGCTATATTAGGAGCGGAGCCTGAATGATTATGGCTTGGAGCTTGATAAAGATTGTAGGGGTGGGTGTGCTTGAGGCTGTCCCTTGTGACAGCATCTCCCTTTATGAATACAGAAAAATTCATCAAACAGAAATCATTAAATGGAGCAGATGGGGTTTGCTGTGTGGCTGAGGCATAAAGCGCCTGGAGATGATGAGCACTGCACGAGGCGGCCGGGCAGATCAAAACGACAGTCCCGGGGAAGGTGGGCAGTGCAGGACCCTTTGCTGTTGTTGTCCTCTCCATGCACAACTTGCTTTTGTCGAGGTCAGAAACAGTGTTCCTCCCCTTCAATCTCCCCTGAACCTCGCCTACTTCCCATCTGCATCTGCCTCATGAAACCCTTGCAAAATGACTGGGAAAAAAATCAGTGTTGGGTAGAAGAAAATCTCCCCAGCTCCTCAATTCCCTCATATCACACTCTAATAATATTTAATACAACATGACAGTTGTTTGTATTTTCATTGAATCCTTTTTAAATAGGTCAAACTTTTATTCTGCTTCTATTTTTAATAGCTAGAATCTACTTTGCTTCCCATGAGATTCAGGTGTCAGCATCTCAACACAGGACTGTATATGGACAGATTTGAGCTGTATTTCATTTCTCAAGGCCAATTCAACCTCTTGAAATGGAAGAACAATTCCAGGCATCCAAGCATCCACAAGCAAGGTCATAAGACATACACATCCCACATGAGCTTTGTCCTGCCTCCAGGTGTGAATTTCACCCTCAGAGGTTTTAGAAACATCATCTCCTATTTCAATAGAAAATTCTGACTCCTAAGCCTGCAGAGAGTACCTCAATGTAAAAGCTCATTTATTCACCTTAACTGCCTTTATCTCAACTGATTTTTTTACTCTTCATTAAAGGGTGTATCTTCTGCCCTCAAAGCACATGGGAAGAAAACAATTTAACAGGGAGCATAAAAGTGGCAGATTTGGAGTCTCAGAATGAAAACTGCTAAAGGTAATTTTTTTGTTTCATTGGGAGGGTGAAATGTTGATTATGTTAACCTTACCTGCAAGTTGCAGATGTTACATTTTGCTTCATCTTCACCTACCAGAGCTCCTTATAAATTCGAAAAGGCAGCAATTTTGTTTTATATTTCATCTTTATAGCTGCCATAAAATCCATCAGTCTTAATGATCCTGTTAATTTTCTTTGATTTTTAGCACCATTTTCACCGATTTCTTTTCAAAAGTATACATATGCTCTTTCAATGCAGTCATTTTACAAATATTTTTTAATATAAAAAGCTGACCCATGGCTGAAATAGTGCCACTCAGGTATCTGGGAAGTTAGCTTCACACATATCAACATTTTTAGAAAGAAAATACAAAGTAAATAGCACCCTAGAAACTTTCTCCAGAAGCAGGATCTGTAGATCCTCTATTCTCTTTAAAACACTGGGTGACTTGGATTTTTTTTATGATTGAAAGCCATCAAGAAGGATTCTGATTTTTTTCTCTTCTACTTCTCTCACCTGAGAAGGCAGTAACTTGGAATACAAGCATTCCCTGCTGCTTAAACAGGACAATGTCTCAACTGAACTTTTCCACAGGAAGAGTACAAAACAGCAAAATGAGGCTTTAGATGAGCCAGGCAAGCGCTCATCTTGCCACTGCTCCTTCCTTTTACCTTATAAAATATATCTCTCTTTAAGCATGCATGGATTAACTGATCTCAGGTTAGTGCAAATTGTGAGTAACTCCTTTGATCTCAATTAATGTAAATGATGTGGGAATCCTGTTGCCACTGTACCCACGTTCCTGTACGTCAGCATCCCACATTAACCAACCTCCTCCTTGGGTCCCTGTGGCAGCTCTGCAGACACCCCCACTGCACAGCCTTCACTTGAAGATTATTAGGTTTCTAAATATCAATTATAAGAAAAGAAATAAAAATACTACAAAAAAATAATATCCCACATTCTGGGACCTTGCTCTTCCCAGGTACCAGGGGTAGCAGACGGCACCTGTACATGTTTTAACACAGCCCATGTACTCAAGAAGCTTTTCATAGGGAGATTTTCAGACAACTGAAGTAGCAGAGCTTGGTTCTCTCCTAAGGAAAAAAAAAGAAGTTTGACATGCTTGGGCATTAACTCTGTGTGGATCTCATTTGAACCACCTTTAGATCAAAGCACAGGTTTTTCCTGGTTATGCTTTAAAAAAACCCACTTACTTTCTGGTTTCAAAAGGAAAAGATCTGCTGACTTAGACATCAATAGCTAGCTTAAAACTCAGTGAATAGCACTATTAACTTTTTTATTTTTTTTATATTTTATTGGGCTACTTGCTCCATTCCCACATCCAAATGCTTGGAGCTCTCTGTAAGCAGCCAGAGGAGAGGAAATGCAGCAAAACCTTACCCATCTCAGAAACACCATCTCATTAAGACTTTGCTGCTGTACAAACTGGTTTCATGTGCCCTTATTCATTCAGTTAGAACACAGTGCCAAATTATTTATATTCTCAGCTGGAAAAAGGGAATGGTCCTACCCCAGTACGTGCTGCCTCTCTTCCCCCTCTTAGTTTCTCTGGTCTCCTGATGGACCCTACTGATGTTAATGTACCATACCTGCCAGAAGGATTAAGCCTAGATTGCATACAATCTGTTTTACAATATTAATGTGAGATACAGAAAAGAAAACAATAATTACCTGACACATCATTTTTCCTAACACGATTGTTTACATTCTTCATTTAAAAAAAAAAAAGAAAAAAAAGGTAGGAAAATATTCTTCCTTTTTTTAACTAATGCAGCCCCAATCTCTTTCTGAGCTTTCAAAGTATGTACTTTTTTTTGTAAATATGCCAAAGTCAAGGCCTGTACAGCATGTGATCTATAATAAACTTCAAAAGAACACCTTTGACATTTTAGATAACTTGCAAATGATGATGCAGAAAGATCTTTTGCCACTACAAAGAAAGAACAAAAGAACCAACATGAAAGAGAAATCAATAAACATATGGCAATTAATAAAACATTTTCTATGAATACCCTACAAAGAGTTTTACAACAGTATAAAAATCCAACAGTTGTTTCAATGTGGATTTAAAAAGTATCAGCTGTTATATTAAGATATTCTTTTTAAGCAACAAAATGTACGTAAAATAACGGATATGGATTTTGTTGTAAATCCATCAGTTGCAGTGTTATGGATCAACTGGGAATTTTTTTTAAGGTGACCCAACACATTTTGTAATGAAACCATCCATTTTTCAAAGAATAAAAACAATAGTTGGAATCAGAAGCATTTGTTTGTTGATGTATGGTTCAACTCAGCAACTTTGGCCAGTTTTAGTGGCTTAAAAAAACAATCATGTCCTGATTTTTTAAAAACATATCTATTGATTTTCTTTATAAGTAACATTACAGTAACCATTAGGATGGACATTACAATATCTTCATTGTAACCTACGAGCAATAATTTATCATCATCATAAAGACTGATCTACTTGCACATTGTTAACCTAACGTCTTCCTTTTCAGCAGGGAACAGTTCCAGTTCCATAAATATTGTCAATAAACCTTGTAAAGTCTGAGCAACCCAGGAGATAGCTTACGCTGGGACGTGCTCCCCATACTTGATTAAACACCCTGATGGTCTGCTTGCTCTGTCCATTCGAGCCTCCACAAAGATGTGGGTCTCTTCTGGTGGTTTGTTTGCATTCGTATGTTCTAAGTCTTTATTATGGCAATGATATCTAAAGACATGTTTTGAACTTCAGCATCACGATATTTATCTTTTCACATATTTGAGCCAGGCAGACAATTCATTTCACTGTCATCTAAGCAAAACTTGTGCCTGGGAGAACCCAGAGAAATTCTGTTTCATAACATGGTTTTTAATGGGGCCTTCTACTAACACTAGAAAATAAATCGATGAAATAGCTAAAGAATGTGCATGCAGAAAATTCAGAGCGCCATAAAAGAAAGGCTCTGCATCTCCTTGTGTAGTCCCTATATTCTGTGTGTGCAGGGGTGGGAAGAGTTAACGATATTATTTTTTATGGTTTGATTTCCTTCATTGTCTGCTATGCAAAGATTGCACAGGAGATGGGTGGCCTACTTTAACATTTTTATCAAGGCTATTGTAGATTATGCTCATATTTTCAGAACAGAACAAAGCACTTATTTTGAGGACATGAGCAGAAGTAAAAAGCCAGAAGTACCCTGGTTAATGTAGCTCAGGTAAACCTGAATAAAGTTTTTTCTATGCCCTGCACTGGCTGAAGAGAAACTATTTTCCTAATTAGTGTTTTGAGACCTTCTCCTGAGTGAGAACTTAGAGGTGATCAATTTAACCTTGCAAGAAATATGCATTTAGCTCCTTTCAGATTTTTCAAGTGAGTCTTAGAGCACGTTTGGCTTTCCACAACTTTGTTATCTTTGCTCTTTGAGCACTGATGACTGGGGGGAGCCCAGCACAAGAAGCAGCATACACTATCAGCCCAAAACTTAGTGTTAAATCCTCATCTCAACAAGCCAGGCAGGACGAACAGAGGCCCAAAGAACTTTTGGAAACCTGACAAACTAATCATGCATATAATTACTTCTTGACTTTTGCTCCTGCTGTGGCAGGACTTAACAATAACCTCAAAGGTTGGTGTTGGAAAACACACATCATTTAAATGACTCCAGGATGACATGCTGCAATAATATTATTAATTCTTGCAGGCCCGCTCTCCAGTGCTTCCAAAAGATTCAAAAGAAAATGGCTTAAAAGCCAGTAAGAGGAAGCGTGTGTCAGGTTAGTTTTGCTAATTAGAACTTGAGGCTCATTGTAACACAGCTATGAACTTGTTTGATAGCCCCTTGAAGGCAGATGATTCAAATAAACATGTGAGCCAGTTTCTATAACTGCTTTCATGTCAAATTACAGAGCAGTCCTCTCAAATAGGAGCCATGAATGGAAAGCATCTATATTTTGGTTCATTTTGATAATTAAAGACAAATTGAGAATTATAGACAATGAATTCAAAAAGACTATCCCTCCACATACTGTTTGAAAAAGGAACTGGCACTTAGCATCACATCAAGAGTCTACTCCAGAGCACTGAAGTCAATGGGAAGTGTCTTTCAACAAGACAGTATTCTGGATAAAGCCAAATAAGAAAATTATTTGTATGGAAAATGCTTCAGATCTCAAGAATGATTCAGTGCTCAGAAAACCAAGCACACTTATTAAATATAGACCACAAGATAAACTGTTTCATTAGTCTCAACTGGAAGAGATTATCTAGCAATTCCCCTGCTGATGAGACACTTTCAGGTTCATTATCATAAAGTACTTCCTATTTTAATAAAAGCTCAGTATTATATACTTTGGTGTTGTTAGACAATTTTCATATCAAAAATTAAGCTTTAACAGCTTACATACAAAAATTAACAACTTGAAAAATTAATATGTATGCCCTCCCCAGTGAAGCTTTGGAAAAACCTAAATTCTCTATGAAGTGGTATGATCCCACAAGCAAATAAAGAAAAAAAAGCATATTTAACAGATGTTAAAATAGATGACACTTGAAAATAAAAATCTGACAGTTTCAAGGTAACTTGTTCTCATTTTAGCATTCATCAAAATGAAAAATAAGGATTAAACAAGAACTATTAACCTCCCTAGAAGTAATATGCTTTGCTTTGAACCAACCCAAATGCCTGGCTTGACATTAAACCCTTTTTTTAATTCTGGAAAGAACCCCTCAGTGCCCATTGTGGGTCATGGGAGCGGGTGGGTTTGTGTCCAGGCTCAGGCAGCCCTGTGCAGCCTGCTCACTACAGAGAGCTGCACTAGAGGTGTTCCCACAGCACCAGTGCTTCCCAAGAAGAATAAACACATCTGCCAAAATTAAATAATATTATTTTCAAAGTAGTAAAAACTAGACAATCTTAGCTGGCAGAGAATTATTTGGTTTTCTTACTTTATTTTATTTATTCTTCAATCCTATATCTTAGTTCAGATCTTTCAACATTACTTACAGTTACCAGATTAAGCTGGGGAATTTATCACAATTATCCAACTCCCTGCTCTTTGCAGTGAAGCAGGTAGCCAGGAAAGCTTTACATGAAAAAAAATCATCAAAGAATTCTTGACTTGATTTAGGAACAGAATCTAATCACAGATATTGGCTAAGTTAGCACTCTGAAAACCTTTCATTTATTAAGCTGCATATATTTGGAGAGTTCACTGTGGCAAACACTGGGCTTTGGGGAGCACTAGAGATCCTGTGTTTGGTGCTTTCTGAGGGCTATGGGAGCTCTGCCAACCATTCAATGCCAGGGCCGTGGCCACACCTTGACTGGCCTTTGCCATTCCTTGGACAGTCAGATCCAAACCACAGTTTCAAAAACCAATGGGCAATTCCAAAAACTGTAGTCATCCAACTGGTTCTCATATTTCAAACACGCTGAAGAGCACTGGTATTCAGAAAAAGAAGCTAATACTATAACTTTATTCTCTTCTAGAAAGTCCTCTAGTTCTTAAGAACAAATTAATTTTCTGTCTGAAATTCAGTTTAAGCAAATTATTAAGCATAAAGCAGACCTTCTTTGCTTTTCAAGGCATGCATTAACTTCTTTTCTGAATTAAACATCAATAAAAAGGCATGTCATTAGTGTTTATTCTGAATGGTATTTTTTAAATATAATTTCATCAACTCTCAAGTACGTCCAAATTCTAATATGATTTCCATCCCTCTGTCATGTTAATTCCTCCAGTTGAGGCTATCTAAGCCATTATATAACAGAATTATAAATAATATTCTAATATCTACTTCACAACTCTTTAATTGATAGTACTCACTAGAGCACATTATGCAGGTGCTCACCATTTTTTCCTGAAGGATAAAATGAAACATTTTAAAACAAGTTTCATCTGTTCTTTATGAGACAGTTCCTTTTCAGCATAACCAAGGCTTACATTGCTGGTGCCTTCTCTGCATAATGCACCAAAGTGAGAAAAGATCAACTGGCAACAATCAAACCAGGAGACAAGGCAAACAACAGCAGTAAATGTTCTTCAACAAGGGTGTGTACATGTAGCAAAGAGACCAGATGTAGACCTTTTAAAAAATTCTGAAGTATGAAATATCTTTGGCCAAGTTCTTTCTCCTTATTCTTTAAAAACCAAAACAAAACAAGACAAAACAAAACAAAACAAACCATCAACTAAAGCTAACTTCTGTTGCCAAAATCTTAAGACTACATGCAGTATATTCAAGAAGATTAAACATATAGGGCAAAAAATTCACCTAAATTACTCTTGTCCAATCTATGCAAGCCTGGCCTATACATCAGTATCACTGGCACAACTAAATGGAAGGCCCTATTAGGAACCACATTTTTTTTAGACTTCTGCAAAACAAAAGGACCGTCATTCTCTCAATAACTGCAGAATGAAAAAAAAACAATTTTACTGATTTTGATGTAAATTTTCCAAGTCTGGATTCTGATTCTTGGCAAACATGATTAGGTAGTTTAAAGCAAGGTTGAAACTTCCTGCTGCCATGGAAGGCCCTGAATCAAAACCTGGTAAGTACAGGCTGTATTTATGTGACCCGTGTACAGAATCTCAATTAACTTTAGTTGCTACTGAAGTTGTCAGTTGTCCACCTGAAATATTTAGATACTATCAGCACAACATGTCCCCTGGTTAACCCTGTGTTTTCCGTTGGCCATTGTTGTTCAGAAATCTTTAACACATAGAACTAAAATTTCAATGCAATATCTAGGCGCTCATTTCAATTAATATGTTAAATGCACAGTGAGGCAGTTACATGATGCAAAACTTCCTGGCTACTGCTAAAGAGGTGCAAGGAAAATATCTGCTTAGCTCTGATATCCCAGAATGAATTTTTTCTTGTCTCATAGATGCATAAGCAATCTTCAGCTGGATGTGGTGTGTCCTGCAATGCTTAAGACACCCAAGAGAAGTTGCCAAATAATTCTAGTCTCTGTTCTGGTCACTAAGTTTCTCATTTCAACTCATCCCTCTCCTACAGCTACATGAAGCACTGGAGTAACACCTCCTCACAGGTGGCTGTATCAGACACGCACCTTTTAAGCTGCTTTTATTTGCTGTTTTAGATTTGTTTGAATCCAGTTGAAGCCTCTTGTCTGCACCTTTGAAGCTCTGCTGCACATCATGGATCATTTGCATCCCTCCCCAAATTCTTTTGAATTACAACATTTCCTACTTTGTTTCCTATTTTTATTGCTCCCCTGTGATGTTCACCTCTTAAAACCAACTCATGATTTTGCACCGGTCTGGCTCGAGGGAAAACACTCATGGGCACAAAAGGACAATTGGTTCACAAGTGAAGGCAGCTGGGAATGAGATGATGATACTTGGATGGACAGCAGAGAAAAGCTGCGTGAGCTGTGGGTCTGGAGGACAAGGAGCAAGGTTTGGACACAGCCTTTGCTGGGGCAGGGGCAGGTCTGTATCAATTTGCCTGGAGAGCAGGAAATCAGGAGACTGGGAAAAGTGACCTGAGCATATCTATGTATAAAAGGATGAAAAGACCAACTGTGGGCTGGGAACAGCAGGCATGAGGGGACTGACTCTGGAGGAAGCATGGTTCATATCCTGAACCAGACTCCCCATCCTTGGGCGCTGGCACATGCTGTTTCTCACCTGCACTTGCTGTTTGTGGCAGCTACACTAGTAAAGCAACTCTGTTCCTTATCAGGACACACATTTATGGGAAACTCTCACAGGCAGAGACACCAGAAGAGCTGGTGCTCAGAAAACTGAGAAAATTTGCTTCCAGTTACTGGAATATGCAAGTTTCCAACCACTCAGGGGGAGTCCAGCAACTCATACAGGGGCCTTCAGCAGGATTAGCTGTGTCTTCTCTTGAATTTGGTCTTTGTCCCTTTTTTCTTTTCATTGTACTGTCTTAGAAATGTAAAGTCAGTCATGGGAGAGGGTCCCACAAATAGGTTTGTTCACAAACTTGGTCTTCAAGAAGCAAAGAATGAAGAAGAGGTGGTTTTCTACCATTTCTGACAGTACAAGGCTCAGCAGCAGTGTACTTCTATCCTTCATGACACCACACCACTAATTAGAAAGGTGTCACTTCCTCTGAAAGATGTGTAGATATGGTGCTTAGGGACATTGTTTGGTGGTGGACATGGCAGTGCTGGGTTATGATCTCAGAGGCCTTTTCCACTCTAAATGTTTCTTTGTCATCAATACAGACAAAGAATGTTATGCTTCAGCCTGGGTGTCAGACGGATCTGACCATCCGATCATCTGACTTGCCTTTTACTCTATGGGTGTATCACTGCAGTAAGCTCGATATTCTGCTAGGAAAAACATAAAATTAAAAAAAAAAAAAAAAAAAAAAAAAACCAAAAAATGGCGACAAAAAAAACACTTCAAAGGAAAATGAATGGTTTGATTGCTATTGTTTCCTCCATAAGTCAGGGACATTAGTTATGTTCAAATAACCAGCGATAAAAATCCATAGTCTAGAATGAAGAATTCTGGTTTTTGTTATTGTCTTTGTATTTGAAGAGCAGCTTTATATATTTTCTTCCTATTTTAGCTAAGTCAGATGCTTAAAATTATCAAAATACAGGATTCCCACCATTTTCATTAGCAAATCTTCAGCTTCCTGCTTGCTTTTTTGATTAAAATGAGCTCTTACAAAGTTTTAACTCACTAAATTAAATACTTGAGACCTTGACATTTCTATGACAATTTCTTTCTGAGACCTATTTTTTCCCCCTTAATTGCTAACATACTAATGTTGCAAAATGATATTTCACAGGAACATTACTTCTGAAGTTACTTATTAATGCCAGGATTTTCCCACTGCACTAAACCTAGGCTGCAGTTGTCTCCTTCTTCTTAGTTCTGGCATGACTTTGACCGGTTGAATCCCCAAATATGTATCAGTAATCAAAAGGTATATTTCAGTACAGGAGAACCTGTTTGGAAGAATTCTTCTCATTTCTTCTCCGCTTGTTTTATCTTTGCTTGAGATGTGAATAATTCATAGGCCTCTGTCTGCTTTACAGTCAAACGCATTCTGTCCACCCAAGACTGTTCGACTTTGTGATTTATTATTTAATAATTTGCAGGTCTGCGCTGTTGTAAGGTGAGCATTGTGACTGCTTGCAGAACTGTTACAATCTGGTCTAGTTAGCTGTCCTTTCTTTCCCTCTCTCCAAACAGCAGCAGTTATTGATTTTTTTTACAAACCTCTGCCATGTAATCCCACAGCTGCTGCTCTCAAAGCTGTTACTATAAAGTAAAAGTTGGCCCTTCTTCTTGAAAACAAGAAGTCATGTTTTGATTCACTTTTTCTTTCTTTTTTTTTTTTTTATCAATTGTTTCTTTTTTCTCCTTCTTTGTGCCTTAGTCAATGACAATACTCAGGAAGCGCCACTGGCTTCTCTTAAGGATAAAAATGAAAAATGAAAGCCCTTGTGGGAAATACACGCTGATCCTTTCATTACACCTGCAAAAAATGCCTGTCTGAAACTTTTCAACCTTTGAAACTTTTCCAAAGGAAGTTGAGCTATTTCATCTATTATCTTGGCAACAATTACGCATAGTGTTGTCTCTCAATAATACAATATTTGTGTTTAAATCCCACTGCAAGTTATCAGTCACACATAATGGTGAAAAGAACTACTCCAAAAAACACAGTGGCTCCTAATTCTTAAAGATTTACTATGCTGCCAAGCTCAGAGATACTAATCAGTGTGCAATTAGGGCCTGATCGATTGGCTTCAACTGACTTTGGATCAGGACTGTAGCAGGCACTGAGGGCACAGCCACAGCAATTGTAGCCCCCAGTGAATTAACTTCTGTACAGCCTATTTTCTACCTGCCAATTAATTAGAGGATTTGCAGCCTTTGAAGACTAAAGCATTGTGGGAAAAAAACCAAATTGTTTCTCTTTTGCTACTGTGCACGCTCAATAAAACTTCTGTGGAAATATTCCTATACTGTCCTCTTCCTCTCTAATCCATGCCTTAATTAAAACTGCATTAAAGCATTTAAGTTATACCTGAACTGTAAGATAAAACTTTCAGGGCCAATGTGTGCACTTCAATAACACAGTGCCTTCAGTGTGTAAACAAGCTGGTGGGCTCATCCTACATTGGGAGGGAAACCCATTACCTTGGGGGAGAGTGGAGCTGGTCATTCTCTCCATACATCCCCCAAGACTTGTACAGAGGACTTGGGACCAGAATTCCTCCACATTTATCATAGGTATTTGAAGGTATTCAAGTTCAACTGTAACTCAAGTTTCATCCAGAATTACCCTGAATTGAATCCCTTATCCCTAACTACAGTGTTTTATCACTCTACAACCTCACACTCTTTGGCTTCTATTTTGGCTGTAATGGCTTCTCTTTAGCAATGATTCATGTTCGTCTTGGTAGAAAGGCTTCGTACAAACATAAAGTCTTGCAAAATTTTCTGCAACTAGATAGATTTGACTCAGCTACATACCTCAAATCAGATAAGTCAAGATAAGCTCATTAATAGAAAATCCCTTACTCTTGGTGTACCGTAGGTTTAGATTCTGTAAGACATGCAATAGTTTTACATATATTTTGTTTGGCCATGAACACAAAGAACTGAAACTAAACTCCAACCTATGGAGAGTTGTTGTAACAACCAGGGATCATTCCCTGAGCAGAGCTGGGTTGCTGCCTTGTGTGCTACCTGAGGTTTCTGAATTCCTTTTACTATCAGCTCTGGACGCATATTGGAGGAAGAAAATATACATCTCTGCAAAAGGATGTGAGATTCTTCTCTGCTGAGAGGAAGAATTTATTTCCCTTTTTTACTTATTCCTGTCTTCCATTATTTATTCAAGACAGCAAGTAAAAACCATAGGATTTTGGCAATGCCTAATGTTTTACATTAATAGTATCGGAAAATCTTTGTGACAGTGGATACTCACATTGCGAGAATACTTGCACTCTACATGTGGCTACTCTACTAGATTTTTTTTTTTAGAAAAAGAGACATTGGAACAAAATATTGCAATAATATAGCAAACCTGTATTATCCACCTCTTCCAGCTGAGGAAGAGATGGATAATTTGACTGTATTCTGAAGTAAAGCCCTAGAAGATGCACACCTTCTTCCTTCAAACATGAAAACTGCACACACTTAGCAGTTTTTTCTCCAGCACTTGGGAAATCTGACAGATTTACCTGCTTAAACTATAGATTGTCTTCCACTCTCACCCACCACCCTTCAACCCCAGCCCACTGGCTTGATTTTACACCTGGGAAAACCACTACTCAGGAGCTCTTTCCTTTAGACCTCCTAGTTTGAAAGGTCTAATAGCCCAGATAAAGAAGAGTACTTAAACTTGCATAATACCTTTAATGACTCCCTGGGGAAAGATGCTGCACAATTTATTTAACTCTTTGTACATAGACTTTCATCCTGGGTGCTTATACGTTAAGGACCTCTAATGTGCAAGCCATTAGCACCTTTCACCATAATCTCCTCCCAATGTCCATTTAGATTACAGTAATGGCCACTAGTAATGTAGAGTAATGGCCACCAGCAATGATATCATCGTAATGACTTCACTGAACTTGCTCCACAAGCCTGCTTATGCATGGTAATCACATACCCTTGTACATGGTGCCTTAATGTAATGAAGCATGCAACTCGTCCAGATACTCCAATGCCCACCTTTAAAAGACATGGACCTTCACTGTAATATGGCTAGCTCCATTTTTTATTATCTTTTCATCAAAAAAGGAAATTGCTTACCCTATACTTTGAGGCGAAAAAGCAGAAGTAAGCAAATCAAAAAATTAAATACTTGGTAGTTTTAATTTGTTTGGTTGTTGGTTTTGGGATTTTTTTTTTTTTTCAGTCAGGAAAAACAACACTGTGAAACATTAGGGATAGTTTTGATGGCAAAATAACATTACTGAAAAGGAAGAATTTCTGGAGAAGACCTGAGCTGCAGGCCAATGACATTAGCAGTTATCTTGCCTCTCTATACAACATATAGAAGCATACTGTAGACGAGTGCTTCTCTCTTGCACAAATAAACTCACTGATTAAAATAGGTAAGAATGGCCCATTATGTCCTTTTTCAATGACTTGGTCCCTGAACCTACATTGAACCTTGATGATATCCATATCATCATTAAGTAATTTTTCAGGTGAAGAGCCAGTTGACCAATTTTCAGTATCATGGGTTTCCCTCCCCCTTTTTTTTTCACACACACCCCTTATAACTTCGAAGAATTTCAAGCATGGCTTGATCTTTTCAAGGCTTTTTGTCCTTAACAATGCAGGGGGGAAACAGTTAACTCTAACACCACCAATTTTAATGTCCTTTTGCAGAAATGGGGACAGAGCCAATTATACAAAATATTCAAGCATATGCCGTCATGTAAGAATATTGACTATTTACTGCAGAGGAGCAGGTGTGTACTTTAAACACAGACCCTCCTGAGATGCTGAGTGCTCTGAAGGCTGAATGTCTTCTACGTTCTGTATGTCATGAGACAAGACCCCAGAAAAAAGGTCAGTTCTGACAGTTTCACTCCTGGCATAATTTCACATAATTTCACAAGAGCAGTCTGTGGATTGCCATCTGAATATACCGGAATGAGGTATCTTAGGCTTTTAGACAACTCTGGAACTTAATCAGCCTATGCAGAAACCAACAGTTTAAAATGAACTGAGCCACTGATGGGGGAGGCTTTCCCCTCTTTCTCTTCTCTTCATTGTTAGGTCTGGCAGGTAAATCCCAGCCCGTGGTAGGGTAGCAGCTCATCTGCTAGTGATCACCGAGAGATAGATGAATAATTAATAATAGAAATAAATAACTGATTATTAAGCAAGTAAATGTTTTCTTCTGTAACTGATAATGCAAACCATTTCTAGGTTATAGTCTGCTTTCCAGTGGAAGCTTCCAATTGTTACCATCAATATAGACAAAAGCACCTCAGCTAGTTCTTTCATATAGAATGGTAAATTACGTTATTGCTTTTGTACACTATTCCCAATGCTTATTGCATATTCACTTGTATACATCTAGTGCAACATTATTATCTTGTTTTGATTTTCTTTCTTCCTCCACTCATATCCCCCTAACCTCCTGTCAACAGTTGGGGAAGCTGCTAATACTGTATTGTATGTTCATTATCCTAGCTTTTTCTTTACAAATATCATTATAACATCCTGCATTTGTAAAGTAAATAATTAAACATTCTAGAAAGTCTTATAGGACACAGTAATCTAAGAGATGAAAGACATCAGAAATATGAAAATCAAATGGAAGCACATGTAATATGTATCTTTTAAAAGAGTTTTCATAAAATAGGGTTAATGTGTTAATCAACCATATTTAAAATGCTAATTAATCACTGACTTGCAGTCTATTCATAAATAATTGAATGTCCTATTTATGCAGAATTTCTTATACTTGGAAACGTGTGGCATTCATTCTGGTCTTGCAGGATGCAGCACAGCATTAGTACTCATTGAACTCTCCCAGCTCTGTGTTTGGTTAGTGCAGCCCTGACTGCCCACCAAGTACATTTACCACTCACACTCCTGCAATTAACCTAATCTGTCCCATCACTACATACATCACTAGGATGGAAAAATACAAAGAACTGCAGTAACCATGACATTTCGCCAGAACTCTGAACATGGAAGCGAGAGGCACAGGGGATGTATTTTGGGGCTGAATCAAGCCAATTGTGAATATTCTATTTTTCCTTCCCCTCCGTCTTTCCAAGGCATCTCCCAATTTCTCCTTTGAAGGCCAGTCATGCCCCTAGACATGGGGAAGTAGTCCACACTCCAGCTAAATTTAGAATGGTTTCCCCCATTACAATACACATTTCTTCATTCTCTAAAGACTCCTTCTCAGCGAATATGTCTTCATGTTTACACCCACAAACATTGATACTGACTTCAATGGGAGATCTACACATATGTGACACGGTGAAAGTACTGCTGGTAAACACAGCATCTTCAGTTTCCAGCAAAACCCAAACTCCTTTTGTGAGGATAAAAGGGATGATCCCTGACAAAGAATGTGAGACTGTCACAGAACTGGTTAAAAATTCCTCAATGAAAATACATGTCAAGGCACTAACTCTTCATGCTTTTCATAAAATTCACCAATGCAGATGGTTTTAAAGCTTCACAGCTACTTAAAATGAGTGCATATATATTTCCAAAAGAAAAGAGAAAAGCGGTCAGGGGACAATATACATTTCCATGCTAATAAAATGCTAACTTGTAAAACAGAATTGCAGTAGCACAAGAATTCCCTGAATTCTCAATGCATGTCCTAAGTGGGAGATTTTTTTTTTTTGTTTCTGGCTCCTCTCTATTTTGGTATGAAAAAGTAAATTAGACCTTGCCTAATGTGATTTAGTGGACAGCCTGGCAATGTAACTTGTCATTAAAGAATGAGAATAAGAAGAAGAATAGATCCTTCCTTCTAATCCTTCTTGACAGGCTAACAGAATACCAATTTACCATTTGATGAAGGCTTCAGGATGTTATGAAACCTCTACAGGGACTTAAGAGTTCTGTACAGAAAGGAATGAGGATGAGAAACAGCCAAAGTTGTTGGGGGAAAAAATGCCTCTGGAACAGGAGCTGCTCTATAAATGGCTGATTGAAAGCCAGTTGGCATCCTTTAAAATTTGGACACTCCATCTAATCCAGCAGGGAGAAAAGGAGCTGGTGGACCTTGTGGAGAATCATGCAGCATTAAAAAAGAAGAGGACTGCTTCAAGCAGTTCCAAAGAAAGACTGGGCTGATGATTGCCTGTCACAGGCTTAGGAATACTTGATATAGTTGGCCATGTTTCCATGGTACAGCGGTGTGATTATCACTGCTGACTGGTACATCCTTGCCTTTAAGGCCCTCTTAAAAAAAAATAAAAAATAAAAATAGGCTCATAATCCAAGCATGACTCCAAAACAGGCAAACACTTTTTTTTTTTCCTACCGGGTAGGTAGTACCTGCACAGCTAAAACTGACAAGGAGCAATTCTAAATTCAGTAACTGTCGTTCTCCCCAGGGAACAGCCACTGGGCTACTGTAAGCAAGTAAATAGGGGTCTAGAAGAAAGCTAGTTCTGAAATACTTTGCTTTTATCATGTTACCCAAGATACACTGATTGACACTAAAGTGGAAATCCAGCATCCAAATGCTTTGGAGTTCTCACTTTGGAGGAGTTCTGTGGCAGTACCCAATTTACTATTCCATTCCTATTTCCAAGGAAAAAGGCACCTATTTTTGAAATGCAACTTATTGCCAGCTCTCTCTTAAAGGTATTATTCAACAGTCTTCTTCCCTCAAGAGCACAATTTGAAAAATGGAACTTAATGAGTGCTGTTCATAACCCAGCAACATGTTGCTTTCATCAACAAGGTAAATTGGTTTGTGATCCAGATTACTCTTTTCTGGCAGCTCTGTAATTCAAAAAACAGTGACGGTGCAAGACACAGCAATTCTAGTGGAAATGATCCTTAGTCAATACAGAGATTTTGGCAGTGGTGGGAAACACAAGGTTCTGCAATCGTTACGCCTTTTGCCAATCATGCATGATGTGGTTAATATGTTGATGATATCTCTCTCTAACATATTGAGTTAGTGTTTGCGTCTATCCACTTCCCTCTACTGGACAAAATCAGAGCTGTTCAAGTGTTTATGATATCTTGTCGTTATAAGTGGTTGGCCCAAGAGAGGGATATGTGCCCTGTGACAATGAGCAACTACTAATGGAGATTCTCCTTTAGCTCGAGTGATAGAAGCTTGTGCTGTTGGAGCACAAGGTCACGAGTGTAATTCTTCCTGTTAAGTTATGCTATTAAGCTGATAACCATGATGGCTGCATGCCAGCAGTGAGCAGATACACCTCCACCCTTTGTGGTCTGCGTTAGCACTGTTCAACCTCCTTTAAACTGCTCCCTTTTCTCTTGTCTCCGAGATCCTTTTTCAATCACAGACAAAAGGAACAGAAAAGAAGAGAGAAAAGGCTGAGAGAAGCTCACTCAAATAACTCAGAGTAAACTTTCTCGTGCTGGTGGGTCAGCACAGCTTCCTACTCTACAGAAAATGGCCCAGAGTTATGCCAGAAATGCCAAGTGTTACTATAGATTTTATTTGGGTGTTTGCGTGTCCCGGAACAGTGAAAACACACAGACCCTTCTCTGTACCAGTGTGCAGCTCAAAGGAGCCTATGATGACATTAGATGAAGCTTCAGAAGAGACTTTCCTGTCTTTCTACCAAAACCACAGCTTCAGTGACATCCATCTCCCTGAAGGTCAGTGCTAAGGACTGCAGATGCACACTGTTATTGTTATCATGCCTTTGTTATCTTTCTCTAATTTGTTTTATCTCCCAAGCCCGTTTCACTCTCTGTTCCACCCAGGATATAAAAGGGAAGTAAAAATTTCCTTCCTCTGTGAGCTTTGGTACTGAGAACCTAACACACTGCTTTCCAGATACTAGAGTAGTTGCATGAGGAATTTCAGTCCCAACCCATCTCTATTTTAAAGTCATACTTTAATCTGGAATGTCAGGTAGAACATGAAACAATATTAATCTATGCTACATAAATAATTTCCTTCAATTATCAGGAAAGAGCAGCAAGACATGAATTTTCAGGTTGATTGAGATTTAATCTCTAAGTGTAAAAATTAATAATTTAGGCAGGTGAGGGTTGTTTCTTTTTATTTTTTTTAAGTTGTCTTTTTAATTTTTTTTAAACAGAAATTTAAAGGTTTGATTTCCTTACTAGAGATAGAAAAAAAAAAAGATAATTTGGATCCAAAGGTCAGGTTACATTCATAGGTTGGAAATGTGACAATTATGAAATTATTCACAGAAGAAAATACTTAGAATTCAATGCAAGACACCCAGATTCATCACAAGGCACAAGAGATTGACAATCCATTATGAATGCCTCACATCACAGATAAATATTTCAATGCAAATAAATAAAGGATGCTGAGTGTTTCTCTTCTGAATGGCTTTTCACAGCTCACTGAACACAATAGTTCTGGGACTCCTCTATGTCCCAGACTCGTGTCCAAACTTTGGCATCCCCAAAGGCTTCCTGTGCTGAGCACAACCAGGTTACACTGTGATTTCAATTTGGAGTTACAAAGAACCAATTAATCAGTTCCCCCCTAACAGAATGTAAAAAACATTCTTCGGTGCATCAGGACAATCACAGACATTGTGAAACTGGCCTGGTTTTGTTTTGTGCTCCCTTGTAATTACTACAAAATGTACCAGTCTTGTCAAACCTAATGACTTTTCTTATTTGGTGTGGGGGATTAAAAAAAAAAAAGAGAAAAGACAATGATGTCTCTAAGCATATGGCTGGTTTACTCTGCAGATGGAGACAAGACTAAACTAAGATGTACATCTGGTGAATTGTGCTCAAATAAAGCTTTTCTTTTACAGGTTTCTTACCTGTCACTGTGATTATTCTTCTTGATCTGTGTTGTATGCCAAAACTCCAAAAGAGTAAAGGTATTCTATGCCAAGATGGTTTTTACTTATTTTCAAGCAAATGTTTTAAAGGGATACTTTCAGAAGAAAGGCTTTTTCATTTTTTTAAAACAGGGACCTGCTTAACTGTTTTCATCTGTTAAAAGTAATTGTATTATTTTAACCACTGGCAGGAAATTCCATGCTGTGTATTGCTTCATATGAAGCCATTTGTAACTTTACAGCTTTTTAATTTTGCAACAGCTGTATAGAAAAGGAAAATGACCCTGTAGAATTACATCACTCGTGGCTGCTTCTCCATTAAAACAATATAACTAGAAAATGTTTGCATGTTCACAATAAATGCTGAAAAATACATTTGTGTGAACAGAGAGAAACATCTTGAGGACTTGCAAAGATACCAAGCTGGTCTAGAAGGCTTTCCATTTAAGAGTTTAGCAAATGCAAGCTCATCAGTTACTCATTTGAACTTTAATAAAACAACGCTTTTAAAGGAGGGCAAAGTTAAACTCAGGAAATTTGGTGTTCCTCTGATTAGAAGTATAAAGAAATATTCGTAAAGAGCATTTGCTTTCAGGTATTAATTCATATCAACATATGGGAGTGAAATATTCACAGTGAATTCTGGATTATAAATAAAATTACTGTTTCCATAGTCAGGTTATGGACACATTCTAAAAATTTTAAAAGCAACTATTCTGTCACAATTATTTTGCAACCCAAAGAGCTACCCTTGTTATAAACCTGATGTTCACAGAATGAAGATTATGCACTAAATAAAGACTACACTTCTTTTAAGTATCCACTGCCTGGGGTATCACTATATCACTGGTCTCGTCTGAAAATACTGAGTACTAAAGACACATCAAAGAACAGTTGTGATCAACTGATAATCTGGAGAGTACTTTGCTGCTCATATACTTTCTGAATCATGACTGGTGTTATCTAGGCTGTGAAAGAAGTGTAGAAAGAAGAAAGGGACATTTGTTGCCCTAAAAACAAGAATATTGTATCCAGATGGACAATATTTATAATACATTTGGAGACTTAAAATGGGCAGCAAATAAAAAAACATGTTCATAAAATATTTCTATGTGAAATATGTAAAATATATGAACACTTCAATATAAACAAAAAATGCAAACATACCTACACATGCACACTAGTGGTAGAAAATTATATGTTCATGTGTCCAGTCTACCAGCTTTGAACTACTTGCAAGTACAGTTTGAATGCAGAAATATCTGTGAAATACCACAGGTAACCTTCTAAGGTCCTATAGAAAGGTACCTCATAGAACTATCTTTCTGCCCAAGAAGTTAAAAATTTTCACAAAATGGGTTTTGCTGTTTAAGGAATTATTTTGCAACCTGACTTCCAGAGCACCTCTCATTTCCATCATTTTTTTGAGCAACAACTCTTTTGCCAAGGAAAGGTGCACTTTCACTGTCACCCTTCTGGATCAAAGCCATCAGTAGGACTTCCTGGGCCATTTATTTTTATGAAATAGTCATAATATTACAGTCTTTGCTTTTCTGCCTAATGTAGTCAGCAGAGTGGTTCAAAAATTATTCATTGAAAATATACAGACAAAAATTTATATAATTTCCTCAGGAAATCAGATTGAAAAGAAAAATCACATACCCACTTGGATTTGTCATCTGAATTCACCTGAAAGAAAATTTTGCAAACTTCAAACTGCACTGCACTGCAAAGCCCAGCCCAGAGCATGAGTTACAGTGGCTTACATTTAGGTCTCAAACATAAGCTCTGCTCCACAAAATCCACACAGGGAGTTTCCAGTACATGTAGTCAGTGACTGAGGAGTTTCTTGTTTCTTCCATGTTCTGTACGTGGATCAGGTAACTCGGAATTATTACCCTTAAATACAGAAATACACACAGAGAAACTGCTGAGATGCCTTTCTGTGTGTCACAAATACCGTGTGACTGATTCACCACTTTGCTACCCAGCTCTCCTTATAGGCACAAAATTAATATAGACATGGCATTCATATGTCCCAGATATCATCCTTCAGGATTCTGCTCTGCTCTAGTGGCAGGTCAAATTCAATCATCAGATATAAGAGTTACGTTCCTACTTGATCCCTTCACCTTAATCCAAAAATATACATTTGAAATCAATTTTCTCTGTTCAACATCACAGGAAATTACATATATCCCAGAGCCGATTGAGGTATCAGTTGACTCAAATTACATTTTCTAATGCACTGAAATACTTGTTTTGGTAATGACACTGAGGAATAAGAGAAAATAATATAAAAACAAGACTTATACTTATCCCTTATATGCAAGCATAACAGTTTTTTCAATTTACAGTGCAGTTTTACATTGAATTTTGATATGAGAAAACTCTGTCAAATTATTTTTCTAAATTTTTTAGCCTTGTGTACTAAACTACTGGAAGAAAAAAAATTCCTTTATATTTTCAATCTAGCATCATGTTTTTCCTGCCTGCACACAGTTGTCCATCTTGGTTAAAAGCATTTGTTACTTTCCTAAGTGTAAAACTACACATACATAAAGAATTTTCAGAGAAAAGCTCCTGACCTCTGCTGCAGCACAGAAAAATGAAGACAGTATTTTTTAAATTTTCTACAATTTCTCATGTGATCAGCAAACGCACCCGCACACACACACGCAAAATCAGTGCGATAAGCTACATTCCTTTTTTTCAGGATAAACCTTTTCAACCTCTGCCAGTACATAGAAGCCTCTAAACAGGGTCCTTAATTCAGACAAAGCGTTTCAGCACATTCCTGAACGCATCCATATGTGGGATGCTCAGCTTCATGTAACACTTATGCTCCATCAGCAGCATAGAACCACATGTTCAAGGGATGTCCTAGACTGGGACAGCTTTCCAAGCTGGGCCTGACACAGACTATCACTAAATACTTCGAAATTCTCAGCTGAGGTTTCCAGAGAATGGGTTTTTTTTCCCCATTTCTTGAGAATACTTTTCCACTTCTCTCATTCATAAGCTTTCCAGGTTTTTAGGATGTATCACATATCTAGACTGACATAGGAGATATCTACCTTCCACAGGACTTTTAGCTGGCTGCTTCCATTATTTTCTGTCACAGAAAACTTGTTTTTTAAACCCAGTAGCATTCAACATATTGTTGCTTCATATAAGTGGCTGCATTCCTAGTATTTCTACATTTTGAATAATCTTCCAGGCTGGAAAAGGAAGAAGGAATGACTATTCAGTCCCTTAAAAAAAAACCAACACCAAACCACACACAAAAAACCCCAAAAATAATGTCTATTTCTAGCACAAATATTTCCATCCTGAATAATTCCAGGATTTCACCATCATGTTTATTATGTGTGACACAAACCCCAGTGTTTTTAAATTTTTTTATGTTAAAAAAAGAGAAAAGATTTCGTTAGAAGCACCCAATAGTTCCCTACCTTTTTGAAGGCTTTCATGTGATACCAACTGTGTTACTTTTCCAGCTTTTCAGAGTAATTGACTCATTGTCAAAGACCCTGAAAGTCACCGCTGATCTCAAATCTGTTTCTGTGCATCCCCTCTACATTACCATGTCTGTAAATTACTAGGATATGACTCATAAAAACATTAAAGCTTTAGTTCCCTAGATAAGTTATAAGAACATAAGAAGGTGTGGATTTACAAGCGTACTTGCTACCCTGCAGTACCTTCTTTTCCATATCCTAATTCCACAGCAAACCTGAAGTGGTCGATCTCCCCACCTTCGCTGCTGTGAAAGCCACTCACTTACTGGGAAGGACACGGATGGAGCAATTGCTCCAAAGTGGTCGTTGGTGCAAACCTCCGAGGTTGCCTGAGGATAACTTGTGCTTGTAGCCTTTCCAACACTAATCCCTCTCCCTCATCAATTCCAGTTGGACAGAAGGTTATTTGAAAGCGGGAGGACAAACATGCAAAGCAGACACAAACCATTTCTGAAGTGGGTTCATTTTAGCAGGGAGTTACTCTATTTCCAAACAAAGGCATGAACTCTGCAATACCCCTCGATGATGCAGGCTTTTAAAAAAGCTGTAAATGTTTTTTTTTAGTTCACTTAAGGCTATGTTGTAAGAGATAAGCTTTAATTTTCAAGGTAGCTGCTGACTGCACAAACACTGAAGTGGAAGTGGCTGTGTAGCAGTCATGTCAACTAATGAAGTACTCCATGAAGAATCTGGTTACTCCCTCTCCAAACATGTACATAAACTCACGCTTTCAGAACGACTCAGTCAACACCTGAAGATGAGTTGAAAGGCTGTTTATGTTGTTGTAGGGTACTGTATGTACTATAGTTGGATGTACTTAATAATGCCAGTAGATAATGCACACATCGATAAAACAACAAATAATAAATTTCTGGGTTCCCAGAAGCTGAAAATCTGGATGCAATGTTAAATAAGGAATTACCAGTCAGATCACACTGGAAAGTTCCTAATACCTACTCCTTAGACCCCGAGTGTGCTTCTGCTGCAGACCCCCAACTCCCCTGACATTCACTGTTTCATAATAGATCTTCCTGGATGCATGTGTTAGCTCTGATGGCAATCAGACCTCCACTGCTACACACATTCCATGTGTTTAAAAACAAAGGTCATTTGGTGAAGACATTATTAGTTACTGCACACGATTTTGCCATGTAGACTACTGTATACTGTGATGTAAGTGGGAAAAGTGATGGCAGTGAATAGATGTAATTATATGTAGAACTAGTGACACGCCACATACAATTCACAAAGTACAACACAATCAGAGTGTCAATTATTTAAGCCATAATTAACATAGCTCTGCATGTCTTTCCAGGGCTCTCACAGAACATAGAGCATTGTTATAGTGGAAGAAAAGAGAAAATAAAATATTAATGGAGGACTGCTTTGTTCTCAGCACAGTGAGATAGAGGTGGTTGTAAAAACTGGATTCCTGCAGTTGCTACCGCTTTAATTAGGAAGGTCACTATCTTCCTAGACTTCCTTGGATTCCTTTAATTTCCACAGAGGAAAACGGCTTCTGAATTTTATTGAACACAGTTGAATTTTTATTTTCAAAAATCAAAACAGAAACATTTCTTGGCATCTGTTATGAGCACTGGGTGTTATTTGCTCTTTAGAGATAAAGCTGTTTTTATACAGGGATATAGCTTGTGGGGAAAAAAAAGAAGGGCCAAATATATTCGTACTGGGAAAGCTGCACAACAGGGATATCACAGTCAGCAGAAAATATCTAGCCAAGCTAATTCATCCCATGCTAGAATCCACTTAAGGCCAAGGAAATACAATAGATAATATACAGTTTCACAACACTGAAGCAAATGCTGACATTAACTCGTTCATACCTGGAATCTAACAACTTTTTTCTGTAGAAACAGTACAACTCCAACAGGCTCAAGAGCTTCAGCCTCTTCTCACACCAAAGTGGAGATGGCAATGGCAGGAAATCATCTGTGTTTTGTGGCTAAATGAAATCTTGGCTGTTCTTTATCTGAACTATAGCCTAGATAGAATCACTGACAAAACATACCAAACTAACACCAAAATACAAAACAGAGGCAGACAAATGACTAAATAGCAATGTGTTATCACCATCATTCTCTTACTGAATCCAAAACACAGTCCTGTACCAGCTGCTAAGAGGAAAATTAACTATCCCAGCCAAAACTAGGACAGATATGTAGGTTAAAATTTACAGAGGGAGGTTCCAGAAAGAAGAAGAAAAAAAAAATTTAAAAAAAACCTGCATAAAATCTGCACTTCAACTTTGAATGCCAGCGTTTTTTTCCTTGTAATTCATTCTTGGACCTCACTCCAGCCAAAGCTGTTTGCATGCAAGAAAAACAAGACAGGAAATGTGAGAAGAGGTTACCCATGTGCTACTCAGGGTAGCTTCAATTTGAGTGTTTCTGCCTTTGATTCAAGAAAGGGTTTCCTAAATCTAAGCCTGCAAATACTCAGCACTGCTCTTCTTTCAAGAGCAAGGATTGTTGGATGTTTGAATGAATTCAATGCAAATATGATTAAGTTGCATTTACTCATATAACTGAATACAAAATTAGTCTTCATGAACCCAAGATGTCTGGATGGGATTAGAATTGCAGACACTTTGGAAGATGGCAGCCAGTGCCACTTTTCACATATCATTTTTTCAGGTATAATTTCCATAATGTGACTTGTAATTGGATGGAACTCCAGATTTTCCATAAAGATGCATGCAAATGGAGCTCAAGACCTATTTAGAAGACTTAAAAGATTCGTTGCTCTCGTGATAGCTTCACATTTGAGTGAATTTCATTCAAGTATCAGTGACCTTATTAATAGATCCAAACACTTCTGCTTTACCATTTTTACTAAACATGTCTTGTTAACAGATAGGCTTTAAAAGTAAGTCTTCAGAAAGAGTTCATCCTTTGAACTATCACCATGAAGCAATTCCCACAGGAAGGAATGGCACCTGCAGAGAGCACTCGCAAGAGCACAGCCACCCCCCAGCAGAGCTGTGTGCAGAGGGGGGTCCTGCCACCCAGACAGGCAAGGCAGGGAGTGGGTAAAGACCAGGAGATCCTTAAGCATTGGTTTAGTCACAGTCTTGAAAAGCTTCAGAGGTCTTCCAACACCTGAGTGCCCAGAGACCTGCACACCAGGCAGGCACTCATCACACTCCGTGCCTTCCCTCGGGACTGATGTCATTCCTCTTGCCATGCTGCCCATTGGTTCTCCTTTTTTCTGCTTTGAAAGGGTAACTTTGAATCATGGCTGCTGAAAAATAGTTTCCAGGCCTTTTTTTCCTGGTTTATATGATGCGGTCTTTTGAGTATGAGAGCTGAACAGGTTAGTGAGGGTGCAGAGAGCAGCTGTGGGATGGGAACTGTGTCTGGCTCTTGCTGGGAGCACCTGCACAGCGCAGGTCTTCAGCATGAAGAACAGAAAAGGACTTGTGTGACTTTGACAATAAGATTCATTACAGATTTCACAAACAGCAGTGATCACATTTTATGATCTTTAGGCTCAATCCTGTGCCTTTTTTTGTATTTACAAATACAAAATTAATTATAAGTATACAATAAATTTCAACTGATTTTAGAGAAAGGACAAACACCTCTCTCCTATTCCCCAACTGAAGTTACTCTGTGTATTTATTTTTGACAGCTATTTTGTAGATTGGCTATGTAGCCCTAGATAACAAGAATTTTGCCACTGACAGCAATGGAAGTAGTGACTATTTGGACATGATTTCAGTAAATACAGACTATGCAAATTTTAAATTAAAGACCTCAGATAATTTCCGTAATATCTTTCAGAGCAGAACATTAAACTGTCTTTGTCTCAACCCATGAATTTTACTCTTTTTTTTCCCCCTTTGTCAACTCCAACTTGCAAGCAAGAAATAAATCAGACTGTACAATTGGAGTTAAAGTGACACAAACAAAATCAACCTGCTCCTCCGAAACTCAAGAATATGGATCTAACCAGGTCCTGAGCTGCTGAGCAGAGAGGAAGGAGAAATCTAATACTGCTCCTTTTCCACAGAAATTCAGATTACATTTTGCTCCAGAGCTCAGTACTGAGAAAGTATTCTTAAGATATGGTACATAAGATTTTCAGCTGCTAGAACCAGCTTCTCACTGAAATACACAGCAAAATACACACACAGCCCTTTTGGTTCACTTGTCTCCACAGGCAGTCCTACGGAAGTGACCTCCCAGGGCCTCCCTGCACAGCCTGGTACTGGGCGAGGAGAGCTGGGCTGCAGGGAGCAATCCACAGGGATAGGCTGGCAGACAATTTTTAAAGAGAATTATAGAGATTTTAAAGTAAAAGACTATAAAACCATATTGCATGTGTTTTGGACATTTAGATAGGTATTTTGAGACAATAGCTACTGATAAGAAAGTTTAAGTTAGACAGACACATGTGGTGATTTCACAAGTGGAGCACATGATAAATTCACAGGAACTGAGCCCTGTGTCGTGTTCAGTGCAAACATTCATGGCTTTATCTTTTAAAAATTCTGCAGAGTTGGGGAGAGCCTAATTATGGCCAATATAGAATTTAGAGGTGAGAAAAGGATAAGATGTGAAAAAACCATAGAAAGTATAACCTCAGAAAACTTAAGGTAAAAATTTTAAAACTTACAAAAAAAAGTTCAGGGGAAAGAAAACCAAAGTCTTACGTTGCCATAAGTCATAGTGATTTGATGAAGGAAGATCCCAAGGAAATGTCAGCAGGACAGCAGACAGAGACCAGAGCATCCTCTAGTAAGGGTACATGTAAATATTAAACACGATAGTCATCGTCTTACAAAAACTCAAGACAGACAAGAAATATCAAAAATAGAAGCTGCTGTGGCAAAAATAACCCAGCCATATCATTCTGGAGATACACGAGGTGTTTTAATAATGAGGAACAAGCTGCTACTGCTTACACACAACAAAAGAAGAGCTAGAAACACCAGAGATGAGAAACAAGGCCAGGATAAGCTAGATAGAAACTTTTAAATATTGCAATTCAGAAGTTTACAAAAAATAAATCTTGCAAGTTAAATAGGGTATAAAACATTCACTTCTTTGTTATTTAAAGAAATAAATCTATGGGAAAAAAAAAAAAACAACATTGACAGGCATCTATTTTTCTTTTCAGTGTTATCAAAAGAGAGCAATCTAGCTGTAGGAATAAAAAAGGCCAGGATGAAAATGTGGAAAAATTGTACTTTCCTGAAATAGAGAGGGCGAAATAACACCTCAATTCTGATGGAGAAAAGGAAGAACAGCTTGTCCACCAAATTGTTTCTATTGATACTGGAGAGATAATGATCTTGGACTACCTGTAACACAGACTCTTTTACTTCTTTGGTTGTGATTAGTGCAAAAAAAAGTACTAGAGAACTTGAAAAAGGACTGTGAAGGTTAGACTCCTGAATATAGATTAAATATTCTGAATGGGCAAAAGAACACCTCAAAATTATGGACTATTTGAAAGGAGAGTAAAGAATCAGTCTTAGCACACAGATAGATGGGTTCTGGAAGATTTATTTTATCTGATAAAGCAACAAACCCCAGTGCAAACCAAAAGGCAGAGAGGTTGTGAAAAATGAGAGGCTTGTGGAAAGTACATCCTGTATGGCAGCTGATCCTTGTCCCATAGCAATTGTCAAGGAGGAGGACTTGGTTTTCAAAGCAGAGTTAAAGTGGGAAAAGACAGCAAAAATTTAAAGCCCTTAATAGTGGTGAGAACAGTCATGTGAAGTGCCTGTAGTTTGGATCAGAGTTGAACTGACAGACTCATGAGCAGAGGTTTAGGGAATCAGGGTCTTGTGCAGGGACAGCATGCAGGTGTTCCCATGAGGGAATGTGTTCTGACTTCACTGAGGAGAAGAAAAACAGCATCTGATTACACACAAGGCAAGCTGCACTAAGCCCACTAGGATTTCTATCCAGACTCCAATGGCTGGTTATACAGTGGCATCTCTAGAACAGGAGCTTTCCTAATCACCCCTAAAATGAATGTCATTTTGAATAAAATAATGCTTCAGATTCTTTGAAGTACTTAAGCAGTACTTCAGTAAACTATTAGAAGAGTTTTGGATGAGATCAGATGCTATGGGTATTTCCCACTCCAAATACCTATTGCTGCACAGTCCATTTGACAAGTACTATCAATGCCACTGTTTTCCAATCCAGTGTTTATTATGCTGTTTTTCTATCTAGCAGACAATCTAGTACTACCACGTTAACCTGAGGCTTTTCAATGTCTTCTAGCTAGTTTAATTTTATGTATAGTTTTATCTTTCACATAGTTTTTTGTTTGGCTTTTTTTTGTGGGTTTTTTTTTTTCCTTTTTTTTTTCTTTTTCCTGCGTGGTAAGCTGTTCATAATAAGAAGGTTTAGAAAAAGGCAAGGTCAACAGTCATTAACTAACTAAGCTTTCCCTAGGTATCTTTTTATTCCAAGGACAGGGAAAAGTGTGCTAAATTCAGATGTCACCATGTGGTCAGGGCTGACAAATGTTGACTATTTCTTAGAATAATACTTATGTTGTAGCTGTCCTATGTGGTCCTGTGGGGTTTTGTTTGCTGGTATGTTAGCAAAACAGAGTTCCAAACATGAAACCTTTCTTTCCTCCATGTGGGTGTTCAGGATGTTGCATGACTGTGAAATCCATAGGATATAATTGAAACAGTTTTGCAATCTAATGAGAGAGAATTCAAAATAGGGCCTTTGTGGTATTTGCACATCGAAAAAAATTGGAAGTTTTTCCCTGAAAAATAGCCAATGACTGAGTCCCCAGAGGAATATTTTCCACTGCACCAAGTCTACACCAGTGCACCATCAGTCTCACTTAGGCCTCGAAAATAAAGCTTAAAAGGACACAAATGATATATATGCCTTGGGCTGAGCTTCAACCCAAGAGTAAATTTCCTCCAAAAGCAATTTCATGTTGCTTTCATCATCACTGGCAAAGATACTGCTTTGCACTTTCTTACTCAGAGCCCAATGGCAAGCAGCCCCACTCCTAAGTTTAACCAAACAAAAGTAACAATAAAATATGGTCTGTACCCATCTGGGCAATTATCACTAGATGCTGGAAAGTAATAATAGTGTGTCTACATACTAGATGGTTGCATTTCCAGAATGAAATTAAACTAGGTCCGGAACAGGAACTGGTTCTAACCACACAATAAAATTTAGCTGGAAGTTGAAAAATGCAGTTGAGGCAGGGAACAGTCTCCATGTCTTAACTCTTGCTATTTCATCTCTCCTGCCGCTCTTCCCCGAGCCCTGCAGAGCCTTTGGTGCCCTGCAGGGAGTTAAACAGGGTCCTTGCTCGGAGGCCTCGGAAAGCTCCTTATCTACAGATCTGAGCACCTTCTTTTGTTACATTGGGCTCTGTTTGTTTCTCTGTTAATCTCAGCAGAGCCTTGTATTCTTTTAGCTTTTTGCCCTTTCACGCGACGGATTAACAGTGTCGCTTGCAGGCTTTGGCTGAGACCTGCGAGTACCTCTGCAAGGGCGGCTGCCCCCTCCTCTCTGCCATCCAGCTACGGCAAAGCCCCCTGAAATGATAAAACACCCCAAGGCCCAGAAATTTTAACCTGCACTGTCGTGTCAGTGGCAATACCGAGGTGAACGAGAGAGGCAGATGACAGAGGACAGACAGGAATCTCTGGGCGGTGGGACAGGAGCGAGCTCTCAGGTGCATCAGGTGACTGAAAAGGCGCAGCAGAGGAGCAGTGTAGGTGACAGTGGCAGAGCCACGCCGCGGGCGGGAGCAGCGAAGGAGCCGTGCTCTACATGACAGGAGGGAGCAGATGGCATTGCGGGTGATGGGGGCCTCGGTGCGGAGAAGAGCTGTGACAGGCTGCAGCCCCGTACAGAGGGAAAGAGGGACGTGCAGGGCGGGCAGAGGTGAGGGAGGCTGGGTACCAGCCCTGCCAGCACACCGCGGCTCTCAGGCAGTGCTGCTGCACAAGCTGCTCTGCCACGCGGGCTGCAACGTGCAGGCAGCAGAGTGGGACACAAATGCTGGCTTCTGGGAGAAAATAAAAACTGGGAGAAACTGAAAAGAGGTGAAAGGAAAGGAAGGGGGATGAGACTGTAAGGCATTGACATAGCCCTGGACAATTTCAAATGCTGTGAGGACAATCAAAAATTGTTGTGGGATCTGGATCCAAACCAGCGGTAATGAGAACGTGTCGCTGTAGTTTTTCCATGGTAGCATATATGCCACAGCTACACTACAAGGAACAGCACACCAAGAGAAGTGTTGTAGAATTTTTAACTTCTGTTTCGCACTTATTTTCTGTTTAAAAGAACAGAAATCTGCTGTCAAATAAGCTTATTCTTTCTCATGGAAGTTTATTTAATCTCCAGTTTCACCACAAGCCCTTCCCCTCCATCTCAAAATACACACTTTCAATACAGCAAAAATACTAATTTCTATTGCAAGGTATGCAGTTAACTCAAATAAGCATATTAAAAAAACAGATTATTTGGCAGGGGGCAGGGAGGATTGCCAGCTTTTAAACCTTTACATTTTTTAAGTCTTCCCAATTAGGAAATTAAAAACAAGAAGATCAGTTGAAATTTAAACATAAATGCTTTTGAGGCAGTACCCTTGTCCATTTTTTTTCTTTACTGCTTTTACAACAGAATCTGAATCTATTTGTTATTTCAAGTGTTGGCCTATTTTCAGCAGTGATTATGATGGTACCACAATGTGCAACTTGACATCTCCTCCTCTCCTCTCATTCAAAGTCTCCCAGGGCCCAGCCATTTCACACAGGCTTGCTTTAGGCATTTATTAAATATGCACCTTCCAGTAGGGTTTAAAAACACCAACTAATCTCATCAGAGGCCAGAGACCTCCAGATATGTAAATCTACATCTGTTCCTCTTCAAAGGAAAGATTCTCCTGGATTACTCCAGGAGAAATGCATCCCATCCGGATATAGCCACTGAACCAGAGAAAAAGAACTCCCATGGCAAACGTGCCACCTCAAACTCACCAAGATCCAACGACAATGAAATTACACTTAATGTAATTCACTGTTAGCTTTAAGAAGCAATTAAGTAAAAGGCAGTACAGCACTTGCCGTAGGCTGTTGGTTCCAACAGGGGCCAGTGGAAAGAGGCATATAATGTTAAAATTGGTAACGTTAGTATTAACATAAGGATGAACTGTAGGTGGCTGCTCGACTACAGTGCTGTAAAATAGCAAAGTCCATTAACAAGCAGCAATCACCCTTCCCTTTTTTCTTTTTTAAAGTGTACTGTAGATGTTTGCCAGTGAAAGCATGCAGCAATAATTAGCTGTCTATTAGCTTGTTTTATTAAAACAAAACAACCCAGAATTCTCTCTCTTCCTCCCAAATGCCCCACCAGTATCCTCACCTTCTCATATTGAGAGGGGAGATCAAACAATTTTAGGAAAAATATTTCAAAACTGTTAGAGAGAGATTACACATTTCACTTCAGCCAAGCAGTCTCGTACCCAGCATATTCACTTTTCAAGTTAGAGCCAGCCCTTACGTAGATTTTTACATTCCCTTTTGTATAATACAGTTTTTAAGGTGAGCACAAGGGATTTTTCTCATCACCAAGTCATGTTCTGTGCCTGTATGATGAGTTTCACATTACAATTAGAGATGCCTACATATATATAAAATATAGCCTTAAAAGACACAAATTTTTAAGCCAGAAATGAACGCGAAATCTAACGTCTTTTTCATTCACTCATATCCCCATGGTTTCACTGGCTACAATTCAGATTCAGATTCAGAATTTGACCATCACAAAAAATAATCTGAGTGTTCTATTTTCTCCTGTTCCTACATTTTTGTTTGACGGATTTTTGGTAAACTGCAGAATTTTTGGCTAAATCAGACAAATAAATACAGTCGATGTCATTTGTAAAAAAGGTATGGGGTAGCACATGCAAATATTTTTTTTAAAACAGTCCTGAAATACAGCTGATAATGTTGTAATTCAGTTATTTACTCAAGTTTCTGATACTTAAAATATATTTTATATATTTCTGAGATTCTGAAAAACTTCTTGGCTGAACAGTCTGTGCACTCTGGATTTCCTATAACTAGAAAAGGCTGATGCAGTGATTTTACTATGCTTAAGGTTTATAAAAGCACAGCTTTAAGGGGTTCGAAGATTTTTATTTTATCTATTTACTAAACAGGCAAAATGTAGCAAGTACAAAGATGTGGGGGACATATCCCTTCAGAAAGACAGAAAAGAGAAGAAAATCTGTTTTGAAAAGAGTGAAAGACATTTTAAATTACTTAAAATAAAAGTTCATGTCTAATGAAGCCATCACATAAAAAGTGAAACTCATATGCTCAATTGCAGCTTATATTTTTCTCACAGATAAGATCTGAGCAAACTCTTTAAAAGTCAACATTTTCTGTCATAACAGCAGTTCTACCTCTCACATGGCAAACAAACTACATAAAAAGGAGGGAAAGATGAAACAAGGGATATGGGCAGTGTGAATGGACCTAAATCTTTTAATTAACACCCTCTGAAAAGCACACTCTTTTTCCACCAAACTAATAAAAAGTGTGAGTGTGGGGTCTTTGTTGTTGCTCAAGCCTTGCCTGTGCTCTAAGGAACTGAGGAAAGGCTAATCAGGGTTATTTAAAGCTACTTTCTACTTGCCAGGCTCCAAGATCTCATTAATTCACTCTTAGTTGGCATCATTGTCTGATAGTGTTTGAAAATCACCAAAGAAACAAGGATTTCCCCTAATCCTGTCCATCAGAGGTAACTCTCTGGAAGACGATACTGCACCACAGTATGCAGGACATGGAATAGAAGTGTGCACATAGGGAAATCCACTCTTTTCATGCAAACTACCATTCTCTGTAGCTCAACACATACCTGACAAATCTAACGAGAAGATGCCTGTTTAGGCCTGAACTTTATAATAAAAAGAATAGATGTCATGATGATAGTTTAAAGAAGTCATCCTGAGTAACTAATCTTTGCTTGAAGCTATTGCCTGGCTTCTATAATCATATCTGCAAGAGCTTAACACAAGAAAAATTAATAATTGGTCATGTGCATATTTTACTTAAGAAGAGAAATATTTTGATCATGGTCAAAGGCTAGAAAAGCAATTGTTTCAATGATTTTGTTGTTGTAAACTACAGCATTCAGTTAAAGACGAGGATTGCTGTTCTGGCATATTTGTCATGGAACAACTCTAACCCTGGGGACTGGAGGAAAACCTCAATAATACCAGCATGCATATCTTCAACTGAGCACCATCCCCGTCATGGCCAAAGAGAACTGAAATGGGTGTCAGTTACCTTTCCAAGAAGTTTCTCCTCTGTACAAACCAGCCTTTACTGCCCATCCATACTAAAAACAACATTTATAAACACAAGCAAATGATGTTTTAAAGCAACAGCATGTCACTGAGTACTCCCTCCCCAGTGGTTGCTATAATTCATCTTTCTATGACCAGGTCAGGCCACTACTGGGAACCAGCTGGCTTTCAGGCCTAACTCTCTTCACATTGCCCCAGTTTCTCTTTAATTCCTGTAAAGGGAACAAAATAAGATTCTTTTACAAGCTGACTGCAGTCAAACAGCCCAGAAGAACCACAGCTCTCACTTTGGCATCATAACTACTTACATGTTTTTGTCTTCTGATATTTTACTTATTTTGTAATGCATATCTTTTCCATTTGATTTCTTATTTTTTATTAGGTATAAAGCAAAGTTAGGTTTGAAAGGATGTTGTAAAATTTCCATTATAGAGTTGTAACCCAGAAAAACCAATTGTCATGTCCGTACTTACATTTCAATGACTATTTACTGTATATGCTAGCAGGAAAGATTCAAATGTTTCACCTGCAAAACCTTCGAAGGAAGTGCCTGACTTCAGTCCACAAATTACCTTTATAGTTTTTCGAAACCAGGATCTCTCTTCACTGTTGTACTTTAGGGTGAGTCAAAAATTCAGGAAAAGCACGTATATATGTAAACACAGGTGAACCATGATAGAGGTAACATGAATTACCCTAAGTACCAATACCCCAGTTCAGATGGCATTAGCACTGGATTTATTCCTGAGCTCAGAGCTCCCAATGCCATTGATGGTACATATCATACAGGTTATGGTTCATGGATGACACATGTGAAACCGGGGAGTGTGCAGTTATTTCCCACTGACTTTAATCTCTCCTGTTTCTAAGTACATTTTATCCTGCATTGCTACAATAGAAGTCTTCTAGAGTTAACAGTAGACAAAATAAACAATTACTTCATCAGCAATCGATTGCAGACCAGCAGGGCAGTGGCATTGGTTAGTGCTGCTATCACTGTGCTCTGATACTTTCTGACAGTCTTCAATATTTCCTCTATATCACAGACAACTGTCCCAGACCCAGAACTCTTCATTCAGTTTCCCACATTTCTAAGCGCAGTTTCAGTTTTAATCTATATCTTTAGAAAGAGCTAACTTTGTCTCATGCATTTTATATGCCCTTTACTATTATGGGGAAGGAAAATGTAAGTATTGATTCTGGACTAGGTAGGTTTACTGAATCACAAAGACTTATGCTGAAACTGCAGCATAAAATGTATTCTATAAAACAAAGTGAAATAAGTGGAAAATGATTGCAGCACAAATTGTTTATGAATCCCTATAGAGCACAGTGCTGTATAGACCAAAAGGGAGAGAAGTCCTTATATCAAGCAGTGTACAACCTAAATAATACAATTTTCCCTGCACCTGATAAAATCAACCCACAAATAGGAAGATTATGCCACAAAATTTTTAATTACTAGCAAGCCATGCATATATCAGTGTATGGGACTGGAAATTTTGCCAAAAAAAGGTAGTATCTTTAAACTTTAAATAATGGGAACAATTTTCTAAATCTTAAGGTACATGGTTTCCTTAAAAGATCAATTAGTATTTGCATCAAATCCAAGGAACACAGACTATAGAAAAAAGATTTCACACTTAGTTTGAAATCTGTGTCATTTCAAATCTCCAAGTTAGCTGACAGTGAAGGTATTTCAGAAGCTAAAAATAATAACTTTTTGTGTATTTGTGCCAAAATAAACATGGATACAGCAACACCCCATTTAAAATGAGAATCCAGTCAGTAGACTAATGTAGATAAATGTGGGCTTTTTATTCTGCTGGACACCACATCTTATTTTATATTACAATGCTACTTTATTGCCACTGCTGTGGTTGTGAAGTGTCACCAATTCTCTGGCTAATTAAAAGATGGGCAGCAGATTGCCATTAATGAGATTTGGCTTCCACAAAATAAGGCTCTCTTGGTGTGTGGCTGCGTAAGTCAGTTGAGAGAATCAGACCTCCCCTTAGATGAAGGGAATCTGTACAGATCACATCGAAGTAAATCTAAAAGTAATCCGCTGTATAAAGGAATGAGCTTTTTGCAATTGTATTTTTGAGTGTATGCAGGGGTCCTCCTTAGGGTTTCACAGTCACAAAGATATCACACTCACTTAAACTGGGATCTTGGAAGAAATACATAGCCAACAGAAAACAAAGATTTAGCTTTCAGGTCTGCTGTATATGTGTATGACCACATAAAAAAGCCCAAATCTAAGTAAAGCTATTCTCCTCCATGCTTCAGTGGAGACAGAGGAGAAAAAAAGAGATACTAAGATAAAAAATTACCACTAAAGAACTTCTCCTAAGACTTTTATCCCCAGTAAGACCTTTATTCTTCTGACCTTTTTCAAGATCAAAAAAGATCAAGAGGCAAAAGAGCTTGATCTCTTGTGTGGTAATGACCCTATTTTAGCAAGTTACTAGCCTATTAAAAAAAATAAACAATATTCATCACTTTTAACAACTCACCTAGAAAGACAAAAATGTGCAGGTTCAAACCAAAGTCTGCTGACTTCAGTGAAACTTCACCAAGCCCACTGCAGCTTGAACAAAGGCAATGTAGTATCTTCTGGAAACCCACTGCTGGTGAAGCCTTCTGGAGAGGAAGCCCCAACACTCTGCACCCAAAGAGCAGCCAGGATGACCCAATGCACTGGTGCCCCTGCTGCACAGCAGGACAGCAGCTTTACACTGGGGATTCCTCACCCTCTGCCTTTACCCAAATCCTGCATTCACAGTGGATTCTTCCCAAGAAAAGGCACCTGGAGGTGCTTCATAAGATGTGAAGATTTCATATCAGAGCTAGAAAAACTCCAGTGGGAATTGCACAGGGGGTCTATTAGAGGCCATATGCCTGCATGTTGCTCTTGAATTTATAAAGGTGACATTAATCTCTAGAAGAGATTTTTCTAGTCATTTCACTCCTGGAATGAATTCAGCCCAAGATTCTTCAAGCTATTTTCCTTCCTCAACATTTTAAATAACTCTGAACAAGACAAACACATGCATAGGATGCCAATCCACATGCATCAGAACCTAGGCCAGCAACTGTCTCCATGGGCTGAGAAAAATTTTATGCATCATTTTGTTACTCCTTCATTTTCCATTAGGCGAGATAAACACTTGCGGGATCATCAGAGAGCAGACACTGTTTGAAACAGATCTGCCAACACGGGCTGTTGGGCAAAGCTCAGATAACTGTTCTTATTTTCCTAATCTCAGCAATATATATTTTATATATAAATAATTCCTTATATATATGTATGTTATATTTAGCTATATATGACATAAAATATACATGATCTGCACATAAAAAATTCAAATACAGACCTTAGAATTGATAAATACAGACTGCCATCCCAAGCCTTCCCAACAGCTTTACAACCTGTCTTTTTGCAGTTGTGTTTGACAACAGTCTGAGCTGCAATTTGAGGGCCTGAAAGTTCAAAGTCATGTCAGAGTTTCAGTCCCCTCTTTCTTTCTCTCTCCCACTTATTTGAATTGTTTCTGCTTTTGGTCTTTTCTTAGGAAGTATGTATTTTCAGCAGCTATCTCAGGAGAATGAGTTATGTTCTCTTTCCAAATCTGTAGAGAACTTTGTCTTGCTTTCCTCATACATAAAATAAAATCAGAATTTAAGTCGCTGGTTTTAGAAACAATGGATCTTTTGAAGTACTTTGATGTGCATTGATTCCATATATGCCATCTTTTAATAGTTTAAAAATAAACAGCGAACTGTAGAAACAAAATACAGTCAGGGAAGTTTTTTAATTAAAGGCACTTTCGTGTCCACATCCAGGATACTGAAATTCCTAGGAGACTGCTGATCTGATATACAGCATACGTCTACGACAGACAGAAGGATCAATAAATATATGCTTTTTCCTACCATATAAACCTTTTGTTACCTCTCCCCCAGTGCACTTGGAGAACCTCCCTCCATCAGATTAGCTAATCTCCAAGTGATACCAATATAAAAAACAAAGCTTTTTCTTTACTCTATTATGACTCGTCCATCATTGATTAATAGTTTCGATTTAAAAATGTGAAAGGAAATATTGGCACAAAGGATATGATTTTAATTTCCAATTAATAGGATAGCTTAATTAAGAGTTGTTTAAAGTCCATCATATTAACTTAGAGGTGAATATCTACAGAAATGCAGGATTTTTTTTTAATGTACAAAAGTAACATTACTGACTCTCAACAAAAACCTTAAACAGTCATTGTTATTCAGAGAACAGTTGCAAAAATTAAAGCCAGGCAGAATTATGATGGTTTTAGAAGTGTTGGGCAGCTCAGTCTTGTTGGACACACACCAAATATTATTCAAACTAAATTCATGTGTTTGTACCAATCTTTGATATATATAAAAAATTCCTTTATTTCCCCACAAATGTCTAACCTTTGGCCACTCTTTAGTGAAGCTGCATTTTCTACAGTGTACTCTTGAAGAACAAAGTACAACAGCAACTGGCAAAGTTTTTGAACATACTACTGGAGGGAGGCTCAAGGAGCCAAAATCATTATTTTTGTATGGAGTGTTTCATACCAAACACAAACACTGGGGGGTCTTGACTGAACTCTTTTGCCCTCCTGCTGATTATGCCTGTGATATTGGGCAATTACACAGCTTTGGCTGAAATAGCATGTTGGATAGGAAATTTCTCACTTCTTGGGGGGTTTGGACTGCACTTGTCAACAAAAATGAGACCATATAGCAATCCTAATGAATTTAAGGGGCAAATCATCTTGCTTCTCTCCTAAGATCTAGCCACCTTCTGTTTTTTCCCTCCTCTAAATAGGACAGACTTTGCTCTATGCAGTTTGAAATTTAAAGGAAGCCCACATCCCAAATTAATGTAAAACTACACCACAAATAAGAGTTCTATGGCTGAATAAGTCTGCGGGAGTTGCAATTAATGAGACTTGGCAGTGGCTTTTGCCAGCATGCTTATGCTACTACTGAAACACGCACACACACAGAGGCACAACACAGAGCCTTGCACACTGCAACAGAACTATAAAGGACAGGTTCCATTAATCAAACTACTTTTCTTTTACCCAATACTTATTCCAAATACATTTGCATATTAGAAGGATTCTCAATGATGAAAAAGCTTTGTCTAATCTTCTTTAAGACATCTTTTAGGAAAAGTTTGGAGTTAATCCTTTTTTCCCTTTTGTTTTCACTTTTAGAGAAGAGAACTTCATGTGAAATTTTGTGATTTCTCAACAGATTTCTGTCTAATTTCTACTCTACACTGAAGTCTTTTTTCCAGTACACACATATACCTTTAGATGTATCACACAACAGTAATATGCACATAGCTATATAACTCTATATACTTGGCTCTTTTCTTGTGTTCCCATAACTCCTAAGATAAGCAGAGATTTTTAAGCTATCTTGCTTTTAGCAGAAAAGTTTACCTATTTTAGCTCCCAAAGGAGAAGTCTGATTAAGAACTATTGAAACCCTCATGTTTAACAAAAGGATGTTGCACTTAGTCCCATGGTTTAGTTGACATGATTGTGTTCAGTCAAAGGTTGGACTCAATGGTCTTGGAGGTCTTTTTCAACCTCAATGAGTCAATGACTCATTTGCTCCACTCCACCTTCTTATTAGGACATGCCCAGCAAAAATCCACTGAGCACTCCTCAGGTGGCTTTCTGTTTTAGAGCTAAATCAAATCCTACTTTTCTCAAGGCCAGTGCTACCAATTTCACTCAGAGCAGCACTGAACTCCAGCATTCTCATTGCCATCCCTGACGGACCTCAGATATCACCAAAAATTCCTCAAGGCCTGTGATAGATCCTCATTTGATATCATTTACTTTATAAGAAGAATGGCAAAGGATCTTGAGCTGTATTGGTGAGGAAGGCTTTCATATCTTCCGGCTAAGAAAAGTCACCTGAGACAAAGAGCGTTTGCGCCCTCCATGAGCTGATCTCCAGGCAGGCTGAAGGGCTACTCCAGCGAGCTGGGAGGATTACAAACTGGTTTGTGGGAGGTTGTTGGCCCTATTTCCCCTGCTGCTCTGCACCTGCCAGAGGCAGCGAGTTTCCCCACTGGGGCAGTCAGTCCCGGAGTGGCCGGTGAGCGGGGGCTGCCCCTCCCCGGCCTCCGGTGGGGCTCATTAATTAGCACCACGGCGGTGCCAAGCGCTCCGTGCCAGCCACAGCTAGGCAACGCACTGACAAACGTCCCGGAACCAACGTGTACTTTCCAAACACACAAATTAAAATGCAGATTAGCTTAGCATATCAGCAGTGGTATAATTGCTGGTTTAGGAAAAAGGCCAGATAAATGCCCTGTTTTCTCATTGTTCTCTTTTAATAAGAGTCAACTTTGCAATTAAACAACTCCCTAAAAACATATATTGAGACGAATCTCCCTTTGCTACTAGGTCTGAGTGCTGGCTTTGTGCCTTGTGGAAGGAAGTTACTAGTCCGAAAGCAAGGTGTTTCAACACTTATATAGTTTAAAAGCAGTCATTGCTACAATTTTAAAGTATCTTTTCCAGAAAAAAAATAAAGAGTTGTCTGCAGCTAAAGTATTGATTGATCATTTTTCTCCAAGTGTGAGAAACAATACTTTTATTCTTCATTATGCATTGATAAGGCAAATGAAGAGCTATATCAGATGATATAAGAGCAACATTCCTCTAAATGTGTAACTCAATCTACCCCTATAATCACATGAGTATTTATGAAGTACCTCAGCTGTGAAAAGCCATTGACATCCACAGGCTATCTTGGTTTAAAATATTATACCAGAAAAGAAGATCATCTCTTCCATGACTGTAAACCAGACCAGCATTACTTTAGCTTTATAGAGGTGATACAAAGATAAACTGGAGATAACTGACCTGTTTGTGGCAGGTCTGATTATTTGAAGGACACGTCTCTTCTTCTTTTGCTGATTAACTGTACAGTAGATGTTCAAAACTATTTTAGAGTTGGCTCAAAAAACTTCTATCCCTTTCCCATACTGAATTCCTAAACTACCTGTCATGACGTCTTTATGGAGGCACCAGCAACTATAAAACAAACAGAGATACCATAGAGCATATATCTGTTAGAAACAGCACTGGAACATGCAGAGGCCAATGCAGTCCATGCACTGTCCACCAGAACTAGTCCTCCTCAATTTGGTGCTGAACCACTTGTAATGAGAGGAAGGACAGCCACTTACTGATTCATCTTTTTTGCTATTCAAAATAAAGTTTACATATTTATAAATGCAAAAAAAATACATCAAACTATTGCATTCTCCCATGTTTTATGTAGCTCCATGTGATTTTCTGCAGTGTTCAAGTAGCCAATTTGCAAATAGAGCAAATATTTGCAGTATTCAAGTCACCATCTGCAAATGGTTTGTAAATATTTTACCTTTTAAAACCTATGGATTTTGTTGACACTGTTCTATTGCTCTGGTAAATTATTATTATATTTTTTTAAATGAATGGGAAGATGCAGAATAAGATCCCCACACAGCTGCAAGCTGGTCTGAAAGGCAGTCAAAGGTCTGCAGCTAATGAATATCAATCCCCCCCACCCCAGCACTACTGCAGCCTGGCATCCCAGACTTCCAGTATGTTTAGCTTCTCCTCTTTGCTTTTGCATAATATTTTTATCTAGAATGCAGGCAAGAAGTCAAACAAAAGCATCCATATAGGTATGTAACACTCTCCAAACCAAGCACGGGGGAATTTATGGGGTTTTATCTGTTCAACACCACCAGATCACAGACAACAGATGGAAGCGAGAACTGAACCTGAAGTCTTCGAGCTGTATTGAAATGTAAAGGAAATAGAGTAAAAGTGGTGATTTGCCTTTAATTTATTTTATTCAGCAACAAATTTTGCTATGTTAGAGTACTGAAACTGATTCCAAAAGTAAGAAAAACAGAGATATTAGTCTGTGAAACCAAGTAGGATTGGATATTTTACCCCCAACAAACTATAATCTGACCCTACTAGCTCTGAGGAATCTGTTCTAATCAATGTCTGATAAGGAAGCGTTGGAATAAATTTTCTTTTGCTGCACTACTTGAACTTGTGATATCCAGTTAAATTTTCTTAATGTTGCCAGCGGCAAAAAACACATCTTGTAAATATTATGATTTTCTGAAGTTTCAGAACACCCTAAGGTGTCCATAATATTAATAATCTTGCTTTTAAGGACTAAATTAGTTTGTCTTCTTGTGTTGTTCCAGCAACAGTGTCCCCTCTGTTTGCAAAGGTGGAGTGCCTCACTACTAGCACTTGAGAGGGAAGAAAAAGCTCGAGTAGCTCCTGCTGGGGGTCTCCCCCTTCCCTGCCCTCATAGAACCCCTGTTCAAACACACACAGCTCCCAGGGGACAAAACACACATGCTAAACACTTTATAAAGCAGTGAGCAATGCCATGGCTTAGCATGGATCCCAAATAATGCTTTGTGTATCTTCACTGATTTCAGTGGAATTAGACCTAGGTGGCTTTTGGCACGACCAGCCCAGCAGCGCAGAAGGGGCTTTTATTCAGAGCTCCTGGTTTTGCTGGCACAACGGGGCAATTCACAGAGCACAAGGAATAGCAGCTGCAGCGAGGGGGGGCTGTCAGCAAGGACAGGCCCAGGATGAAGGATCAAACAGGAGCTAAAGAATGCCTTGTTTTTACTGGTGCATTCAAAACATAAATAAATCAGGCGGTGTATAGCTTACAACCATGTAGCACTGCTGCCTGCCTTAAAGTCTTAGTGGTGTGCTTTAAGAGTATTCATGTTATCACCTGATCTTTTCTACTTACCATAATAATTAATGTAGGAGCAGTACTCAGAGGGACCAGCTCCAGGGCCACAGAGGGGAAGAAGAAAGAGCGCATTTCAAGAGGACTCATTTTCTCAAATAAATAAAGAGGTACTTGAAAACCATATCAAATATCTAAAGCTGAATTTAATAACCACTTTTTACAGAGCTTTTTTGTTTTCCATTGAATTATGCAGTATTATCTGAAAAAGTAGCATCTATAATTAACTGACAACAGGATTTGAATTAAGTTGGAGGAAATGACGATTAAAAGCATGTTCTTTATCCCCCAAATTTTTTGAATTTGTACTTAAATAGAGGCTGTGGGGAGACAGGAGGAACACAGGAACCCAAAATTCCCTATCCAACTTGTAAATGTGTACATACTTGTATTCTTTCTTTCCTGCCAGTTTAAAGTGCTACGTACATAGATTTCACTCATATCCCCAAAAAGCCAGCTTTTAGGGAGTAGAAGTAGCAGAAATAATTTAGCATAATAGTGCCTCTTTTTTTTTTTTTTTGCTATGCCTTGTTGCCTGCAGTGGCATTGTCCCTACTGGATTCCAGTGGTGTGACTTTGGGTCGGCAGCACAGAGCTCTGCAAGAGCCCGGCTTGGCTCTGCTCTGCCTCCTCCTTACAGCAAGTCCTCCCAGGCACAGCCTAACCCTCCTGCCCTGCCATGGCGGGGGATAATGGCAGCCCCAGCCCTGCCAGACCACTGGTGCAATGGTGACCTGCCCTCCCACTGACACAGGAACTGCAACGGGCAGAAACAGGCCGGTAGCCCATGTCCCAAGCATCACAGAGGAATTCCTTGCTAGAGCACGTCACCCCCAAAAAATGCCCCAAAGAAGAACGTCTCTTTCATAATGAATAATCTGGCCCTGCTGAGCCCCTTCCTTCCTGAAGTTCTGCTTTTATAAGAAAGCATCCCCTTTGAAGTTCAGAGAATCAGAATAAATTAAATTGTTTAAGAGAATCAACACTTACTGAGTCATGCAAAATTCTTTAGTGTAGACTAGATTCAACAGACTGAGGACGAGCATGTATACTTTAATCCAGAGAAAATGGTATGAAGTGGCTGAGACTTTACCAAACATCTTTGTGAAGTTGTAGTGAGGGTTTCAGTCCTTTTGCTCCTACAGTTTTGTCAGTCTCTTCTTTCTCACTCCTTACCCTCTGCAGAAGGGCCAGCATACAGCTGCCCCTTCAAATTACTTGGTGCAACTCCACGAGTGCAAAGACTACAGATCACTTACACAAACTTTTCTAGTGATTAGCAGTACAGGTTGCCATAAAAAGCAGACAACTTCTGGTACAGTGAGCTAATTATGCGGTTACTACAAAATAATGGAAACAGAAAGTAATTACGCTGTTGTAGGTATTACTGCTAACATACCACCTCTTATCTTGGTAACATTGCAGATAATTAGCTCATGTCACTACACTGGTATTTTTCTCTGTGCAGTTTTACACCTCAAAAAAGTAGAAAAGTTCCATGATTAATAACTACTCTAGAAAGTTTATAAAAGACCCAACTGCTCAAGAGACAAAGAACCACAGAAGCTTCAACTGACCAAGAGATCAAGTACCAGCAACAAATGCACTCTGTGATGGAAAACCTGATTAAAATTTCTCAAAGAAATCATTATGGGTGAGAAACTAATTGAAAGACCTCCCTCCTGCCAGAGCTTTGGTAGAAAGAGAAGACTTCAAAGGCATAGATGGAAAGCTAATGTTTTCACACTTAAAACTGAAAAAAGGCAATCCTCATGTTTGTGTTTGTTCGGTACACACTTCTCAAATGTTGCCCCCTCATGCTCTAAATCTGCTGGGTGGAAGATCTAAACCTTGAATATACAATGCTCTTTAGCTGGGGTGTATGGTGCTATTCTTCCACGCTGTGTGCCTGCCTATTCATGTGCTTTTATTCTTTATTCTTCAGACTGATATATAGTAAACAATATGGTTAGCCACTTAGAATTCTCTGGGTTATTAAAATGTGAGTAGCATTTTTTTTTCCTCTCTCCTGGATTTCATCTGGAACCACTACCTAATTAATATCCAGAACCCAGCAGGAATCTGAATAATAATAAAAAAAAACTTTTGTTGTTCCTTAAATAAATCTGTGTAATTTAAACCATAATCATGGGGATTTCATCAAAAGTAACTCAGTTCTTCCAAATCCCACACCATCGTTACAAACAACTTTGTAGTATAATTTCCAAGGCAAGATATCTCTTCACTTTCATATTTTAAAGGAAAAATTTCTGATGATTGCAAGGATGCATTTTATATGTAAAAAGCTGGGATCTGGATGGTTAGAACACAGTGTATTTGCCCGTATCTTCTACTAATGCATACACCATACTGTAAAGGATCAGTTCATACAAATCCTTCCTTCTCTGAAAGACACATTGTCTTATCAGTCGAGAGCTAAGGTGCAGTTGGAGTATAATGTAAGTCCATTTCTCACAAGCTTAGAGCTTAAGCACTTTGTTATTGGTTATTAGGGCTGGACTCCTAGAGATAAACCTACAACTACTGTACACCAGTGAAGGGCAAATAAGCAAAATCCCTGACAGAAGTCTGTTGTAAAATGATGAATAAGCCTCCTAAATTGCCATAAGGCGCTAGTCACAATGGAATTGTATTTGTCAGACATGCATTGTAACCCTAAGGTTATCATAGTGGGCCAGCAGATACAGGAGGAGTGCTTAACACTATCACCCCCTAATCATATCTCCTACAGGCTAAAAACTCTGCAGGGAGCATTACCACTTAAAGAGGTGGTAGTGTTTCTATGGACTGAATGCAGACAGCATTTGGTAGAAAGCAAAAACCTATAGAAAAGACTAACAGATATACTCACCCAGGCTGCTCACATGTACACCCTGAATTGAGATATAAAAAAAAATCCTGCAAATCATATCCCCAAGGCTAGAGTTCTAAATAATAAAATACTGTAGATTACTACTTTATTAGTTTTTTAAAAGCTTATGAAAAATTATCCTTTGCCTGTGGAAAGACATTTTATCTGAAATTATAGCAACTTGAACAGTTTTAAGATATCAAATTTAGAAACTGAGCAGCTGTAGGAAATAGATGATATACCCCATTCTTGGAAATGAAATTCCCTAGTTCTAGTCTCCCATAAGTTATTTAATTGTATTTATCTTAAGCTTGACTAACACTGATGTACATTGGAAACCATGACTAGCTACTATTCTAAATCCTATTTATTACCAGATATGTCCAAACACATGACAAAACTCTTCTTCCCCACTGAAAAATAATAACTCTTGCAGAAATGTTTACCCTCATAACTCTTTGACTGAAAATGATGCCCAGTTATCAGACACACACAAGTGAGTGAAAGCAGTTCCAAAATAGTCCTCAGCCTAGTGATTAGGACATTCCTGCAAGCAATACGAACATCCTCTCATGATTCAGAGGAAGGAACTGAGCCCGGGTTTCCCTGCAGCCCAGTGACTGCTCTGGTCACTGGGCTATGCTGTCATCCCGCTCTCTTGCTCTATCCCCCGCTGCCCATGGCCACTAGGACATTCAATTATTTATACCAAGTGGAACAACTCCAACAGGAGAGATTGAGGCACATTACACGCATCTGCTCTTCCATTCGTGTTTTGCACATTAATAAAAATTTCAAAAGCTTGACTCTTTTAGGACAAAGGATCATTTTCTGGCCAGTCCTACGCATTATGTGACAAAAGAGAAGAAAAATGGTGACAGCATTTGTACTAGTGTATTTCAGCTTTTTCACTGCTCTTTATAAATGTATGCATGTAAAATATGGTAAATATTCAGATAGGAGAAAAATAAAAATTAAGCACCTCTGATCATTTTAACATATGCAAAATAAATAGAATCCTCATTCTCATAACTGAGCACTAGGTAGGTCTCATTCTCATTTCAAGGATTGTCAGCCCAATAGTAGCATTTTAGTTTTCACATATTAGGCATGATGTTAAATACAGCAGAAAGAGCAAAATACAAACCCATTCAAAGAAATGTACTTTAAAGAATCCATAAAAAGAAGGTGGGGGACTACTGCATTAGAGCAATTTTAAAGTACAATCACACATGATAATAAATAGGAAAAGGTAGAGTTGTGCATCACAATGCTTGTGCAGTCTTTTTGATGATTTAGAAAGCTTTTTGTATCCATTCATGTTTAGGCAAACAAGAAATTTAAATATCAACAGCTTTGCAGTGATACAGCAACACAGCATTAATGTTGATTTTGCTGAATGTATGAAGAGATAATTAAAAGCCCAGTTTCTTGGTGCTCTTTATATGATGTCATTAACTTATGGTCATTCATATGGACCTCTAGTGCTTGATATCACAATATATGCCCTTTGGACTTCCTTCCTGTCAAGTAAAAGCAAAATCAGGCTCCTTCACCCAAAATATTGAACAAGTAACAGGATACCTCAACATTTTTCCTAAGAAAAGACACTGAGTTTCAATATTTGTGAGATTAAAATCACACAGAAAAATGGATATGGTCTTTCTAGCACAATACTGGACAGCAGATTTGGTTGCAGATATAAGAAAGTTTCTTGTACTCAGCAAGGAGAATATTCTCCTACTAGGCCATGGAGGGCACAACAGGCAGAGCTCCCTTTTTCCTGACAGGTATCTCTCTTCTCTTATCCCATGCCCCACTGGCTCCATTGCAATTTAATATGATGAAGATTTACACCTCTGGAGACTCTAGCAATGCTTTTCAGAAAAATGAGCCCACCTTTTGGCTCTGCAAGCCAAGAACTCAATTTCACTGATTGCTTGATTTATAGTGCAAAACCACTTATTGCAATTTACATGGGCATTACTCTCACTCTTTCTTGGTCTAGGAAAATCATTGTTAAAGAAAGGGTAACAATGGGGTTTTGCCACGGAAATTAGGATGTTGCTATTCCCCATTTAGAAGAAAAGACTAAGGCTATCAAGAGGAGTAAGAGAATAAGACGAAGAACTCAAAACTGACTATCAAGAGAAAATTCCTTGCTACTTGGACACTGAGTGTCCAACCAAAGTTTTTCTACATTTAATCTCTAGGTTTACACAAACTGAGACAAAGCACTTTCTCTTTAACATGTTGCAATTCCATATGTAGGCAGACAAGTATTTGATGTGATGGGCAGTGTGAACCCACCCATAGCAGTACTTCTATATTACTTCTGTATGAAATATTCTTTTTCCTTTTAGTGAAAGAACCAATAAAACCTCTCACACAAGCTGAACATCCTCCACTCCCTTTTTTTTTTTTTTTTTTTTTAAGTTGCATTTGACAAGCAGCCTGTTTAGGCAGTTAAAGTCATTGCTCAAGTGGCAGGCAAGTAGATAAAAGCTCCCTGTTTGGAAAAGCTGGGCAAGATTTTACAAGGTGCTGCGAACTGCTGGCGTTGCAGGTCCATTCTAAAGGGACTAAGAATGAGATTGCAAAAGGTGGGCTACAGAACTAAGAAGAAAGGATTAGGAAAGAATCAAACTTTCCTGTGTGATAAAAAAATACAAGAATCTCTTTACAGCTGAAGAATATGCAGTCTGGGATGTACAACTTATACCAGAGTAGCTTGTTCTGCATTACAGATACGTGAATAACAGCCATTGAAGTAACTTTTGAGGCTTTAACCTCTGGGATCAGCAATGGTAGGTCATATTTTCTTTTCTATTCAATTCTGAATTTATAAAAATCTTCCTCCAAGTTCTGCTGGTCATTCCACTAGCATTTAGCTCCAACACACACATTTAAAAGTTACCCAGCCTCTCTGAATACCCCCAGCAAGTCAACTTCTTCAGCAAAACAGGCTGAAGAACTCGCACCGGTATCAGTGGCAGTGCCTGTAATGTGTTCTAGTGGATGATGGTGCTGTTTCATGCAGGGCATCAGCTGTGCCACACCTACAGAGCTGCTGAGGAGCTCTTCGTTGGAGCCTTCCAAGCCACGGGACACAGCCCCTCCACCCTCAGCGGTGATGGAAAAGCTTCCCAGGCAGCGCAGAGAGGCGCGACTAGCGAACCCGCGGCGCCAGCAGTGCCCGCAGGCCGGCCCCGGCCGAGCGGCCCCGCGGCGCTGCCCGCGCAGCGGGCCGGGTTTGTTTCCAGGCGCGGAGCAGCAGATGGCACTGTCCGCTGTGCCTTGCCTGAGCGGCTCCCCCAGGGGCACCGCCAGGCACCGAACCTCTGCCGGAGCACCCGCAGAGAAAAACCCTCGTCTCAACCCTGCGCTCATGTACAGCATCACCGCCACAATTTTCGGTGACCGCTCACGGGCTGGGTTCAAACCGTTCTGCGCAGTTTCTCCTCAGAGGAGGCTGTACCAGGGATGGGTGACCAGCTCTGCTGGTCTGGCCGCGGCAAGCTGTGGGTGGCCACTATGGAGAGGGATCATTTTTCCATATCAGAACTGGATGTTAACTGGAAAAAGATCAAAAGCAGAAGGAAGTGCAAGGAAAAAAAAACCCAAAAAAACAATAGGAAATTAGTTGGCTAGGAAGGTTGGAACGAGCATTACCTCAACAAAACTAAACAGAGAGACAGACTGAGCAATTTGTGGTATCTCTGTTTATTTTGTCTTGTGACATGAAAGTAGACTGTGCAAAAGGGATGCACGCTTACTCATCAGATCTGCTTCCTAGTGTTGATCCTTCATGTCCAGTCCCTACTGAAACTGAAGGAAGTTCTTAGCAATTTTATTCAGGGGTTGCATTCAATTGTTTTTGATAAAGGAAAATATTTTTTGCTATAAAGTACTATACCATAGTAAAAGGATTTTAAGTGCCTTTGTGAATTCTGTGTCTATGTACACACAAAGCCTTCTCATCAAATAGCTGCCTTGATTCACACTAAAAAAAAAAAAAAGCCATCTGACTTGCAGAGTAGTTGTTCAAAACTACAACTTCTTGGCCTGTTCTCCCACATTTTCCTTCCTCTCAACCCAGAAAACCACTATGGTTCCATTTCCACACTCCCAGACCATGCTAGCTTCTACCAGTGTTCATTCAAATGCACAGCATGCCCAGAGGCTGATGGATGTCAGCAGCCCAGGACACGGGAGCAGTTACAGGGGACAGATGGAGTAGCCAGGGCTGAGCAGGTCAGGTGCTTCCATTCATCTCTGCTGTGGCATAAAATCACAGGTAGTCTCCTGAGTAGCCTGGTTTGAAGGCTTTATAAATCATAATGATGGCTGCTCAGAAATTTTCCTGTGAAACATGGCTCTGGGAGAAAACATCAATTTATCACTACTAAATCATTCTAAGGGTATGTAATTTTGAAAAAAATGGGGAAATATCCTCACATGACCAGCAGATTTCCAATGGAAATCTTACTTGCCCAGTAGCTTGCCTGCCTTGCATGCTTGCAGCCCACATTTTGCATGCGACTGTTTGATCCACGGAAACCCTGTTCCTGAGCCATCAAAGCTTGGACTGTGGCACTGCCAGCACCCATCAGGTGTTCCTTCTGAGCTGCACTGCAGGCACCCATACAGCTCACAGGGTCTTACCAAGGCCCAGACAACAAGGGCCTCACACACAATCACTCACAGCCACTCACACTCAGATAGAAATAAAAAATAGAAATAATAGGCTAACAGTTTAAAGGTCTGGGTGCAGAATCTTTCTTGCAAATTTTAGCATACTGAGAAATAACACTTCAAAAACAGGGCCCACAAAACACCACAATCAAAACTTTTGCTGCACCATTAGAAAAGGAGACCAAACCCAATCCAACACTAATCCTTTCAAATGCCAAATACAGTGCAGAAGTCAAGATCACAAGTGACTGTCTGACAAGCCCACTCAGAGACAAAAGGTTTCAAATATGTCTTGTTGCCACATGCTGCCAAGTAATTGTTCTGAGAATGAAATCTGCTCATGCAATGATGGTGAAAGGAAATGCTGAACTCTTTGCTGTACCTCACAGCATTAGAGGAACCCTCAGGTGAGAAGAAAAAGCACCCAGCACAAAATTGTAGAATAAAATATTCTAAAGAGACAAAAAAAAACCTGTATGAGAACATCATTTAAAATAAAGTGAGATGTCTTTATATAAATATTTGATTACTAAATGAGAGCACTGGAGAAACCCAGTCTTCTCCCTCCCTCATTGGTTTTCCTTTGCAAAAGCAAAATCAGGACTATTGTTACACTGTCAAGCTAGATCTATATATACACTGGGAAAAAGCTCTTCTCTGTACTGGTGTCCTTTCACCCGCTCAAAATAAATTGACCTCCTCATGAGGAGGTAGATTAGATACTATTATGATAGCTCTAAAACTGAAAACTGGATATTACAAGCTAAACTCTGTTCCTGCATAGACACCAAAACAAATCCAGTGATTTACTGAAGTCACTTTGGAATTGCAAGAGGGTAAATCTGGCTCCATGTCCCTTAGAGTAATGTTTTCAATGTGGATAAAATGAAGAAAGTTGGAAGTCTAAATTGGCATGAAATCAGACTGAGAAATTGGAATAATAAATAAGAAGTGTAAGAGTAGAGAAATCTGCATGAGATTTCTCATAAGCACATATGTTCTAGGTCTTTGTTTTTCAAGTTTGCAAAGGAAATCATTATAAAAACATAATATTGCAGTATTTTGCTCAAGTTTTTTTTCACAATGACATTTTCTAAAGTCTCAAGTCAGTCACAGCACAAAAAATTACTGCTGCTTATATCCATTTATAAGATATCTTTCTTAAAAAAACCCAAATCCAAAACAATTACACTGAATCAAATGATAGTGGAAGTAAAAAAAGTTGTTTATATTGATATTCAGGTAGTATGCTTGGTGTTTTTGTTTTTTTTTTTTCAGGTGAGTCTTTTTGGAAGATGAGTTACTCCTATTCTGCACTCATTTAAGGTGTCACACGGACTGGAGCCATCGGGCATCTTTTGATCAGTTTCAAGAGATTTTGTATTAAGCTCTCAATAAAGTCTGTAAGTGGCCATCTTTGTGATTCACTTGAAAAAAAAACCCAGTGAGTTTAAGTACCCCCAAATCAATGTCTATCACCTATTTCCATCTTATTTTCATTTTTCGAGATGCACTGGCGAAAGAAGAGCTGGGGAAGAAGAAAAGTGCCTTACGACTACGGCACCATCCCCTTCTTCCTGGAGGGGAGGCAATTTGCAAACAGCCCTTTGACACGTGAAGGGGGGAAATGACATTTCCCTCCTAGCTCTGTATAAAAAAAATGGAAAATGTGGAGAGAGGGTTTTAAAGAAGAGTCTCAGAAAATAATAAAACGAAAGAGCAGATGAGAATTTGCGAGGGGCCCCTAGAGGTAATGGAGAGATCTGAAAATCAAACACGCTTTATGTATTCCTATGTTCCCTTTTGTATATTTAAATATAGGGCTAGGAGGAACCACTGTAATAAACTAGCCTGACCTCCCTGTGCAACAGACACCACAGGTCCTGCCTGAAATAATTCCTGTTTGAGTTAGAGCTTTTTTCCCCTAAGGGGAGAAGCAGGAGAAGGATTCCACAGTAAAATCCTTGCACTATTTCAGCTCCCCTGTGAGGCACTGGATCCAACAGCGTGCTCTTCACCAGCTCTTGTTATGTCTTTCCAGTAAGTTTTAATATAAACAGGTGACAATCTAGCGCTTTAAACAGTGTAAGAGGGGTCAGCCTTTGCCTTTACCACTACCCAGAGTGGTATGCCATTAACTAACTCTAATATGTAAGTTTATTTTTTTTAAACAAGCCGAGCAGGGCTTAGCCCACAGTTTCCACTCTCGTTGCAAGCAGACCGTTGCTTTAGGACCACTGTGGTCTGAACTACTTTCAAAGCCTGTAGCCCAGTTCTAATTTTGTTGTGAGTGTATCTTTAAAAAGAAAAATTGTTATGATGACAGCTAAAGAAAGCTGGAGTCTCTGGGGCCAGTGTCATGTGTTCACATAAGGAAACTGACCACTGTTGTTAAAAATTAAATGCTTGACATGAACTAAAGTCACAGAAAAATATGATTCAGTCTTTCAGCGAGCACTGTTTATGAAAGCTTGAAAGAGCTGAAAGCCCAATATGATTTACATCCTGGGAGCTGGTATGCAACTTTAAACTTGTTCTTTTTTCAAGTTCATCTTGTCATCCATAGATAAATATAGATTAGGACAAACCAAAATAAATGGGTGGGTACCAAAAGCCACAAAACAACTAACCATAATGGAAGTACTTGTCCTCCCGTTCAATAGCAAAACCAGCATACACTCGGTTTAAATAGCTGGTTGGGGTAAAATGAGTATTACTGGACAGGAACACTTAGCCAGTATGATCCAAACAAGTCAAAAAATAGCCAGAGAACAACCACATAAAATAAAACACTGACCAGATTTAAGTATAATTGGTCACCCTCCCATGTTTTCGGATTCCTATTATTATAGCTTTGGAAGCTCTGTAATGTACCTTTGGAAAAAGTCTAACAATTTCACTGGGCTTCCAACCTTTGCACTTCAGTAAGATGATCCACTGAGAATGTTACTGTATGAGACTAAAAAAAAAAGTTAGAGCTCACTTTACACACAGAGGTGCAGCAGACACTTCTGTGACTGCTCATCAGCACCTATGTCTCCAACCCTGTTTGCTCAATGGATCTGCATTAAGAAGGCAACATCTGAGCAATCCCAACTTTGCATGTTCCACCATAACAAGGTACCCTATTTTCAGCCTAAAAGTGGCATTTAAATAAATATTTGTGCTATGTCATTGGGAAATAAAGGCCAGACAGCATCCCACTGTTTCCAGGATGAGCAAATTCAGCGATTAGACCACAAGTCCCCAAGAACACTTGTTTGGGGCAGCAAGAAGGATTATTCAGCCATGTTACATAACACAGCAGGCTAAATGGGTGCTTTATATATGGGAACAAATTCAGTAGTATTTTCTTCAATTGGTTTTTTTTTTAGCTTCCCTTTTCTAACCACTTCAGCCTGTGCTTTTCTGAGCCTCTCTGATGACACACCTGAATTCCACCCACAGTATTTATTCTAACAAAAGTACCAAGCCCTGGCAGCTCTCTTCAAGGCAGAAAGGCCTGGCTGTCCTGCAGCCCCAGGAACATGAGGAGAACATCTGTGCAGATCTGCCATATGGCACTGGTATCCTCAGCCACACAGTGCCCACCAGCTTTGCTCTCACACCTTCATGATTTAACAAGCAGGGCATGTAGAACACCACTGACATTTCCTATCACAATATTTACAAAATGGTTACATGTATATCTAGAGAGAAAAGCCTTGCAAAACTTTGCAAAGATCAGAATCTTTCAGAACTAGAATAAGACACGGCAGGAAGCATTTGAAGTGAGCATATGCACATACTAACATGTACGCATTCAGTAATTTGTTCACCAGCCCACTGCTGTTTTGAAGAGGGAAAGAAAATCATATATGACTGTCTCCATTGTTTTTCCCTGGTCCTTAACCTCTGCTTCCCTTCTTTTTCTTCTCACAGATTGTAAAATCCTCTAGAAAGGATTGTCTCTTCTTCAATGTTTAGAAAGGGCCTAAACAAATCACTGCCACTAAATAAGCATGTATTAAATGGCATCTCAATTTTGAATCACAAGGGGCTGGAAAGTGCAATTCAAACAGCTGCTTTTTTTATTTATGCATCTCCAAAGGTCAACCATGAGCTTGAATGTATAATACATAATCTGCCTGTGCTCATAAGAGGAGAGCTCCAATCTTCAGTTTAGGGGGGAAAAAAACCAGTCTTCCTAACATCTAGTAAGACGCCCTGTGGGAAGTAACACCGGTGTCAGAAGCAATGTGGGTGATGCTCAGTTCTTTATCTAATCTTTGTAACAGTTGAGTCACTCAATGCTTAGGTTTTAAATTCCCAATCAACAAGCAGTATATATAATCTTTGACTTCAGGAAAGCAGGCTTCAAAGGAACACAGTTTCCTTAGACAAGTGACTGAAATTTTGTAAGGTACAGAATCTTACCATTAAACATAAAAGCCATGATAATACTAAGTCAATTTCTGATGCCTCTTTCTTTTGCATTTTCTTTTAAATAATGAGCTTGTAAATCATTAATAATAAGATGAAGACATTTAAAACATTTGTGTGAAATATTTATAATTATAACAAAATTTAAAATACATGAATACCTGAGGTGGCAGGAACTGTTTACTAGTAGAGCATAAAAATACTACTACTGAGTTTATGAAACCAAATTTAACACACCATATTTGATTTTGGTTGCAAAGTTGTAATTCCCATTGAACCAGATGAGAACTGAAAATTAAGAGAATTCATGCTGCCTGTGAAAGAGGAATGTAGTATATTTTCTATAAAGAAGAAGTGTAGGTAATTCACAGCCATTTTAATGTGGCATGAACAGTTTACAGAAAAATGTAGTCGTGGAAAATCCATAATTAAAAATAGAAATTGGCAGATGAGTATTGTGGCAAAATGTATTTCGTGTAATGCAATGATACAAAGGAATATTTAAACTAAAACTATGTAACCCTTAAAAAAATTACCATGACTGGTATAAATTGTTCATTCAGAATTTGTCTGCAAACAGATTTGAGTGGGTGAAGCCAAGCTGATAATGTGAAAGATGATACATCCTATTAGCAAACCAGCAAATCTCTGAAATCCAGTCCCAGGCAGAATTTCTGGTCACCACAGTCCTGCTATTCTTCTTTCATTAAATGATGGCTTGGGTACCACAGACACTGCCTCCCTTCCTAAACAACATTTTTATTCTATCCACATTGTCAGCCACAGAAAGGACAAGAAGAGTAACTAATCCACAGATTCCATTCTCTCTAATAAGCAAAGGAAGGTGGAATGGTCAAAAGGAGTTCAAGAAGATGGTCAAAGACTGTTTCCTACCACTGTAACTTTATCTGGTGAGAGATAAAGAAAGACATCTTACTTATTGGCACGGGCTGACAAACTTCCAAGCCAGTAACATGTAATAGGGCCATTGCCCTCCATAGTTTGATACCTTGCATGCAGTTTCTGCTGCTTGCCAACTAGTTTAATATCAAAAAATACTTTTTAAAATGACTTTAGCAGCTTAGTGGAAAAATTGTGGCAATTAAAAAGATGAGTTTTCATCATTTCTCTAGATACTGCATTAGTCCTAGTGATCATGAGTAGAGTTTACTTGAAGATCACAGCCTGTTGTTAAATATTTGCAGAGCTGCCAGATTTACTGGTCAGGCCCAAACCCAGAGTGTAAGAACAGAGACTGGTTTCGCTGTATTTTTTTAAGCGGCGAGTTTGATTGGTAAAATTGTGCATTATAATGGTTTATTGTAGCTTTAACAAAGGAGAAAATTGTAGCAAGCATTCTGGGACTGGAATGCTACACAAGCTGTGATTGTCAAGGGTTAAAGAGATGCAACATGAGGGAAAAAAAAGAGTTGAAAAATGTTATATACTATCAGATAACTCAAGAAGTGGCAAAGAAAGATTTAGAGGAAAAAAAAATTTGGGGCAATTTACTCATTGAACACATCTCAAACATACTGGGCACTAATTCCATTTTCAGTCAAAGATTCCCTAGTGTTGAAGTGCCCACAAAAATACCAACAAATTTTAGCTCTCTCCATGTAATGCATATTTTCTTTTCCGCAGAGAAGAGCACATTTTATCTGCTAGGGGCAGACCCTTGTATTTTGCAGAGCCAAGGGACCTCAGACATACACAGACTGATAGTGTAATCTCCTGTTTAGCCAGACTATCCTGTCACAGACTGGCCACGAGCAGTTTGCTCTGCATGTAAGAGCAGTCATATCCCAAACCAGAAACTTGTAAGTACAGAAGAATATGGAGAGGTCTGATAGACTGCTTGAAGATGCCAGATGACATTTTGGATGTATGAACTCAGCTCTTGAAGAACACCAGATTGGGTCCCTGAAGAAGAAATTACTTCTCCTGAATTCATCAGGCTTAAAAAGGAAACTCAGTTTATAAATCTGGTCAATTTGGGGAAAGAAATGGTTGGAATCTATGAATCTAGGGGTTGCACCTTAAGTGCTGATTTGAGAGACCAACCGAGGCGTTTGTTGAGCACTGCACTGCACACAGAGAAGGATCTGACTTCCAGCACACAAGTTGATATGCTAATAAATCCATAGAAAAAAACAACATGAAAGCTGACACATAAATAATTCAAACATATTGCCTGTTTTTAAATAAGGTCCTACTATTCCATAAACATGAGAGTTAAAATTTTAAAAGAAAATTGTTTTCACAATCTTTTTCATTAAAACAAATATGATGACATTTACTCTATTTAAAAATTATTCCTAATCAAAGCCTTTCAATCAGCCTCATACCTTCTTTGCTAATTGTGACATACTTCAGTGTGGACTTTCAGCACTGACACAGAAGGCAGTGTCTTTGTTACCTGATATTGTTTGGGGCTACTAAACTCAAGAAAAAAACTACAATCAACGACAAAAAATGGGGCTAGGTCCAGCTTGCTTTTTGGTCTTTAATCATTGTGTCTTCATATTAATATGATCTTGACTAATCCTGCTAATCACAGGACACTGGTTTCTTAACTCAATTAGCTGCTATCTTCAGCTTCCTTAAAAGTTTTAAGGACCATATTTAAAACCCACTTTTACAAAAGCAAAGAAAAATCCAAGAGCTTGAGGATCTTCTATAAATTCAAACTTGCTATTTATAAACAACACACATCTGAGAGGGCTTATTTTGATTCTCTTCATCATGCATATGACTAACTCTGCCATCAGCAAACTGGTATGTCCAGAGCTATCAATAAAGCCCTGGAAGGACTTACTGGCTAGTTCCGCTACAAGGTGAAACTCACAAAGGGGGGTCAGGAATATCTCCTGGCAATGGGGAGTTTTAAGGTTATTGGCAGGAAATGGGTATTCACAACTGCTAGCGAAATTATTTTTTAACTTAATGTGTTGGACAGAGGGGGTGATTGGTCAAATTCTTCTCTCAGGAACATAAATGTAATTCTGAAGTGACTCCATTGACCTGAGCACTGAAGTAGAAATGTGAATCTATTTCTATCTGAAATGTATTGCAGCCTGTCGCATTAGGTCTGTGATCCCGGCAGATTCTACAAGTAAATACGGTCAGGACATGTCAATACCCAGGTGGAGATTGTCAAACCACCTCCAAACGGGTGAAGGAAGAGGTGTTGGTACCTGCATAGCCCTCACTTTCCCAGCAGATCTCCTTAGGGCCTTTCTGTGTGATGTCCACTTGGACCCAAACCTTCTCCTTACCTTAGATACAGTGAAAGGAGCCCCAAGGGATATTTCCAGTCGTGGAAGGCTAAAGCACGTGAATTCTTCCACTCATCCCTTTTCATGTCCCTTAAGGCTTCCTCAGTCATACCTCTGACAGTAGCTCTTCTCCTCCCCCATACTCAGCTGGGTAAACTGCTTCCACAAATAAGTCCTGCTACTTTTCCATCAGGATGAGGTTTCCCATCAAAGATCTGTTTTCTGAATTACTTAAACCAGCAAACATCCTTCAGACTGAAATATTGTAAGAAATTAATTCATGAGTTAGCCTGCTGTGCGTAACAACAGGGAGGCAGGAACTGCTGCATCCCAGGTGGAATGCCTGTCCTTGCCAGGCACTTGGGTCTTTGTGGCAAGGGAGGGAAGCAGGTCTTGGCAGTGAGATGATGTAAGACTCATCTTCAGGCAATTTAATCAACTTCAGAGCTTGTTCATTTGCAGAAGAATTGCATCTATCCAAAGGGTTCTAGCCCTTGTAAAAGCAGCTCTAACCAGCGATCCCCACAAAACGTATTTACATGGTTTGGGCGGACAAACTAAAATATTGGGAAAAATTCCTGACTGGATCTGTGATGAAGATGAAGTGAATTTATGCTTTGTGTGATGTTAGGTGGCAGTATGCTGCTATGTTAAAGATCTGATATGCTTTCCAGTGCTCTGAGAACATTTGGGATATTAACCCTGGAGCTTCAGGCAGATTGCAAATTTCCATTCTACTGACCTACATTATTGCTGCAGTCTTAATGCCTGCAGTAGTCTCTGTTTCTTGCCCCAAACTTCCATTTTTCTCAACAGACAGCCTGAGAGACCTTATTACAGGGTAGTGATCTGAAATTACATCATTAAATATGAAAGCGCTTCACAATTATTTTAATTAAATGAAAATATGTATGTCCGATGCTATTAGTCAATAAAAATACTGAGAAGATACAAAAGTAGAAAAAGTCAGAATATTCTCTTAAATCATTAATATATTTTTTCAAGTAAACAGCATAATTTGAAAAAAAAAAAGCCCCACCCAATTTTAGTCCTTATCTATTATGCAAACCCCTGCAAAAGTACCAAAACACACTATAAAGAATGCAATCCATCAATAGTGAGAGCTAGTCTTTTAACAAATGATGAAAGCATCAATTCACAGAAATTTAAGAACTCCCACATGAAGCTACTTAAATTTCGCTCATTCTCTGCCTTATAACTGTGCTTCCTATTTTAATTATCTGTGGCTCTGCATATAGGTGACAATAGGATCAAGCCTTATAAGACAAGTTCTCCTTCCAAAAAGTCACTAAACTTCCAGTGAACTAAGACTGCAGGATCAATTCTGCTGTGTTCTAATTTTAACATCTGAAAATAGCAATAATCAATACAGCTGAACAATCCATGATTTTAAATTAAAAAATCAAATAAAATCCACATGAATCTCCTATCATCAAAAAGGCCCTTAGATAAGACACACAAATGGATTTTCTAAGCTTTGCAGATTATAAGTAGATGTAGGTACAGATAAAAACTTTGATGCTATCTTCAACACAAACTTTGCGATATTAACCAACTGTAAGTAGTATACAGCAACAGTTTTATTTTTATGTCTTCAGTACATCTCCTGATAATCTGGCCCTCAGGTTTCTCTATTTTATACTTTCATGAATGGTAATGAACCTTTTTTCTCAGGGTAACAAATAACAAAATTATCAGATTTGCATATTTGTTTTACTCATAGAATATCTGTAAGAGGCTGCAAGTTCCTTTCATTAAAGAGATGTATTAAAAGATATTTAAAACTTTATGGAATTTAGGTACTCTAGAAAGTGAATTTCACTGCAAAAATCTAAGTATTTTTCCCGCAGAATACTTGCTGACTGAATTTTGGATTTTTATGGAGACAAAACACCACCTCCTATGTTTTTGAGCAACTTTGAAATTGTGTGTAAAATACACAGTAAATTAAGGAAAACAGTGTTTCCATTAAAAAAGTAACACATACAAAAGCAACTCATTCTTCAATAAATATTAGGTTCCCAGAAAGGATTTTTTGTTGGAATGTTTCAGAATAGAGAAATGGTTTCTAGAACTATGACTAATCAACAGAAGACAGCAGCCTCTAGCACCAGCTAAAAACTGCTATAGCCACATGATATGAAGAGTTGGTCTGGTATAACCTCACTCTGCCAGTTCCAATTTGATCCAAATTTTTGATGGGATAATTTCGTACTAGCAAAGCACATACTGGACCAGGTATCATCTGTCTGTTCCACTCAGAGCTTATGCCAGACAAAGTACAGTGTGTCTTCTACAGTCACCACAAAAGCACAGAGCTGGGGCAAGGCCTGTGTAATGAATGTGCTTTGACTAATTCACCAGAAACGTGATCATGCCAAACCCAGAGCAAATTAGACCTGCTGGGTAATGCAAGAGTGCCCAGGTCTAGTGTTAATGATTGTGAAAAAGGCACAGTCACAAAGCCACCAGAAATTATTTCTCTGCCCTGACTCCTAGAGTGCAGACTTTTTGAAGCAATGTGCACGTATTTGAAATCATGACTTTCGTTCTTAAAAAATTTAGATGCAATGAGATTATCTTTCTGTAAACAAGTGCATGGTAGAACTTCACTATGAGCATGTTCTGGATCAACCAAATGGAAAGAAGGTTTTTAAGCACAAGAAAGAAAGGAAACTATTCAAGTAATGCAAACAATTTGTGAAGCCTAGTTGTTGTTTAGGTGTTTTTTTCATAATAACAATTTTTTAGTAATAAATCAACCAGTAATAGTAGCAGTTATCTAATGATCAACATCTCAGGGCCTCGTTCAAGGATGCAGCAGGTGACAGAGTGCCAGTCCCCTGAGGCTGGTGACTGGGTGTCTGCGCTCCCTGCATAGCTCCACAGCTCGCAGCCTGCAGAGCCACTGCCTCAGTCCATCAGCAAACCTCCGGCCTGGCTTTGATAAATCGTGTTCTAAGTCACATGGCCAGAGAACAAAAACTTGGATATGTGATAAAAGACATCTTTGACTCCTCTGAAACATTTCTCATGGATGCTATGCTCATTTTTAAGCCATTGCCTTTGCAGGCTCTGACACCTCTCCTGCAGCGCTGCATGAGCAGAGCGCAGTGGCTTTACCAGTGCTTTGCTGTCTGGTGAGAAGGGGCAAACTAACCCAGAACTGTGTCATCATTTCTATGTCTTTTCCCCATGTGGTGCCCGCTCTGTGGGAATGCTGAGACTGTAAAACTGCAGCAGGCACAAAATTGCACGTTAGCTATCTCCATTATAACAGGCTGTCATCATTCAGCACAGAGCAGCCATTAATCATCCAACAATCATTCATCCATCCTCTCAGTGAAGCATTAAACTGTGGCCCTTTCTGTCTGTCTCTGGTGATCATCCAGGTGGAAATTAGAAATCCCAGAGTGCTTTTCAAAAAGAGCGGGGGCTAACCTGGGTGACCCTCAATAATAAAAGGGAAAACCTGTTTCCATTGTCCACAGCTGTGTGTAAGCTATTGCCAAGTACATAATAGGCGCCACATTTACCTACACAGTCACTGCTTCTCCAGCATTTAACTCATTCATCTGTAGAGTGGTTTGGGACACCTTGAGTATGAAATATGCTTTGTGAAATCAAATTCCATTATCCCTTACAGCATGCTGACAAGCATTTTCAACCAAAAATTTCACACTGCCCCTATGATTCAATCTTAAAAGAGTCTCCTCCTGGTGTAGCAATTTGCAGTAGTGCTTCACCTTCATGCAGGGAACTAAGTGCTCAATACACCATAAAACATATGCTAATAATGGTGGGTGAAATTCACTTAACATGGACAAATGTTTGTTGTTAGTTTTTCCTCTCTTTTTTCTTAAATTGGTTTCCTTTGTGGTTAAATTATGATGCTTGTGCTCTCTAGATTGAATAAAATCTTGTTCTTTCTTTTGGAGCTTGTGGATGAAAGACATTTAGGGACTCAGATAATCACCTTCCTAACTAGATTTGATCTGATTTTGAGGTAATTTTCATGCATTAGCTTAAAAGAATTACAACACAATTTAATAATAAATTCTGTTAATATAACTTAGCCTTGAAGAAATTGCACTTATATTGAGCAAGTAATATTTTAATGTTTTATTCACTAAAGCCCAATTCTAAAGACATTTTGATCCATAATCACAATGTCCTTAAGCATTTCCAATTTTTCAGTGCAATGATGAAATTTAAAACCAGAAAAAACAACAGCAGTATAAGGCAGTTAAGTGCCTCAGTCTCATTACAAGAGGGTAGAAACTAAGCTTCTGATGCCCTTAATATTTTTAGAGTTTCCAGCCAAGGGCATATAAAGTAAATACTAAGTGTTGACCGAGAGCAGAAGAAGGGACTGTGACCTCCAGGGGTCCAATCCCATCCCACACTCTTTTCCACGTGCTCATTTGAGAGAATTCAAAGTACATAGATTAGTTTACAGAACTACAATGGATTTTGCACTGTGCTCACTGCTATGTTATCCAAGTGACAAATAAGAAAATAGAGAAGCAATCTACTGGATTTTGACTTAGCCTGCAAAATTAATTTTTAGCAAAGTTACATTATATAGAAAAAAACGAGGCACAAGGACGGCTACGTGAAACAGGAATAAATATTGGCATAAGGGACATACCATTATCCATGCTTTGGATCATAGCTCTGAAAAATTTCATAACTACATTTGTATATGAAGGGAGAGCAAAATGTGTTATTATTCTCTAACAGCTTTGTTTCAAATGAAGAGATTACATGGACTGAATTAACTTCTAATTGTTCCCTGATGCGCACTGGAAGGCAAGATGCTCATAGCAGAAGGTTCCATAGTTGTGTGAATTTGTGTACATGGATGTGCTCAACTTCACAGACCACTGACATGATGTCAGAAATCAAATATCATTAAACTTTACCTACTGCGTGGAAAGTTGGTGAAGTTAAAAACATACATATATTAGGGAGGTAAATGTGGTTAAACAACAACTGGAGAATGAGAGGACTACAAATGCAGAGTACAGATATTTAATTCATTTTTTAATACAGCTTCCATGAGCACTAAACTTTCAAGTATGTTCTGCAATTAGGGATTATTTACAACATGTGTTGGGCAATTGCACATTCCTTTTTGTCACACCCTCAGCTAAAAAAACTGGGACGAATGGTCCCCAAATGCAAAACTAGAGAGCACAACATTTAAAATAGCACACTGGAAACAGGAATGAACAACAAAATGCATGAAGCCATATAGAAGGCCAAGGCAAATTTAGTACACAGGCAGATGTGCATGAAACCTCACTGAATCAACATCCTCCTGGTGTCTGAACTGCAAGTGTCCTGCCTGCAAGGAGCAAGAGGAAAAGGCATGCAACTCCCCCACTTGATACATGGCTGGTTACTTGACCAATGATTTATATCAGGTGCCTAACATATCCAGTCTCAATTTTTTTGCAATTAAGGAGGGCAGGGCAGGCCAGTGACAAACGGTTTTCCTACAGCACTTTTGGCTTTAGCTATTATCCCTTAGATATCTTTAAACTAATTCATCCCTCTCTAGAATCCCAGGTTTGGGTTGATAAATCAAGCGAGACCTGTGTGTGCTGGGAGCTGATTACAGGGTCATTCCTCAGCAGAAATGTTTGACCATAGTTTCCCAACTTCATATTTTATCTAGCAGCTGGTGATGTATCATCACTAATCCAAATGCAAAGTATCAGGAAATAAAGGGAGGCGGCACTGTTTATAATAAATCACTGACAGGGAAAGCTTGACCTTTTCGTTTCCTACAAGGTATTTCATTGTTAGACCACAGACAAACAGAATTTTTCATCTGGTGCTTAATATGCATCAGAAGAGAACAAAGGTTTATAAGACAAGAACAGGAGGGTCCTCCACTGGAGGACACTTATCTTTCCAGAGATCAAAAAGGCAAAGCTGTTATTAACAATTTTTTTCTTAAGAATCTTTTGTTCTTCTTATTAGACTATATTTTAATAATAAAATGCACTCTGTTACCTTTCATCCTGAAGGAACATTCAGAGATCCTGTTAACTTTGCAAAGCCTTTTTAAAATGTATTCTTTTTAAGAAAAATGCTTATCTTTAAAAGCAAATATAAATGACTAACACCATAATGACATAAAAATCACAAAGTTATATACTTATTATCAATGCTCAAGCTAGAAGGGTATCCCCCATATATTTTTATGGGTGTAGCAAGTGTGGCTACAGGTGATATTGTTGTTCAGACTGGAAACAGCACAAACACTCAATAAAAGTTTTCCTCTGCAAGGAGCTTCCATTTCACCTTTCACAAAAAAAAAGGATAGGAAACAGAGGTACAAAACAGACTATTAATACAACAGCTTCCTTGAAAAAAAAGAAAATCTGTTAAACTCGGGTATCTTGTTGGTCTATCTCCTCTAAATCTCCACCAGGTTACATCATACCCAGCTGCAAGATTCAGCTCCTTGACAAATACAGCAGCCACAGCACTTGGTTAAAAACACTCAGGCTGTTGAGATACACATCCCCTTTCCTCCTTTTGAGCAGCATGATCCGACACCAGGCATGGCTGCCTTTGCAGCCAGAAGGGTTCAGGCAATGGCTCTGTGTGTCTTAGCACCAAGAGCATTCTAAACACATATCTTTGACTACAATCACATGGAACACACTCAGCATCACTGCAGCAGGTCACCTGTACCATCTCTTTCCTGTAGAAAATAAAAAAGTTTTATGTTTGGGCTTCCTTTATGTTCTTTATGTCCTTCCCTTGAAAGTCAGTGAATTTTAGAAACCCTTTCAGAAAAAGCTCAGGTAGGAGCTCAGAAAACCTGAAGCCAACTGTATTTCCTGTGTTACCAGGTAGAGCACATGAATGCAGCCTCATTGGCTATAAAACACCAACCTTCATAGTACCTTGAGCATGTGCACAGCTTCTGCCAGGAGTGCAGGGATTCTTTGGGGTCTTTTGTTCCCATTATCCCCTCTCCCAAAGAATCATACCAGAAACGTTTCATTTGGATCTCTAACAGACCTTTCCTTCTTGGATTTTCAGTGGGTACTTACATGTTCACCCGACTTAGTGCAGCAAAAAGCATTAAGAGATATTTTACAATGGCCCACTTACAGTTTTTACACCAGCCTGCACACTGAGTTTGCTGACAGTTGGTATCTTTAGTGGTACCAGCAACCTCAAAAATGACAAGAGGAGAGCAGAGCAGAGGCCTTACTCCTACTAGGAAGTTGGAGGTTATTGTAATCCTGAGGAAACATCAGCTCAGCTTGCTCAACAATAAAAATGATATTACAGCAATCCCTGTGTGTGTTTCTGTTGTATTGGTTGTCTCCAACCTCACCCTTACAGGGAGCTGTCATATCACTACCACTAAGCTGCAAGTGGCTTTTTTAATTTGCCAGCATCTTAATGTATTTTACTATCATTAGCTGCTACTTCTCCTCTCACACAAAACAGGTCTAGAAAATCTATTTTACTAAGAGCTAGTATATCTAATTTGTACGAATTTACTAAAGCTTGTCAGTCACACTAAAGCATTTAATCATCTGTGACATTAAAATAAAACACTTTAAAACCTTTGGCACAGAGTGTTCCTGTTAAGAAAGTACTGTAATAGTATTCACTCTGCTGGCAACACAGAAAAGAGCAGCAGAAATTAACATTAACAAAATACAGTAATTCTCATAAAACTTCCATACTAGTCAAAGTGAGAAATTCTTCAATGTTCCTTCAAAGAACAGCTTATTCCCATTGTAATGATCTGAGATGTTTCATCCTTCTATACACAGCAGCCATGTAGGCAGGGGGAAGCTGTTATAAAGTCAATACTAGGGGGTTTTAGTGTAATTAGAACCCCTCATTGCCCAGAGGGAAGAAAAAAAAGTAGGAAACTTTCTCCTTTTATATTACTACTGAGAAAAAATCTGAACACTTAAATTAGAGGAGTTATCTTAAGGGGAATATCTTTTTTGCTCTCCTATGCTGAATCTTCACTGGAGTCAAACTGGAGTCAGATAGAAACTGCCATTTATTTTCACTCCTCTCCTCCTACCTTTCTTTTAAAAAGAGAAACTAAATTGCATTTGTCATATTCACATCACTCCAAGATCTAGTCTCAAGGATCATCACCAAATATAATGAGACTTGGAGTTATTAGGTGCTGGGAGTGCATTTCAAACAGGGAGCTCTTGGTCCCCAACCTATAAGGAGGGAGGAAGAGAGGCAGGCAGGCAGGCAGGCAGGCAGGCAGGCAGGCAGGCAGGCAGGCAGGCAGGCAGGAAGGAAGGAAGGAAGGAAGGAAGGAAGGAAGGAAGGAAAATGAGAAGTAAATTGCTGTCATGTCATATGCATAAAATGACACCCTATTAAAAATACTCTGAGATTTGAACAGCTGTCTGTGGAACACTCTGAATCCTATGCAAATACATTGAAAACAATATTGCTATAGCCCAGTTTACCCCTCTAATTTTCTTTCTTCATGCGCACACTTTCCATTGCTGTTGATGGAAATTCTGTTCATGTGTTAGCAAAATTCCTTAATTTTCAAATCTGTCCTTTTTTCTGTAAACTAGAATCTCCCCTCTTCCTAATTCAATTTGCCTCTCTGAGATTGTCCCCAGTAGAAGGTGAATCAATCACTTCATGAAAGGCACCTCTGTATGGCTGCCAGAAAAAAGCCTTCCTACTCTTTAAGCATTAAACCTATAGAAGGTAAAAGAAAATTCATTCAAGAACCACAGTAAGGAAAAAGGAAGTGCCTGTAAATTTGCCAAATTCCAAGTTAGTTTAATTTGGGTTTTATTATCCACAGGCCAATATTGTGATACTTCGCTGCAAAAAAAATAAAAATCAGAAATTGTTCACATGTCCACTGAATTCCTGCGTCATGCAGTGGTATAACAACAACAACAACTAGTTATAGAAGCTACTGTGCTGAAATTCACACTCTCTTGAGAAGAACCTACACAGTCCTTTTGAGGGACCTGGATTTTCCCCTCTGATTTCCAAAGGACTTGTGACAAATGAGTCTACAGGCAGCTGAAGAAGGGTTAATCTGAAACAGAAGCATTTTTTATGAGGAAAATCACCCTTTTCTTAGATCTCTAATGTACAGTAAAGCATCTACTTTCTACCCAGAAAGGTTTCAATTTTACTTCTGTAACAGGCAGCTCTCAGTTTTATTCTGGGGAGTGTGCTTGTCATTGGGAGTAAATGAAGAGGCAGAGGCCAGACAGAGTAGGGACTGAGCATCTGTGGTTCCTCCCAGCCCATGAGCCAAGGACAGAACTCACAGAATTTTCAGGTGTGCAGCCCTTTCCAGGTGAGAGGTGGAAACAGCCTTCCTGCAAAGCCTGGTTAAGTAACACCTGCCTGTGACAGGATGGAGTGGTATGGATGCTAATGGTGCCCACTGCTTCAAACTGTCAAAGGATGAGTGCTTAGGAAAAAGAAAAAAGCACATGCAGGGCTATTCAATTGGGAACTGCTTAAGAAACTCATGAAACAAACTCATCTATGACAATGAGCATCCCGAGGAGACATTGCTGTAGGATTGCTCTGTTCTTTTCCTGGCCCCCGTGATATTCATGACAGACCACTCTCAGAGACAGATACTGGGGAGACAAATCTCCTGTCTGACCAGGTATGGCAATTCTTACAGGGCTGTGCGACCTGATTGCTTTGCGTGGATGTTAGACACACGAGGGGCTGACACTAACTTCATCCATTTCCCCTATTCTCATTTTCAGCCTGGTGAAGATGAAAATCTGCTGTCCATTTCAGGTGTAAAACTGAGAGAGACTGAACAGCTCTGCAGAGGAACCAGCTCAGCATCTCCCTGTCAGCTGCCCTGGGAAAATTTTCTCATTTTCCTCCCCTCCAGCCCAGAAGCAAAATCAACTAATATCATGGCTCCCTACACAGTGCTCCCAAAACCTTGCTGGCAATTCTTTATAGTGCTTCTGGTAAAAAGATTTATGATTTTTCTTATTTTTTTTCCCCCTAGAGCCTAGTTTAATATCCCCTCTTTTTTTATGCCTCCCTCTCCCCACTATAAAAAAAAGTTTCCCTTTTGCTGCCAGGGACAACCAGAAAGTGGTCCAGTACCCAGCAGTTTCTCCCCAACCTGTTGAGATTCTCACCCTGTTACCACTGTACCCACAACAGCTGGGGCATTCCAGTCTCCCCAGGATCCTGCAAGGGGAATTCCTCCACTCTGAAATGCTTTCCTGAAATTATGAATAATGAGTACTTGGAGTTTTTCATCACTGCTGCTACCTCATCTGCAGTGGTTTGAGGCCAAACAAAGCAAAGTGTAAGGACATATGTGAAATATTATATTGGACTAGTATAGTTGGAAAAATAGATAAGTTTTTCAGTATATAAATCACTCTTTAGGCGACCTTGTGCATCCAAAGTTTGTGCTTCTTCCTGACAGTTTTTCTAGTCAACTTCTCCTTTGGGAGTTTCTTTGTTTTAATTCAACAAACAATTCAGCAGTCTTGTCAAGAATTAATTAGGTGGCTCAGGCAAAAATACACACAACAATCTCCTACCTCTATTTACAGCAGGCTTGTACCAGCCTAGCTGCACCTCCATTTCTGCTGCAATTCATAAAACCTGTATTAATCTGCAGATTGCCTTCCCTCACAAAACCCCAACAGCTCGCTGTCTACTCTGCTTCTCTGTTTGGCAAAACAAAACTCAGGGAAGAAAGAAAATGATATGGTAATTAAATTCTCTCTCTGTTTTAAAGAGACATGCAGTCTTTCTGTACTAATCTGCTCCTTGCAAATTCAAGACAAATACAAGGGAATTAATATTGTACAGTTCTTGCTAATGTACTAAATATAAATTGCTGGCTACCAAATGAAAAGTAGGAACAATGATACACAAGATGTTATTAAAAAGCATTTACAGTAACAGAAAGTTAACAATTTCTATCCAGAGGATTCTGCTATAGCAGATGGGATTACACTGTAAAAAAGAAAATCTCCAATATAATTTGCCAATTCGTTCTTCATCAATCCTTTCAAGATTAAGGAGGGTTTAAGTCATGGTAATTTGGAAGGGGAGGAATCCAAATCTCTGGGTACTCTCAGTGCTGAGTAAACCCGAGAATTTCCCATAGGTAAACAATGAAACTTAATTAACAGGTCAAGTGAATGATTTGAGGGATTTTTGTAACACCTGTTTCCATATGTTCAGAGGGACCATTTTTAGCAATTTTTGACAGTGCACCCATTTTGACTTCGGGCCAAATCAGGTAAACTGATTTTCTGATTTTACTTGAGACACTGTTGCCCCTTTCCATACATTCAGATTCCTGTTGGGTTTTTTATTTGTTCCCTCGCAAAATACATCATAACTATGCAGAAAGGATAAAGGATTTTTACGTTTTTAACGTCAATAAAATGGAATGTTTTCCATCAGGGTGTGTTGTGGCTCAAAATAAAAAGGGGACTGACAGCTGATAGAAGATGATACTGAAGTGTTATACCAAAAATATTTTTACCTTAGCATGAAATTAATTCCAAGGGAAGATTATTGGTTTTGTAGTGAGTTACATTATTTAGGTGGATGAATCTCATTCTTTCTCTAGGATTCAGGTCTACTGCCTTGAGACCCTTCAGTCCCTCAAGGCTGTGAAGATTTTAAGTTTCTTGGGCTGGAACTTTGAGGGACTGACTCTACAGAGCTGACAACACAGCACACTAAGCCAAGAAATCTTGAATCTCCTGACCTGGATCTCTCTCTCTCTCTCTGGTGCTGCAAGGATTAGAAAAACCCTTTAAAAGGTCTTCATCAGTTCTAGCACAAAGAGAAAAAAATTCGTCTTATGGGAAAAGGTCACGAGTCCAATCCTCAGCTTATCGGGGTCAAAGATCTTATATGAATATTAAAGTAAAGAAAATGTAGAGGAGGAAAAACAGGCATGTAATGCAAGAGCCATGTGAAATCAGCAAAGCTATGCCTTTGTAAGAATACAGTTATTAAAAAAAACACATGTGCACTGTGAATTTTTCCTGATTGCCACTAATAGTGGGTAAAAGGATTCTCAGTACTTCTCTGATTTTTTACTTATCTCAGTAAGAGTAGTCCTACTTGTGTCGTAAAGAATCCAAACATACAAATCAGACTCCAAGGGAAGTGCTCCAGAAGGTACGGAGACTGTCCCTGGTGCTGTGGCACTGATACATTTCATGGAAAATGTTGTGATGGATTACCTGTATTCTGTATGTTCTTATACAGTAAATTGAATTTTCTACCTGGACTACACTTCCCATACTGCAATAGGGTCTCCTCATTTGGAGAGAAAAAACAATAAAGCATAATGCAAGGCATCTGACCAAGAGATCTGGTCACTAAAGAAATACGTGAGCATGAAACCACGAAATAACCAGTGCTGTAGAATATTACTGCAGCTTTTGTAACCAGAGGCTTCTGGGTCCTGCTGCTCCTTCCTTCCCGTGCCACAAAAAAAAACAAACAAAAACAAACCAACAAAACCCCCCCGCCAAAAAAAAACCACCAAAAAACTGAAACCAATACCTTCCACCCCCCAATATAGACCCTTTTATGTGTAAATAATGCTACTGAACTCAAGAAAGCAGGCACATCTCTATTAATGTGACTGCCAAATCAAGTTCTCAACCAGTCAGCACATAAAATCAAGACATATGGAATTAAACTCATTGTGTTCAATCAGTAAAAAGTAAAAGAACTCAAATTAATTATGCAAACTTTAAAAAACACATTTAGGGATATGATTTGTTCAGAGAGGTACATTTTGCACACTACCTGAATCTAGCTGAGAGAACATATAAAACATTAATTTCATTTTCTGGTATGCGCTCGTTTAGTACAATACACCCAGCCATAATGATGTAGCTAACAATTTTATGGTCTTGTATGATTCATGCTGCAAAGGATACCATGCCACACTGAAACCTTTTTATTATCAATCACTGGGAAACACAAGCTTGAAGACTGGCATTAATTAAGAGGGTAAGGATTTACAAATGCTTCTGCTTCATTCTCTAAATATAAATATTCATGGTAGTATCTATGGATCACTTTTTGAAGTAAAAATTGATCTTGGAAAATAAGAAGCTGCAAAGGCAATTGAAGCATAATTATGAAAGGCTGTCTTCAAATCTTACAACTGGAACACTTTATGACAATAAGTCTCTCCTTTTTGTAAAAACAAAAATCTTGGAATTATGGAAATACAACAAAGGTGACCATGAATTTAGATTCCTTGTTAAAATCAGTTTTTTAAATGAAAAGTGTTACATTTCTATTTGCTTTCTTCTTTTCCTTTACCAGTTGTTTCCCTCTGGATCCTTTGTGTCTGTTTCTCAGGAGGCCTGTTAGATGTGCACCTCTCATCCACACCTTTACCTTCCCATTTCCTGGTGTTCATGACAATATCGCTGTCACTTCTGTCTGTGCATCTTCCTGAACAAATCTCACAGGTTTTCCAAACTGGACATTAGCCATAACTAAAGTAGATATTTTTCATTTGTATTTATATTCCTAATTCTCTTTGTGTAAGTAATTATGGTAAATGCATGCCCATCAAGCATGCATTTAAAAGAACACATTAAAAAGAACATATATAACTGAATGTACCTGATTGATAACCCATTACTTGTTTATATTTTTATTAGTCCAAAGAACATTAAGAAATATAGTTATGAAAAAAATTTACATATGTAATTAGAAGGATTGGTTCCACCTTACCTAAAATATGGAAAAAATCAATTTATTAGAAATAAATTGATTGAATATATATTATTGAATATTAGATTGAATACTTCAAATAAAAAAATTGGCAGCAACTAGTGATGCCTGTGGTGAGGAAATCATTCCTGCAAAGAGCCTATACCTCCTTAGTCTAAGGCAAGACAAACACTTGGCTAACTACAGATCTGAAGAAAGCACAGAAATTCAAGGTTTTTCCTAGCTTTAAACACAAAAAGAAAACTTGGTTTCAACTGCAATAGTTTCTAGGTCATCGAGAAACAGATGTTTTTCATTTAACAATTCCCTAAGTACATAAAACAGCTCCTGGTGATAAGAATCCAGGCAAAATGACTGACAACATTGTCTCCTCAACTGGCCTGAAGGTAAGGGAACTATATAAACTTGCCCACACTCGCTATCTTGTTAACAAGCCAAATTGACTTCTTAGTTACTTTGATTTTTTTCCCCCTCTTTTAATGTTGTTGACAAGATTAGTAGATGATGCAAAAATATCCTTCTGTCTCTTCAAACCCCTTGTTGATCTATTTTGTCTTTATTATTTTGTTCTAAGAAGCACACCCCAGCCTCTGGAATTCATCAGCCTAAAACACCATTTAATATCTTCTATTTTCAAACTAGCTCTTATTGGCTTAAACCATTCAGTGAATAATGCCTATGCCTGTACAACGCGTGATTAAATACAACTATATTCAGCGCTTTCATGTATGAATCCTGCTTGGGAGAAAAATTGCCATGCTGCTGGACAGCATATTTGAATATTCTTCCCTATCACAATTATTTATTATTTCTATTAGCTAATGTTGTTTTACCCCTAATTATGGGTAATTAGATGATGAGTTGTCAGCACAATCAATTCACTTAGAAGCTTCTACATTTAATTAACTCAAGATGGTTTTGAACATTTAAATGTCAAAACAACATTTAGAAAACAGAACATTAATATGTTGTTCATTGAGCTGTACATTATAGAATGTGACTTAAAGAACCAAAGGTTCTAGTGTGATGACAGGTCTCAAATTCTGCTTGTAGAGAGTCCAAATTTGCTGTACATTTTGACAGCTTTACTAAAATGGCTTTGGGCTTAGCAGGTCACCTGTTACAGAACTTCAGTGCTGATGTGAGAATACCAACCAGTGCAGGACTTGGTGGGTAATGGGAAAACACCCTTCCCAAACCAGCATCTAAGGAAAGCTGTGTCCATTTTAATGGCTTCAGCGTGGGGATGGCTCCTCTCAACAGAAATGGAAAGGAAAGGCAGAGCCAGACCCATCATCAGCTGAAGTGCTCTAGACAGAGGAAGGCGTAAGATGGCAAGGCCTTCACATCCAAGTCTGTTCTGAACTATGTGATAAGAGACAATAAATGTGCCCATTTCTGTTGTTTTTTACCCTGTTCTGTAAAAGGGTGATGAGAGCAAATCAGGACAAGACCGATGGGAAATTTCAGAGAAAGAAAGAATCTGCCCCACCCACAGATTTTTATTTAATGTTGCTATTGCTGAAAAAGGACCCTTCAAAGTCTGACAAACTGTTATAACAGCTGAAACTGATACTTACAATGAAGTTCATTGCTCAGTTTGAACACATCTTTCCAAAATAATCATTAAGCCACCAACTGACCATCCTAATATTAAAGATTCCTCTTTAAAGTACGAAATCATTACATGATCTTAAAAAGCTTAGCAGCTACTGAACATGTTAGTGGAGTTTTCTATTCCTGGCAAGAGTCTGAGTCTCTTTCTCTCCTCAAGGGTGTACAATTGTAGTGGAAGTAATGGTGAAGGATGCCAGACCAGCCAGCAAGGATACCATTCTATTGTTCATGAAGAATAGATATAATCAGGGATATGGCTTTGGGGGCCCTTATGAGCTCTCCTGGAGATGAACAGAGCAAAGGTGGGAGAAGAGCTCATGACCACTCAAGATTTTGAAAACGTACCTGGAAATGTCTTTCTTTCCTGTGACTACACCAAGCTTGCAAGGTACTAAGCCCAGGCTGGAAAATTCTAAGAGTTAATCCTTATTCCCACAGTGACCACCTGTAAGGGTTTTCATATCAGAAAATCTGCCAGAGGGAAACTGAGATGTTTGAGATAATATCTGACAAGGAGTTATGTTTTCCTCTTATCACCAGGACTTTTGGAAAGAGGCTTGGAAAGGCTTGAGAGCTTCAGGCCTTGCTCAAAGCCAGCTAGATCACTGGCCAAAGGCACATTCTTGTGAGCTTTAGGGCTACACACTAAAAAATGGTGGCTTAAAAGCTGCCTTTTCCAGCCTAAAAACTATAATTGTAAATTTCTCTGCTGAAGATTCAGAGCTGATGGAATCCATTCTGCTCTTGTGAAATTTCAAACTGTTCTCCAGGGTCAGAACTTCTGGCTTTAGGAAAAGGCATAGTGACAGAATCTAATCTATGGTCATATTTCCGTCAATGCATGCATTTGCTTAAATTTCTTACAAAATCCCCATGGCCATCCAGACTCAGCTTTACAATGCTGAACAAAGCAGGAAAACAAAAAAACAACTCACCAGCTATATTTCCAGCACTAAGTCAAGTCATACATATTTCAATTCACATGGCATTTGCTCTTTCACATCTCTGGAAGTTACCCTGCTTTTCACTCTGACAAGCTGTCATTGTTTCTAGTAACACATTTTTGTTTCAATGTTGGGAGACTTTTCATTATCTTCTGTATCAGAAGAACTGTTTTCCACAGTACATATCCCAAAGGCCCCGGTGAAAGAATGCTGCTTGCTTGCTTCAGTACCAAAGCCAGAACCTGAGAGTCAGCACAAATGACAATAAAAAGAAATTACCGAGAATTTGGGGGTGTCTCATACCAAGCAGACAGAATAACTTTAAGGCCTATAAAATAAACACAATTTCCTTCTGTTGTGCAGTAGGCATTATTCATTACCAGTATGGTTTTGTTGTGGCTGTGCTGTGTTTTGGTACTGAACATCAACAACATGACAGAAATATTTCAGCCTTTCTATTCTCTTTCTACAAATGCGAATGTAACAGTAAAGCCAAATGACAAGTACTCCCACGCTTGCTGGTTTTCCATCAGTCAGGCACAGTTTGAACAGCATGGGGCCCAGATGAAGCTGCGTAAGCCAGCACCTATTAGCTGCTCCCTTTGATTCTCCTGCTACTGCTCAGACATAGGGCAGGATGTTGCAAAGGATAAGCAGCACTAAAAACAGACAAAAAAAATATTATCCCAAACAAAGGTCAATAAGGTACTCTGAAGACCTTCTCTGTTTCACTTTCTGGTTTTTACAACAAACTGTCCTGTCAAGATCTCAATGGTTTCCATGATCCTGAAATATAATTCAAGATCTCTGTATAGCTTGAGAAAGTTTTTAAAAATGCAGCCTGCAGTGCAGCAGTTTGAAGCCTCTCATACAAGACTGAAAGATAAAGAAAAGTAATCATGATAAATGCCTTTTCCTGCTCTTGTGCTCTTTCTCTCCATTCCTAAATTCCTTTCTATTGCCAACCCGAAGACATGATTTTCAAATTCATTTTACAAAGTTAATGTTAGGCTACGGCAGGATTGGGATGCTGCTTCCCCAAGCTAACAATTCTTTACATATTATTTTCAGTCCTTGAGAGTGTCCAGAATGAGCTGGGGCAGTGAGATCAGTTTGTGGCTATTATGTTCATGACTGTGCATTTCTTTTCCTTGTGATAGTTACATTACAGGTTCTTACAAGCAAACCCACTGTTTTTCAAATGAATGAATTCAGAAAGTTAAAATGCATGTCCTACAGGCTAGGAGTGAACCTCTGCACTTATACACAAACACAAGTAGAGAAAGTCTTGGGCAACTCAGTGAAGTTTCTGGCTGTGTGCTCTTTGAAGTTTTATGCTTCATAGTTGGACATGCTAAAAAGCTGAACTTTCAGTAAGACTGAAGTAAATTAAAAATAAATGCAGAAATTCTCAGAGGCTGATATGTGACTTGGAGAGCCTTAAATGGCCAATGAATTACAGCTTGCAGAGTCACTATGCCATAATTGCATGGTTATGAACTTTTATTAGTTGATTGCCCCCTTCCAACCTGCCCATTTTTTAAATCATCACAGGCCTTTCTCCACTCACACTGAAGCCAAAGAATGTATTCCAACTGCTGCTCCTGGCACATGGGGCAGGGCTGCAACCCACAGTGCACACTGCAAGGAGAGGAAAGGTCTGTAAAGAAAGGAGTCCTGCTCTCACTGAAAAGCCCACACCTAAAATAGTCTTTGTTTCCATCAGGAATGTCCTGGATGATAATGTATTTCCTAAGTGGGTTTTCTGGAAACTGTGCATAGAGAATTACTAATGGATTGATTTCCCAACCACATAAAAATCAGCCTACACCTGAGCTGGTCACAATGGTGCAGGTTTGACAGAGTCCAGGTAAGGCAGAAAACCCCCTTCTTCAATTGTGAGGCATGTTTGGACAGCTTTGACTGCGTTTCTCTAATCTATATATTTGACTAAAATAATCCTTCAGGCAGGCACCAATTTCTCTTCTATAACACAGACATAGAGTCCTGATCTTGACTGAAATATTTCCAATCTTTCAGAATATAACCACATGCATAAGTAATAACTGCGATATGTTTTAGCATTTCCCTCATCTCAGTGAAGTATATATATATATATATAAGTGGCATCAAAATACTGTGTATTTCTGCTCAGCAATACTTATGTAAATCACTACTATTTTGGACACAGTTTTCTGTTAGCACCAACATTTGTGGCTTGCAAAAGGCATTATTCTATGCTTATGCTTGGCATTCCTACTGGAATTATAATTCTGAGAAATCATCGCAGCCATCTAAAGGGGCTTGTGCATGATGTTCCTGCTCCCTTAAACACTGCTTAAGCCAGAATGACTAATGGTCTTTTTCAAGGATGACTAGATTTATATATCTTCCCCCTGGACTCAATGCTCCCATGCAGCCAAGAAACCTTTTATTAAAATTCTAGCAATATAGTTACATTTTACTCTCAGTACCTGCAGACCAAAGATTTCTACAGAATAGAATACATCCCAGCAGATCAAACAGCAAAAACAGCAAACCAGGACTGACTAAGAATCACACTGATCTCACAGAAAACTGGCACTGAATTTCCAAAAATAAATTCCAGTTCCAACCCTTTCATTCCCACAATCAAATACAGGTGCAGCTGTACAACAGTAATCAATGGCGGATAGAGACAGATGTGCAACTATCCAATTTGCAAACAAAGAACGCACATGTCAGTAGCATGGACGACCACATCTTCACTTCAAAGAGTTTTGGACTGGATTTTGGCAGGCAAAAACATACATGTGTTTGGGAGGCTCAACAGTGCAAGGAACGATTGTATGCTCACTAATCAAAATCCAGCAGAGGCCTTCTTTGACAATTTGGCCCTAAATATTAAGCAGTGCCTGGGGGCTGATTAAAATTCACCTCTCTGGGGCATAGATCATGCAACAGTAAGAAAACAAGCTGAAGAAACAGAAGCAAAGACTGCTGTTCCCTGCATCTTTATTGGTATGAGAACTCTTAAGACGCCAAACAAGGGGGGTGTTCAGGGGGAGACATTAATATCTGAAGAAGGAGATCAAAAGCAGTTAACGTTCCTGGCACTGCATTGTGGCATGTGTATCTTTATACTTTTAAACTTACAGTTAAAAAAAAAAAAAAAGGAAAAAAAAAAGAAAAGAAAAAAGAAGGAAAAATAAAAGGAAAAAAGAAAAAAGGAAAAAGAAACATTTCTTTGTTAAATCAAATATTGCCACATGTTACTCATTTTAAGTTTGCTGTGCTTAGATCCAGCTTAATTTAGTCTGCATTGAGCATTTCTGGTCTGAACATTTAATGTGGCAATGTTTTGCTCTGCCAGGAATATTATCTGAATGTTAAACATGAACTCAATTTATTCATCAGAATATGGCAAGTATGATACCAAAGGTCACTTTGTTTATATTGTCCTCCAACTCCATAACTTACAGCCTGTTTCTTTCATCTTCAGACCTCAGAATACTCAACATTATTGGATGTTACAATGTGGGTAAGAGCCCTGGATTTTTTTTTTTTTTAAAGCATTTTTATTTGGAACTGGAGGGAAGAAAACAGCCTTGTTCAGCAGCAAGGAAAAGCACAGAAACATGCAGTAACACGTCTGCCCCATTATGAACTGGTAACAGATATGCAAGATATGTCTACCCTGGTATGGAGGATGCATAAGAAGCTGTGTGCATTACATCTTAATGCTCACAAGGCAATTACAGCTTTTTGATTCTGTAAGCAGTTGCTGATCTCAGCCACATCAGAATAAAACCACAACCACCACATATGCATTTTTCATGCAAAACATGGCCACAAAGTCTTTGCAGAACCCGAGCCAAATTCTGATATTAATTACACTGGCAGAACTTTGCACTAGTACCACATTCATATGCAGCTCTGCTGTTCAAAACTGTACCTACAGCAGCAAGATTAGTTTAGAAACTGGTACCTATTCTTCAGAAAGCACCATACATTGCTCATAGTATCAGTTAGGATGATTCCAATGCTGAAAATGCTTCTCCCTCCTCCCCTCAACATCTAAAGGCAGCTTGAATCTAAAAAAATAGACCCATACAAATGCATAAACAGGTAGATGAAAGACATGTGAACAGAAACATCCATTTCAAAATAACCCAAACCATTCTCTTTCTGAAGTGGCAGAAACATATTTCTATTCTTTACTATTTGTTACTGATTCTAAAGAAATATTGGCATTCACCCTGCTTGCTGATAACTAATTATTAGTTTATCACTTAATGAATTCAGATGTTAAATTTTCTTTTCCCTTATTAAAGAGTCAGTTCCCTGCTATTATACTGAATTGCTAGCATTTTCACACAGTCACAATCAGATATCAGGAAAGAAATATCTATCTGTTAATTCGCTATCAATAATATCCAAAGAAACAAAACTGATTATTGGCACCCAGGCTTTTCAAATCCAGGCCATAGAATCATTCAATACGGTATTGATACTTCCCATCAAAACACTCTGTACGTTATAAATGTGAGGCTGAAGAAAAAGTAATATTTAAAACTTTATCAGAAGGAGCACCTTTACAGAAAACCCTGACCAAAGCACCCTAATGCCCAAGGGAGCTCCCAGAAAGGCTGCACCAAGAGAAGGCTGAACAGGTAATGTGATGCAGACATGCAGATGTTCAAGAGGACTAAATCCAGTTCCAGGTGCATTTTTCATGACTCAAAAGTCTCAGCTCCCCCCATGTGAGTGTCAGGCTGATCCAGAAAAGCATTTCCATCACAGTGGAATTCCCTAAAACTTACAGCTCTAAAACGTGGTGTTATTAGGAGATTGATAGCAAGCTGTCCAAAAGCATCAGGTACTGGATTAACTCTGCTTTTGTAATCTTAGCTCTGATTTTGGTGACAGCAGAACTAAACCTTAATTCCCTTCAAGAGTACTCCACTGGTGACAATTTAGAACATCAAGGCTGTATTTTAAGTGCATGTATCAGCAGATCCCACAATTAAATTTCTCCTCAATCACACTTTATGCGAGTAGTTAGTGACCTCAGCAGTTAGTTCTATTCATGTAAAGGCCTCCATTTTTTTAAATTTTACAGATACAGCCACCTTAAGTCTGATAATTACAAAAATTTTTTTCAGTGACAGACAGACATATACACAAGTGTGTTAATTGACAGAGTACCTTACCTCCATAATGCATTCTTATGTTTTATATACAGGTAAGCTTCAAGAGTGCATTTCTTAATCCAATGAAATATTTATCAGATCTGAGATCTAAAGTGTACATATTCAATTTTTTATGCACACCTTTACATGATTCATGAAATTCACTCATAATGTGAGTTCTTTTCATTAATTTTTGTTTTTATGTATCATTGTTACCTTTTTTTTTTACAACCAGATTTATATTGAACTGACAAATATCATTCAGGTATCTTTGAACAAAGTAGCTCTTACCTTTTGATAGAAATCATGAAACTCTAGCTCCTGTGGTAGGTTTCTCTGTAAATAAACAAGACAAAACAAAAAAAAAAGAACTAAATTCAGAATGATGTTAAATCTCCTGTGAAAAACAATGTGTTACTTTATGCCAGTTAATTTCTTCATTAAAGTTTATGAATATGTACAGAGATGACCACTGCTACATGTAATAACACTGATTTAAAAGAATATTCTGAATGTATATAGAAATGCAACATCACACTTAACCAAAAATGGATTTTGGACTGAAGATAGCTTGGTTTCTCAATCAAATTTGCACTCTCATACATCTCAAAGGACAGTTAGGTTTTCAATCAAAATCAAACTTCTTTAAACCAAAATTTACTTTTTCATTATAGGTATGAGGGAGTATAACTTACTGGTGAGGAATGGTTTGACTGCCGAGATATTTGCGTTGGGGTTTGTGTGGTTGCTTTGTAACCATTTTATGGAGCACAGCAGTGAGGGTGGGATTTGGGCATGGGAGCACTGTGAGCTCTGCTGCAGCAGCAGTAACTGCTCCAAACTGAGCGGTTTGTTTGGGGTCACCTGCGGCTCCACGTCCCCCTGTGCTGCTCAGGGCCTTCCAGCAGCACTCGGGGAGGGTGCTGAGAAGTGCCCCTCATCATTCAACAAATACTCCTGTGGCTGCTCGGGAAGCAGCTCCCCAATGCTTTGTAAAACTGGGCTTGATCTGAAAGTCACACAGGAACACATTTTATTTCTCTAGGAGACAGGTAAATGTCACAGCACATTGATATCCTGCAAGCCAGATACAAAGACATGCCACAGTGTTTGACCAGCATTCTCCAGAGTGCAAAACATTTATTTATAGAAATTACCTAATAGACAGCTGGCCTCCCACCTTAGCCCTTCTATATAGCCTTTTTTCATTTTTTTGGAAACACAAGTTTGGGTCCTACACACTAATGCACCTTTGAGATAGTCTCAACTCATACAGATTTCATAGAAGACATGGGCTTGACACTGTGTATAACCTCCCCTCAAAAATGGGACTAACAAAGATAAGTCTACAATGTCATTTTTCAAACTCAGCTAAACAGTGCAGAACTGCTGATATTACATTACAGAGTCACAAAATCATAGGGAAAATATTTTAGCTTTCTATATAATGTGAGGTAGAAAATTGCACTACTTAGTGCTAACTGCACATTGTATTTATTTTTCTTAAGAGAAGGAATACTTTTAAGTACTAACCCCAGCTACTGACCCTTTACGTGAACTAATTCCTCAACTAACATAATTTTTTCTTTCCCTTAGTTTCATAGGAGGAGAAGAAAATCCAGACACCATCCTCCTTCCTTCATCGTTAAGATCAACATTTGTTAAAGCATGTTACGGGCAGAAGAGGGAATGACTCTACTGTGAAAATGGGGGTAGGAAATATTTCTTAGGCTGGAATTAATTGATGTTCAAAACCAGCAAAAGGATTCTGGCTTTTAATACTAACTCCTATATAAAAAAATATAGTACACATGTGTATATACACAATGTGTATAGCTTTATATGTTTTACATATATGTTCCACTATATACAGTAGTTAACTGGATGAGATCAGAAGTTTATTTTTCCTTGAAAAAGTTGTTGTTACAAAGACTACAAAACATTATTGTGATAATTCCAGTGACAGGGCTATCTGTGCAGTCAGCAATTTCAGCTCTGTTTATGGTTCAAAACATTACAAAAAAAGGAGACTTGTTTAATAGCTGAAACCACAGTAAAAACTAAGGTCAACTACTTGAAAGAACAAAAAGTGACTGCAAGATTAATTTCCCTTGAAGTTTTCCTCTGGAGCCTTGTAATCTGGCATGCCAAGCAATACACTCACTTCTGAGAAACTGCTCCAAAACACCAGAATTTTCAGATGTAGAACATCCACTAAATCTTCATAAAATAGATTCCCATACTACTTTTACTTACATTGTTAACTATTCCTTCTAGAGATGTTAAAAAAAAAAAAAATAAAAAAAAAAAACTTAATTTTTCAGTAATAAAATTTCTCCACTTGGTCAGAATTTCCCAAACTTGCACAAAAGCTTCTTGTTATCTGTAGAAAATGACCATAAGCTTTCAACAGCCAAGGGAATGCTCTCCCTCTCAGGAATATTAAATAATATTTGGGCAGAAGGATTGTCCTGAACTTGTACTCACAGACTAGAAAACTACATTAGTCTAGAAAAAAGCATTCCTCCAGCTGAGCATGCATGCCTGTGGCTGGACTAAACTCTTTCCCCAATTAAATTATATCAGTGTTGATAGCTCAATCTCCAGGAAACTCTGTCATTACGCCATCAGAGAAAACTGATGTTGATTCCCCCCTGCAGATGTCATTAGTGAGGCCAAAGGTGGGAAGAGAACCTCACTTACTCTTTCAAAAAGAGAGGATCACCACAGAGGTGTCCTTTGTGTGAAAGTACAACCTGGTGTGTAAGACATGTTTAAGATTCATTTAAAAAAATGAACAAATCCAACAAGAGATGCTGCCACTCTCCTGCTAGTTCAAAGCAAAAAAAGCACTTAAACAATTCATGGTTTATAACAAGGCAGATCACAAAGAATAAAAGAAAATAAATGTTACATAAATCATGTAATCTCTTTCCCAATGCAGTTCATTAACAGCTTCAAAAATAAATCAAATAACATTGCCAAAAAAGAAAAAAAAAGAAAGCTGAGATAATTAGATTTGTACAGTGAACTTATTGTGCTGGCATTCCAAGACATCTTGAAAAGCACAACAACAAATTTCTGGCTAAGAGCATTACTAGAATAATTTTCCTTTGAAAAATGACTTAGTGTGAAAGTATCCCATCCAGAGCAGCTCCAAACATTGCTCCATGCTGCATTTTATCTTTCCCAGTTCTAAGACCAAATGTTCAAATTAAGTATCCCGAGCAAATCAGAAGAGCTGTGCATCTGAAGCAGCCAGGGCACAGAACCTGTGGGCAGGCCAATTCCTTTCACAGCAGCCCAGGAAAGCAGAGAGCACAGATTTTTTTGCTCTCACTTATCCTGGAGAAGGGAACTGTGCAGCAAGTGAAAGCTGCTGGACTCAACACTTTCGACCCTGGAGATTATGGACCTGCTTTGGGGATTTTGTACTTTAAAGTCGTAGCAGATTCTTACAAGTTCAGTAGAGCTGCGAGAAGAGAAGCTTAGGTACGCCTCAATGAGCAGCTATACACTTTAGCAAGTTGCTACATCCTGTGCACTATATAATATTTATACATCTTAGCATTTTTTAACTTCTCAGAAATTTCTACCAATGAAATTTTTAACAATTTTTCTACACCTATCCAAACCTTCTTTGATATTTAGCTGCAAAAAGAACCTTATTTTTATTTTTTTTTTTCTGAATAGGTACCAGTCTATGAAAACTAGTATTCCCAAGAGATGAAGCAGTTTTAAAAATCATCAGAACATCAACTCAACTTTGATATGCTGGACAGAGAATTAGAAGTCATGGCACAGAATCTGGACTAACACATCAAGCCATGGGTTCAGGAACTTCTCTGGGACCACTTGAAAATCTCTCATGCTTTTGTCTACCTTGTCTTTGAGGTGAGATGACACTACTGCTATTTCACAAGACTGAAGGAATGATCAAATATTACAGAAATGGGATCTCTGGTGAATATATAAAATTGTGATACAAGTGATATAAAATGGTAAGAAAATATAGTATGCAAAAAAAAAAATAAAATGCAAAAACAAGCACTAGAACAACCAGAGCCAGGCAAAGAGAAACAGATGGAAAATGCTATTCAGAGACTAGAAAAAGCATTAATAAGCTCTCTTTGGAGAGGGAGCCTATAAACCTAATCACAAGACTTCCTTTGGGGGAAAAAGTAGCAGATAGGCAAACGAAAACAAAATGAGTTAATCAACCCCAAAAAACCACTAAAAACACTGGAGGCAAGTTAAAGATGCAGAGTCCTCCATTGAAACCTATTAATGGTTCTACAGAGTCTCCAAAAACACAACCCAGATCCCAGTCTCTGGCACAAGATATTTTATAGTTCAAGGTGATTAAGGAAACCTACCTTTGCCATGTATAGTCTCAGAGCATGCAAGAAAATCCTGTGCTGGAAATAAAGCACCAGTAGTGCCAAACGAAGCCAGACCCAGCAGGTGTGCAGAGCTGACTCTCATGTGTCCTGCTTTCCAGTACTTGGCCTCATGCTTTGTTGGTCGCCTTTGTACATTGTAAAGTTCTGAGGAACTTGAGTGGCTCAAAATAGTTAAAGTTTGCCCTTTTCAGACTTTGAGTGCTACAGAATAATACTGTGGTGAAAGAACAACAAATAATACAAGAATCAATAATTTCCAAACAGCTGACTTGCAAGAGTTGCCACTGAAGGCTTGTGTAACGCCTTCCTCAGAAGTACTCAGCTGGCTGCATCGAGCTCTGAAAGGAGTCACTAACTGGACATCACTGTGTAAGTAGCAATTATTACTCTCTTGGATATACTACTCTGCTTAAGAACAGAAAAAACACCATGTGATCTAAGCAGTCAACCAGGTGTGGGTAAGAACTACCCAATAAATTATATTTATGTATAAAGTCATTCATTAATAATCCACAGGCTAAACTTTGTTCTCTAATTATATTGGAAATACTTATGGAATCATGAATGCAACTGTAGAAATCAGAATGATGCATGAAGATGGAAAAATACTAGATGCATCATATAAATCACATACAATACATAAATTATCATGACTTGCAACCCTATATTTAGCAGTTAAAACTATTGCTCTTAACTTGCTTTGCACTTGCAGTCATGAGAAACAATAGTCTCATAAAACTTTTGTACATTCTTTAGTTTTATAGACTAAAGCTGAGACAGATGATACAATTTCCTTAAGCAAAATAAAACAGTGGAGACAAGGATGAACCCAGATGTCTTAATTTTCAATGCAGGAATTATTCCAGACTTCATTCCTTCATTTGGTGTTGAAGATAGACATTACAAAAATAATTTACACTGCTTTAGGTTTATTTTTTGAATTTCAGTGGAATGATCTTTTTTTAATTTGGTAAGTGAAATGAATACAATGTAATCCTTGAAATAAATCTTTCTATTGAAATTATGCTTGGAAAAAGGAACTCTAGCCTGGTATGTGCACAGGCAAAGAACTCAAATTTCAAAATAGCAAATTTCAGTAAAATAAATTGGAAGAGTTCAACCAGTCAAATTTTCTTTTTGTAAGATCAGTTTGAAACTCTGACTTTCCTCAATGTAAGCAAAAGGAACATGTTTTGAAGAACATTCTTGTCCATTATGGGTGTACAAATACTTAAATGTCTTTTAACAAAAGTTTAGGGAGCAAAGTTATTGAAGAAGCTGTGCCTCCTCATCTCCAAAAATGCAAAAATGGTGTTGCTAAGAGAGATAGTTGGTGACTTATTCACAATTATTAACTTTTGGGAATATGGGAATAAAGAGCAAGTCTCATTAACTACTCACAAAAAAGCCCCAACCAAACAAAAAAACTAAATTAAAAAACCCGCAAATTTTACAATATTATGACTACCTTGAAATGTTTAATTTCTGCTCAGTGCATGGGTTATTGGTTACAAAAGCACAGGAACATGCACAGGATCGCCCCAAAACAGTGCCCACTGTGACAACACCTGAGGAGGGAGGCTGGGGCAGCTGGGGGATGCAATGTTGTGCTCGCCAGGAGCAGCTCTACAGCAACAGCCAGGGACAGGCCCCCTGCCCTTCTGCTGCCCTGGCTCTGGGCACGGCAAAGCACCCTTCCACCTTGCTGCTAATCCAAACTGAATTCCAGGTCCACAACGTGAACTTATTCCCCATTTTAAAAGGCTTTTTGTGGTTAAAAGAGATATATAACCAGGATGACAATCCACAAGACAGCATGAATTTATGAAGGCAGAATTACTGAGTCAGGGCAAGAAAACATCTTTTGGAATTGCCTCAAATTCTAATATTTTTCCTCAATAACTTTGCCCAGCAATAATAGAGAAAAAAACAACCACAGTGGTTTCTGGGTGGCTAAAGTGGTTATATCCCAGGCATAAAATACCAAACAAAACTATCTTTTAATAAAAAACTTTCCTTCAAATGTAAAACTGATACCTTTTTCTGGTTTATGGATAATTTAGCTTGATTACTATAATTGTCACAAAAATGCTGAAATATAATTCTCTTCTTCTTTAAACAGAGATTGTCTTACAGGCTTGGGATCAGTCCACTGACTCTTTTGCATTGGTGAAATTATTCAGAGGGCCAAGTTTTAAAGGGACACAGAAATTTGCCTGTCCTGACCCCCTACTCTGTGCAGAATGAACATGACATTCCCCATGACTGCTTAGCACGGGCAAGGCAAAACGAGCAAGAAGCCAATCGCTCCCAAAGCATTTCTCAGCTGAGGGAGGGAGGCACCCAGTGCCAGACCCTGCCTGCAGGTGCAGAAGATGCCTGAGAGACTTTCTGGAGGTGTAGGGAGTGCAGGACACGATGTTTCCCCAGCCAGGTGGCAGCAGGCTGCTCCAGCCACACTCAGGTCAAAATGCCTTGAGCCAACTCCACCTCTCCCTTGCTCACCACCCCCAAGCATGGCTAATACACTTTAGGACAATTTTATCTGCATGGTTGGTTCCCAGAGAAAACTAATTCTCAGTAACTAACTAACTCAATAACTAACTAAGTATGATTCCTTGAAAACATATGCAAGACCCTGAGATAGAAAATAGGAACTTTTCACTGCCACGATGCTAACTTCAGTAGCTAAAGGTTTCCCACTAAAACATAGAGAGCATTAACTGCTCTAAGTGACAAATGCATTCTCTGCTGAAATTAGATCATCTGATAAACAGACAGACCATACATGCTCTGCCCTAATTTTCTCCATATAGAGTCCCTTTGTAACTAAGAGCAAACGATCTCTTTCTATCTGAAGTACTGGAGAAACTGGCTGAAGTTTTATCTTATTGCAACCACCTCCTTATAAGTAATGAGCTACTGTATCATTTTTAAATTGCTGCAGTAAGTCCCTTTCTGAAGGGGATTGTCCATCTCTGGTTCTTATTTCAGACACTGATGACCGAGATAGCATCTTTGGGGTTTTCATGGTTAGTTTTAGCCAGTGCTAAACTGATCTCCTTGAATCAAGCCAGAACATTGCTACAGGTTGGTTCTCCTTCACTGAGAATAAACTACTTGTTTACACATTTCACAGTCCAGCACAGGCTTCCCCCAATTTCTCAGTACCAAATGAGAGATGTCATCACCTCACAGTTTGGCAAATGGCACCTTTTGCTAAATGAAGGCTGGAAAAAAACTAATTTGACTTCTTCTGTAGCTTTTACCTGCTCAGTTTATTTTATGTGGACACAAGGTCAGAGCCTCAACAGCAAAACTGAAGACTGAGTCAGGAAAAAATGGAGCTGAAAGTGGTGTGTACAGCGTTTTTGGTAGGATATTATTCAAATTCCTACTAAAATTAAAGATTGCAAAAATGGGCCTGACAATATTCAGCTGAGAAATTAATAATGAAAATCCTGCATAGCCCTGGCCTCTATTTACTTACAGACTCGCAAGCCATTCCTTTCTGCATAACAATGTTCTCCACAAGCTTTCCTTTAGTGTCGTACTTTGCACAATGACCAGCTCAGAGAGGGACTACAAAAACCAGCTGCAAGCATTTAAAACAGAGAAAATTCCTTGGCATTAGTGATATAGGTCTTTATAACACATCAAAACTCCTTTGTAGGAGTTTCTGTTGTTTTTATGTGTGTTTGTTTTCAAAAATCAAGCTCCATTTCAATGGTCAGGTCAAACATGGAATTTCACAGTGTATGTTTTGCATGCTCCCATTCATCTGTTCACTCTAACAGCTTCCCAGTTTCCATCCCTCAGATTAAAATACTTCATGTCCCTGAAAGCTTTACTAGCGATAGAAACATCATTAGAACACCAGCAAACTCTTGCTCAGAAATACATTGTTTAAGTGATAGACCACATTTGGCATTCCTATTGTTGTATATTATAACTGCTTTGTTCAGAATGCTTTACACATAATAGAATTTATAAGAATCTCTTCTAGTGAATAATTTGTCCTAATTTGCTTGAAATATGCAATTCCTATTAGTTATAGATTACATTGTTTTTTCTTTCTGGCTCTTTAATGTTTAATGTTTCAGTTTTACGAAGCCTGAGATAAAACAAAAGTCCAGTCCTAGAAACAAGCAGAATTCACAATCTGTTAAGATTCCACACATAATAATCATATTAAACACAGAACAGATGAATAGTAATGTAACTTTCATTAAAAAACAAACAAACAAACGACCCCAAACAAAAGCAACCACAAAACACATAAATGATCAAAACCAAAAAACTGCTATGAATAAACTGGTGAGATATTTTTATGTGAAATCTGATAAAGAACTTGTTACAAGGGACTCTTCAATTTGGAGTGTACACAGCTTAATACTGGTAGGACTATTTTCCACATAATGCTTCTACGGATAAAACAAGCTCCCTTCATAGCTTGTCTGCGTGTTGGCAGATGTCTGTTGTTAACAATGGAGTCTTGCATACTCTATTCTCTCATGGAGTTTTAATTTTGTTCTTTTATTTCTTTGTCAGTTCCTTTTATCTACAATGAAAGTCACACATCCTGAAAGCAGATTTCTTCCTTTTGCACATGGAACACCTATCTTTAACATTACCATATATATACAAGCACATATGTTTTCTAATTCTAAGAAAAAAATCAAGGGATAATCTTTGGGCATATATTATTTACCAGAATTTGGATTTGAATGTTCACTCATTGGTGTAAAACAGTTCTAAACCACCTTTGATCTACCAGTTCCACACACTCAATTTAATGCAAGACCTTCTCATTCAAAGCAGCGCTTAACATTTTGTCAGTTCTCAGCTCTCTGCCCAATCAGTATAGACTCTGCTTGTGGTGTAACACCACTCATCCCTGGAATGCCACCAGAGAGGCTGCCTTTTGTACATTACATAACCATTATTTAGTGGTTAAAATGAAAGTGCAGGTCAGAGAAGCTTTAAGAGTGGATTTCTATTTTATATGTACATTAGCAAATCTTCAGAGGCTACCTGGCTAATTGAATACCATCATAATTCCCCTGCACTGAGCCTGTGGAATGAACTGCCATTCAAACATGGAATGGAAACAGAGACTGCAATACGGCAAATTTAATACAAAGACTTTCAACAGTGATTGCCAGAGGAGCTCTCAAAATTAATCACTTTCAGACAGAACAATGTTGCTAATTCCTGTTTAAGTCTGAAATATTTAACATACTGATCTTCTCAGAATGTAGTTCAAAGAGCACACTCTTCCTCTTCAGAGCAGCTAGGGACCAAGCTTCTTTAATAGGATTGCAAGAGCCCCAGAGTGTCTCTGTAGTAGCTTATAAAGATGGTGGGTTAGCCTGCTTACTGGGATATTTACTGCATCACTTTAGTTCCGTTATAATATTTAAAGAAAAACAAGCCAAAATGAGGGTTCAACAATGGTCCCCTTTTCTGTAGATCACAGGGACCAGCAGTGGCTGATGGTAGAGCAAGCCAAGAGCCAGGTTTCACCCCTTGCAGCGGGATGGGTGTACCCACACACCTGACCCCTAAAAGTCAGATCTGTTTGGTTTCCCAGCATGCACTGATCAGTTTTCAGGTCAAACAGATGCAGCTGGAAATTGCTTATTGACCAGTTTCTCTTGTGCTTTGTTCCTCTTGCCAAATAAACTTGCTCAGGTTGTATCATCATTGCCCACCTGCTGCCACCACCTCCTGCAAGAAAAAGACTCATATGCCAAAATCCAGGTGAACCCAGCAGCTGAGTGCTATCAGCACACCAAGTACTGCTCTGAGGCCTGGCGTGCCATGGAAACGTCCCCCACGAACTGGAAATGGCCTTATGCATCCTAATTAAAGGGTGCATCAAAAAAGAAACAGGTGAATAACTAATCCTTTAACCTCGGCAACTTTAACCATCATCTATAAAGCTGAAATCTCAGAAAACAGTGGGTTTGGTTAAGAGTTTTATGAACAGAGCTACCAATCCTCCTGGTTTTCAAGTATCATGGAAATGTTCTGCTCCTCCTTTCCAAAGAAAAACTCTCACAGAGCCTGAATGTGAGACCCAAGGATTGCCATTGACCTCCTCTGTCTTTAGATCGAGCCACATATAGTTAATTTTATTCTGTATAAGACACATGAAAGGACATTAAAAGTAATGTAATTTAATTAAACCTTGGCTTAATTATATCTATTGGAGCTGAACTGTCAGATACAGTGTAAGTTTCCACAACATTTTCAAGTCTTAAACTATGATTTTTAAACTATAATTTTTGTGCATTGACAGTTTTTCTAACATTTACCTATAGCAGATATGGACTTAAAATAGTTTCATTTACTTTGGTTTCATTCTGAAGCTGAATAGGACTAAAGTGACATCTAAACTCCAGTGGAACTCAGCGATGCCACAAATCTCACTCATCTTCCTCTTGTGGAAGAGGGTTTATGGACTTTTAGTGGACTAATAAATGCCTCAAGAGTGTAATGGCAATCCACACTGTGCACACTGTCACACATAGGGTGAGCTACCCTGAGATGTGCAGTGGGACACTTGGTGCACAATTTGTAGGGCTTTTGGGCAGAAGAAATCTGGGAGACAGCTGTCTGCCATTTCAGAGAACTATATCAGGAACATATGTTTCTCAGTTTTCATATTTTCTTTCAAATAACACCCTCAAATATTTACACACAAACATACATAGCACACGCACACAACAAAGCCTTCAAATACACTGGTGAATGATTCACTCACTCCTCAGTACTGTATGTCTTCTGGCATCCAAAATTCCAGCTGCATAAAGCAGTTTAGCAGAAGAATATATTGAAAATCAGCTTCAAAGAACACAGAAGTTAGGGTGAGTTCAGGGAACTAAATTACACAGATTCGTCTTGTTTCTGTACTGTAGATTAGTTTTCATTATATGAATCCTGCAGGCTATTGAGTGTAAGGCAGTTTGTAGGCAGCTCTTGTGGAATAAGACATTGTTTCCTCACTTTCTCAATGTATATTTGATACCCATTTTTCAAGTAGCTACAGATGGAAGCTGTATAATATATACACACAGCATTTTTTATTTTATTGAGATGATGATGAAGGTATATAGTATTTTTTTCCCTTCAGTTGTACCACTGGCCTATCAGAAGAAAATGAAAATGGGATTATTCCTCTTTCTACCCAGAGATCAATTTCTGAAACATTATCTCCTGCTCCAGACATCCACAGGTTGTAGCCACCAGGCAACATGAGAACGGCAGCCTTTTCTCCTCTCTGAACAAGTATGACGAAACTGCTGGGGACTATGCTAGTTCTGCTTCCAGTTTATCGACTGACCATGTGCAAGTCACCTTTTCTACATTCCACTCAGTTCAGTTGCAAGAACTGTCTTAATGAAATCCACCTCTTTATGGTAGTTGAACTAAAACCCAAAGCTGAACTCCCAATTGCAAACTACATACCATTCCCCTCATGAAGAACACTCCCCACTGCCAACAAAAAATTAATACCAAGATTATTGCTGCATTCACTTCTCTTGCAAAGTTTCAGTAAAGCATACATATCTTTCATTCTTCAAAATACCTGCTGGCCAGCTTCAGGGTGGACATTTTAAACAGGACTAGATTACTTCCTTCTTATTACTTTATGCTAATGCTTTTATCATCATGTGCTAATCAACAGGAAAATATAGTTCCTGTTCTGGAGGATGTTAATAAAAAAAAGTACTGATTTTATAAAACTATTCTTTTAATTACGTACTTGAAAAACTGCTTAGATACATAAAAATTAAATAGATCTAATGAAGTGGAATGGAGTGCTAAGTTTAATTAAACAAATTAAAAAATTTGCAGAAATGATATTAAGTGATCTTTGAAATGGAAATGGTGTACCGAGTTCTACACTTCATGTTAAGATTACAGCTGAGTGAGCAAAATACTCTCAAATGCACCCTGGCAAATTCTGCAGGGCAAACCAAGTACACCTCTACACATAAAATTTCCTACAAATATTTGCTCAGATGAAGAAATTGTCTGCACTTCTAACAAATATTGTAGCAAAGAGGCTTTTTCAACATCCTTTTTTCTAAAAACAGTGAACTTTTACTGAATGTTAGAGAGAATAACTTCGGAAGTAATCAACCTCAGCATCCATGTATCTCCTGATAACCTGCACACTAGCGCTCTGCTTGCCTGCCCAGCCCTCTGCAAGCACCACGCAGGTGCTCTCCAGCACTGCCCCAATGCCTTCGCTCACCGCATTGCCGCTGAACCATCTGCAACCAGGAAAATTTGCAGAAATTGTCTGGTAATTCTGAACATGCATACTCAGAAAATTCAACAACTCCTGCAAAACTGGTGTGAAGCTAGAAATGAGAACATTTATGAAGTTACTGTTTTACAGGATTTCTGCTTATTTCTCCCAGTTCTACCTCAGCAATCTGAGGGTTTCCACGGACAGCCCCCCTCCTGAAGGTTCTTTGGCAGTGACCTGCTCAGCACCACGTGGGTACAAATAAGCCTTCTGCATTGTAGCCCTGTTAGTCTACAACAGCTTTCAGAGTTTTTGACCTTTCTTCTCAAACCTTCAATTAAACATAAGAAATCTATGCCTAATAAAAAAAATTCTCTACCTACCACATTTGCTGCCGGTACAGATGACAGGCACTTACATGTGAAGAAACGCCCTCACCACACCTCCAGTGCTTTGGGAAGGCTCATCCCCACCCTCCTGGCTCTCAGAGAAGGTCGTTCCCCACTTCCCGAGCCCTGTGGGGTGGCACTGCTGAGCCCCAGCCAGCGGGATGCTCCCACAGAGCTGCCACCCAACCCGCTCCTCCATCCCAGCCGCCCACCAGCGGGGCACAGGCTGCCGGAAAGGCCTCAGATCTCTGCTGCAACAGCCACATTTGGGTTCTTTTAAAGCCGTGGTTTGAGGATGTGAAACACATGCTGGACTGTCAGCCAAGCTCTACACTGCATTTAAATCAACAGGACTCAAGACTGCCCTGTCACTGCTGGGGGTGGTGAGGGCCCGAGGACCGAGCGGCCACTTTGGCACCTTCCTGCACTTGTGGCTGAAAGCTCATATTCTATTCCAAGGGCTCTTCTGGAAACATGGGCTGTTCCCAAACACACACAGCCTTGCTGGAGCCCTCAGACCAAAACGGCGGCCACTACACTGAGGAGTGGCCTAAGGTGAGGTGAAATTCGGCCCCATGCATTGACAGTCCTAATGCAATACCACACATGAACTGGTGCCTTTTGCTCACAGCAGTGAGGCCAGCAATGAGCACAGGACAAAATGGGAGCAGGGGGCGAGGATGTCTCATGGAATTGGGGCACACTGGGCCATCAGCCCTCAGGTGGGACAAACAGGTCTGATTTTAAGCTAAAGCAGCACTAGAGTGACCGTGTGCTACCCACATGGCTCTGAAACTCCAGCACAGAAAACCTCATTCTAGATGTAAAAAACACCCACTCGCCCATCTCAAACCAAAACAAGGCACAAAAAACTCTTTAAGGGGTCTGGTTGTGACTTTTAGCTTTGAGAAAAGAAGAATCATAACTCTCTGCAACTACCTGAAATGAGGTTGTAGCCAGGTGGGAGGGTCAGTCTCTTCTCTCAGGTGAGAAGCAGAATGAGAGAGAATAGCCTCAAGTTGCACCAGGGGAGGTTTAGATTGGATATTAGAAAGAATTTATTCACCAAAAGGACTGTCAAACACTGGAACAGGCTGCCCAGGGAAGTGCTAGAGTGACCAACCCTGGGGGGATTTAAAAGATGAGTAGATGTGGTCCTTAGGGACAGTGCTGAGTTAATTGTCATGTTTGATCATCTTAGAGGTCTTTCTTGACCAATTCTATGATTATTTCTACTCCCTCACTCTCTCAAGTGCAACTAGTTCAGAAAATGAGGGGGGAAAAAAAAAAAAGGCACCTTACCACTAAGAATAATGCCTGAAAAGCTTTCAAGACTTGAAATGCACATTTGTCTGTCTTCATAATGAGTTGAGCTCAGAAGTCACAGAAAGGTCATATCACAAAGGGAGTGGCTCCTGAGGCGCAGGGAAGCCTTTATTACTTTAACTAACCTCCTTGAGGGCAATTTCACATCCATAATACAAACTATTCAAACAATGTGCAATGAAAGTAGGTAAATGATCACCTTGTATGTGCTCAGATTTTATTTTGCTCTATTTAAAATCTGGCAGAGCTAATTCTTTAATCTAATATTTTTAATGTGCTCAGTTATATCTGAAAGATTTTTTTTTGTCAGCACAGCTGAATGGCACCGTAATTAATAATAATCCTAATGATCAGAGCTTTTAAAATAAATTTTTATTGAATAAGTAGAATTAAATTTCTATATAGTCTTCTTGCATCTGAAGGAATTGCTTGCATGTCTCTAAAGTCTTATACTTAATAGATAAAGTTTGAATGGAGTGTGGCTGTGTTTTAGATCTATTGTACAGAAATGGGAATGATTTTATAGTATATGGTATGTATTATAAACGTACAGAATTTCTAAAAACGTGTACCACCTTCTTCCTGTTACTCGGAAATCTTATTAAGTTTTTGCATTTGATAAAATCGCCTATAATGCACTTTCTTCCCCTATAGATGTAGGAGAGGACAAAGCAAACTCCATTTTTCATTGTCTTTGCAGAGTGCTCTGTGCCTTCTTCCTTCTCACCTTTTGGTTTACAGGAGGTTGCTTTGTGTGCAACCTTTCAAAATTAAGAAATAATCATATTCAATGCTTTTGTCCCAGGTGTTCCCAGGTTTAACACAAGCAGAGACCAAGCAGGAAAATACTTCCAGTATGTACAACCCATCCCATCCAGGAACTATAAACCCGTTTTGAAAGACAGTTTAGTAATTTTACATCTAATTGGATGAGAGCAAAACAGAGGAAGAAAAGCAGTTATCATCAGTATTTAAAAATATTTAGACTAATGTAAATAGCTAATCCAGCTCCCACCAGTGTCCAATACAAGAAAAGTCACTCTGAATTTCAATTTTAGCATCGGGTAGGAGTCCACTTGTCCAGGTACCTCTGAGCTTCAGCACCCTGGGTGTGATTTTGCGCTACATGAGACCATTCCAGATGTAATGCAGATGCTCTTTGTAGGTTATATTAAAAGAAATACCAGCAGCATTTTCCTATTTTGCAATCTGGGAAGCCCTGAAATAGCCAGGACTTAGTGAAAGAACCTGCCTGTCCAACAAAACAGAGAGAAAGACATTCTGGGGGAAAAAGCGCAACAAAACAATCATCACACCAAATCATCACAGGGAGAGAAGGGAAGAAAACAGGCTCAGTTAATCAGAGGTTAGTGTCAGTAATCAAGGCAAAGATGCTTGAGCCAAAAACATTACATTCAAAGAGAATAATAGAGAATTGTGAAGAAAAAAAAAGTTTTAGGAATTACTAAGCAAAAATCAAACTCTGGGACAAAATCTGATAGCACTGGCTTTTTTTACCATCACAGAACAATTCCTTAAAAACACACAGCTCTTCTGACACCAGGATAGAAGAAGGCTCCACTCAGTTAAACGCATGTCAAGGAAAAGGAAATTCTGAGACTCCATCCAGACACTTTTCTCATTATGTTTCAAATTTTGACCATTTCAGCCTAGGGTTTCTATTTTTCTTAGAGCAACACCAACTACGTATTTACTTCACCAACAAAATGAATGAGATTCTCACAAGGCTTCAAAAGCCAGGGCTTTAAGCAAAAACCCCTAATACAGGAATATCACTAGGCCTGCAATAAAATTAAAAGGCTTGACATCACTGCTGTGCCACCTTTACAGTTTTGAATGACTCTGAAGAGATTTTTTTTCCCCAGAAATATCAAATAGAAACTAAGGTCTAAGGAGTTGGTCAGTATTCTTAGTGCCTGCCAAAGGCTTATTGCAGCTCTACTTTTGAAGTCACTAACCTGAGTGCTTACCACACTCAAATGCAGCACAGATTTATAATATGTTTTTATTTAAAGAGAAGAAATAGCCTACAGTACCAGACATGAGATGATATATATCCTGTCTGTTCTGAATGAACTGCTGAAGCAGACATTGAAAAGGAAGGGTGAGTTTTAAGAATACAGATTTAGAAAAAAGATTTCACCAGTTAAACCTATTTCATCCTCACTTATATCTTATTTTTAAGAAGGGAAGACAGAATGAATTAAATTGAAAGCCATGTATTAAGTCTTTAGAATTTTCACAGAAGTTTATTGAACAAAACTCCTAAGAAGCTGCTTGCTTTTTTGTCTGCAGAAATGTATTTATAGGAGCTGAATTCTAATAAACACAGATTGCAGTGCAAAGAAAAAAAGGTCAGCAGTGTGTGCTCAAAGCTTTATTGATGTCTTGTCAATCAATCTTTTATTTTGTTGTTTAATTCTTTTTTTAAAGAAAAAAAATGCATGTAAGCACTTTTTCTCCTAATAGTGGATTTATTGAGCATTTCAACAAATCATATGATAGATACAATAAGCAATGATGGCCGATTATCAACTTTGTGTTTTCAGGTCAGGTTGTAAATTGACCTTGTGTTCGCTTCTCTTCTTTCTGGGGAATAGCTAAGGCCCTTTTCAAATACAATAATTTCCAATAAACTTTTTTTCTGTGCGTTCAACATTGCAGAAGAGCAAGTTTATGGGGAGAAAAAGCAACCCTGCTAGACAAATCCATGCAGTCACATATATTGTCTCCTTGTAAATTAATTAAAATAATAAAGCTGACTCTTAAATCTGAGAGTGGTGAATCCAAGGGATGTAAAACTTTAGAGCATGACCTTTAAAACCATTGTTGGTGTGAGCTCTTTAGAGCCCAGTAAGAGATTTCAGCCCTGATCTTGCACACAAATGGAAGAGCTGCAGCCCTTCTGACTCTGGTTAAGAGGTCACCCGTTCTTACCAAGGCAAACCAGCCAACCTTTCCCATCTGTCCGCAGTCCTTCCTCGATGTTTGATTTCCCAAACTTTCCCAGCGTCCCTTTCAGTCACGTAATTTGAGAGCCAGCAATCAGCAGCTGCACGTAGTGATTCACACAGGCCTGCCCATGGCAGTACCATGTTATTTGTCACCTATCCATCCTGTAACTTCACCATGCTCTTCCATTTTTTATCTGCAGGTTCATTTTGAGGAGAAGTTGACACAGAGGTGTCTACTGTGACAGAGGATTCCTTTGCCTCAGTTGACACAGTTAATAGAGTGCAAAGGACACTGATATAATATTTTTTTCCCTTCCAGTACACACTACTTTGCATTCACTTGCCATCACATTGTCTGTGCACTGCCTTAGTTAGGTCTGTTGGTCTTTTAAGTGGCTCTTCCCAATATAAAAAATAAGAACATGTGAACAGAAGAAAACAAAGGCATCTGCAGAGACCCTTGTGAGCTCAGAGAGGATGGAAACCACATTTTCCTCTATGGGAAACATCCACCCCACAAAATCCTTCACAAATTATGTAACACTTACACCTGCAACTCCATTGATCTCTCTACCCATCTTTTCCATAATTCAGTGTACTGGCACAATCTGAGAAGAAACCTTGATATTTTAGCTGCTAACTTTCTGCTGTATTGCAGCAGCATGAGCAAACATGAAAAGGGAATTCCTGCTCTGTATTTGGATGGTGAAAGTGTTATCATTTTTACAATTGCAACTTTAGAAAGCACTGGAGGTGCCACCAGAAGTGTGTCTCAGACTGGTTTAACTCTGGCAGTTAAATCACTGCTGAAGGCATGAATGCAAATGAGGTCACAGAGAAGCTCCTTGATTGTTGTCACAGAAGTTATGAAGTTATGTTCTAAAGAGAGAATTGCCTTCACACTTAGCAGTGTGCATTGGTAGACTGAATGACACAACATTTTGGAGCTACTATCTAGTTTGACACCACATACAACCAAATATTATGTAACAAATATTGTCTTTTCTTAGTGTTTGACTGCACCATGACATTTTATAAGGGCCATCAAGTGAAAGTGAAATCCTCTTGCAGCTGGCACTACACTCTGACAAGGACAGTGTATATGACTTTTCCTTTTCCTTTATTTTGTGAGAGCTGAGACTCACTGATGCAGGCTAATGAGAGTTAGTTACATCATACTTTCTGAGGGATCAAAATCAAACTGATTGCCATCTCTTGCAAGCATCTCACAATCAGCTTTTAATTTCTATAAATGTGTTCAGCATTTACAATTATTATCTGACCAACTAATATGAGACTAAAAGTATTCCTGGAAAGAATTGTTTTATATTCCATTTCCACATTCTTCCTCTAATGGCATTTGATTAGCCACTGAATACGTTCAGCTGTCTGACTAGATAGCACATTATTGTTACATTTTAAACAGAAGTAGAATAGAATAATAAATAATGTAAATGAACTTCACATTCAAACTTTTATTAAACTTTCACAACATTTTGACGTATACCAGCGGCCACATGAAAATTCACAACAAGAAATAAACAGACCCTACAATGAGCAATAAATCAAATTTGAGTCTTCCTCCAAAAAAACCCACTTACCCACCTCAGTAATCTGTTTTTTATTATTTGGACAGCTCTGACTCTGTCTCTCATCATGGAACAAAAATGCCTGTCCAAGAGTCCCTTTGGAACAGATCTTGGTGTTGTTCTTTTTTAGATACTTCTGCTGGTATTAAAAAAAAAAAAAAAGGTGTCTCTTTATCTTAACAAGATGTACAAGAAAACATCTTCGGAATCATAAACCAGAACTAGAACTAGCATTATTCATCTCTCAGATGCAGTGGAATATTTCCTTCACAAGCCAGGATAAAAGTCTTTCTCAAGGAACCAGTGTCTCTCTTTGTTTCTACTACTTTAGGAAGAATTGTATTACTAGAAAGAGAGACATATTTACAGTATTCCCTTAGACTGGTAAGGCTTTCATTTTGAGAAGCAACTTAATCAGGAAGATATCTGGACTGTGAAAGAGTCTGTGACTTTGGAGTTCTGGGTTGTCACTTAAAACTCAGACTTCAACCCTCCACTGTTCACAGAGTGAGATTACACTTATTTTATAACATTGATGGGAAGACACAAACTGTTTTCTTCATGCCAGATCCCTGTTACAGAATTTATCTTTGTTTTTGTTTTAAAGAGCATAAAACCAAATTTCTTTATATACTTCTATAGGAAACAGATTTAAGCCCTTCCTTTAAATAAACAAGCTGATACTGACCCGGAACGAAAACAGCAGTTTTGAGATCAACAGTGGTTTTCCACTTCACAAAAAAATCCTGAGTGCACAGAAGGCAATGGCAAAAGCCTAAGTTTTCCATCCTGCTGCATTTAGCTTAACACTATGAATTAAATGTACAAAGATTCACTTGCTCCAGAAATTTTACAAAGGGAAGTTTTTCCTTTCTTCCACTCATTTTCAGAAAAAGGATCAGAGAGAACAGATGAGATGGGGATAGACCTCTGGAGAACATCTGGTCCCAACCCTGCTCAAGCAGAGACAGCTGCAGCAGGGTTCCCAGGACCAGGTCCAGTGGAGCTTTCAGTGCCTCCAAGGATGGAGACTGCAGAAACCTCTCTAGGGAGTCTGTTCCTATGTACTGAGCAGAGCCTGTCTCCATCTTCTTTACTACCCCTTAGATATTTAAATGCATTGAGAAGCTTCCCCTGAGCTCTCTTCTCTTCTGAACCACCTCTGCCACCCTTCCCAAAAAAAAGCCACTACATAATCACCTCTGTGACCCTTTGCAGAACTCAGATCACTATGCCCATGTCAGTCTTAAACTGGGGAGCCCAGAACAAGGTCTGAATAATTTTACATTTTATATGAAAAAAAACCCTGGGAAATGCAGATATGCAAATAACTTTAAGGGAACTAATCAAACATTTCATCATTATTCTTGTGTGTTTTATATAGGCTTTCTGACGGAAACAATACCATGTAGCAGAGACACTGCATGAAGGCAGAGATTCCTTGCCTATGATAAAAAATTTACTTGCCTCTGCCAATACAATCATTACTATATTTATCCTTCCAGCATCCCTTTGAGGTAAGGAATACTAATATACAGATTATTCACATGGAAAAGAGAAGGACAAAGTGACCAACCTAATAACACAGGAAGAATGTGGAAGACAAGGAATGTCTGAGCATGAGGCTAAATATTTTACAGCAGATGTGTGACATATAAAATAAATGACTTAAACTATTAATGGAGAAAAATTAGAATGCTGCAAGATTTTAGGAAAGGATGTCCTAGGATGCACGTTCTGTTTTCCCAGCATTTCACATAGCTTCCATGAAAGCATACAGAACTTTTCTTCCCCTGTGTTTTCATTAAGGCCCTGGCTGAACTCAAAGTGGAAAAAAAAAATTTTGAATCTATTCAAGAACTATGGTTTCCTTCTATGTTGTCAGTTAGTTTAGGTACTTTCCTGCCTGTCTCCAAGCATTATATCTGGACAGAAAGTATAGGCTCTCAGGTTTTATTTTGCCATGTTGGAACACATAAAATCTTTTTGCTTCTTCTCATAAAACAGGCTTTTCCATTGCCTTAATGATCGTTATGACCCTTCTGTACATCTGTTCCAGTTTTAGTGAACATTCTTGTCCATGGGTGACCAACACTACACAGCATTTCTGAGGCTGTACCGCAGCCTCTGTAATAGCACCAGCACTTCCTCTCAAAATTCCACTCCTAGTGCATCTTAAGGTTGCACTGCCTTTTTCACTGCTGCACCATCGCTTAAAACAATTCTCTGTATAACTCACGGTACACAGCAATAGAAGCATGGAATCACTATAATTGAAATATGGTTGGGTTTTGAGGAATTTCTTTGAAGGAGAGAGCAGTGGACATATTTCAGAGATTACCCAAGAAGCCTTTTTAACCAAGAAGCATATGGAGATGTGAGAGAAAAGAAGAGATGGAAAGAGAATTGGTGGGTGTTACATACAAATGGAGCAGGAGGATGAGAGCAGAGGAGTAATGATTTCTTGTGTGCAACAGCAGCAGGATATAGGCTCTCTTTCCTGTTGGGAAGATCGCTGCACAGCTCTACACAGAAGCTTGTCTGACTCTTCTAATTTCTAAATGAAACTGGAGGGTTCGGAGAGTCCTTTTTTAGAGAGCCTACTCTGGGAAAACAGTGGATATTGAAAAAGTTGAAACTTGAAGTCTTCCTCTTTGGATAAGCTTTATACAGCAACAAGGGTCTGAACAAACCTGCTTCTTCACACCTGTGGCTCAGTATTCAGAAAGAGCTATACAGCTCGTAAAACCAGGGCTTCATGTTGCCATCAGGACTATGTTAGTGTTGATGTTAGTGTCGCAAAATAAACAGAAAAAAAAAATTGCACCATTTTGTTATTTTAAGGTGTCATAAAAATTAAGATATTTCCCTCTACTGTATTTATTTAATGTAGAAGGAAGCTTTTCATGCAGCTGCCACAGTCACAGAACTTATAAAAAGCTAGAATCTGAATTATTTGGGAAATTCAGCATTTTCCTTTCTTTTCTTGTATCTAAATAAACACAAAGAATTTCTTGTGTCAAAAGAAAATTAACTTACTATAATTATGCACTTTCCTCTGAATGTGAAATTAATTAAAAAGACTTCACAATATTAAAATACAAAGTCTATTTTATACTGTATATATATTAAATATACATCAGTAAATACAGAATGATGTATTCAATATTCTTGAAGCAAAATTGAAAAGCTGACAATTCATTTTGACTTTTTTATGTAAATAAAGATTTCAGCAGCATCGGCAGGTTTCTGTGAAGCATCTTTCAGCTTAACTTTTTGGTTTTCAAGTAAAAAATGTTCTATTGAATTTTTTTTAAGCCCTAATGAATGTCAACTGGCTTTTTCATAGGAAAAACCTTGAAATCCTTAGTCAGTCAAAACCCTCATTGATTGCATCCTCTGATGTTAAAAATTATTCATTGCTAGTATATTCCCAGAAAGGCAGAGAATGTTGAGACATGAACAAATACGTACTGATTAATCACACATCTTTTTATGCACCATGTCTTTCTTACACAGATAATTTTCTGAATTCACCACTGGATGAATGGTACAAGTAATCTTGCAAGGACTTCAATCATCTTGCTCTATAGAGCTTCCAGGTCAAGGAGAGACAAGGCCATGTAAATGTAAGTGATTCTTAATGAGTTCTTTACCCATAGCCTTATTAAGGTACAAATAACTATAAAATGACTCATTCTATTGATTTTGAATCCAGCATCAGACTTCTAAACCCTGAAGAACAGTGGTGGGGAGAAAGAACATCTTCCACCAGGGTAGTAATTATTACCGGAGTAAGTTGCCTTCAAGAGTCATTGTCAAGCAATCAGTAAACACGTAGGAACACTTGCCTGTGACATGGGAATGCTCCTGCCACTGCCTGCACCAGGACAGGAGAGAGGACACCCACACTACCCTTCCTTCTGCCCAAAAACCCCAACTGCATTTCACTTGAACCATGGGAGTGCAATTCTCCCAATGGCAGTAGATCATACTCCAGCCAATTTGCAGTCACCAGATGAGAAATTGCTCCTGTAGGTCAGGTAAGTGCCTCCCTGTCTCTAAGTGGGGCCACTGCTGGCTATTTGAGAGAGGTGGAAAAGCCCATGCATTATGCATCTGTGGAAAGACTTGCATCTGAGGAAAATATTTTTACACACCTCACCAGTTAGAAACTGCCTTTGGTAGACAGACAGAGTCTTACTTGACTTCTAAACTCCAGGTAATATTTTACAACCTTATCTCTTTTAACATACTCCTGTTTCTGGCTGGATGGGTATTTCATAATTTGCTGTGAAGTCAGTCCTCCTTTAAGAATCCCTAAGCCAAGATCATGGGGGCTTTTTTCATGAAGTAAAAATCCACAGTTGTAATGCAGCATTGGTTGGGTTCCGGCAGTAATACATTGTCTTTTGAGTAAATATACGCATATAACTTCGGGATGGTCACTATTTCTGAGCTCTTTTTACTGACTTACTTAATATCTGATTCTGTTTCTATTCTAAGTCTCTGGCTTTATGAAAAATCTTGTAATGAGTTTTATAGGCTATGTAATTTCTGAACATTTCTAAAAATATAAATCAATTTACTCTTCCTTCACTTCTGATTTCACAGTGCATCCCCTAAACGTCCTAACACAGCTTTGTCCTTTGATTTTTCTTTCATTTGAAATTGCACCCATAGTGCAATTAAAGAAATTTACAGAAATAATACAAAATATATATACTGCTAATGGGCCTAACTACATCTGTGATCTCTTCTTTGCAATACATGCATAATATATATAATACCATAAGTTGCTATTTATACTGCTGCATTTTTTCCCCCTCAAAATGCACTCTAATTACTACAGCAGAATTGAATTTTCCTGTGCATACATTAAGGTTAATCATGCAGTCTGTAAGGAATGAAGCACTAAGAATCAGCTGTGTAACCAAGAAGGGAATACGTATTTAAAATCATGAACACTATTATAACTTAGTTAATTTCTGCTTTAAGATTGAATAACCCTAAAAATACTAAGCTGCTTTCCATGCCTAATTAGGAGCTGAAATTCACTGAAAAACTGAAATGCCATATTCAATGGCAGTAGAGTATCTATTTAAATTTTTTTCTGGGATGTCACAGTGTCTTTGAGAGAAGAGTGTTATTACTTGAGAACTTTATGGCTTGCAGCAGAAAGTTATTGTATTCTAGTATTACAATTTTGCTAATAGACAAATTGTCTAAATCACCACAAAAAAAACCTTGGAAGCAATTTACATGGTAGCATAAAAATTGATGAATGAGGCAGAAACACCATTTAGATGAAAAAATAGGGCATTAAACGTGAAAGAAAAAAATTTAAATTAAGAAAGTCCTGAAATTGGAAAGTAATTGTATTAATTTTGACTAAATAATTCAAATATTCCCTCATCAATGTAACTAATTTGAGTTTTAATTCTCATGAAAACCTGCTACAAAAAGGAAACAGCAGAGAAATTTCTTGTCAATGCATGAATAGCCAATGGTAAAAAGAATAACCATTAAAAAAACAAAAAGCCAGTTGCAGCTGAGGAAGAGACAAAATAAATGAAAAGTCCGAGTAAAGGTATGGGAGGAACTGTTACTAAAATTGCTATAGAAAGATAGAATGGTTTGGTTTGGAGCACCTCAACACCATGCAGCTCCTTCTCCTCTTCCATGGGCCAGGATACCTTCAGCTAGGCTGGGTTGCAGAGCCTCATCCAACCTTGAACAGTTCCAGGATGGAGCATCCACAGCTTCTCTGGGCAATCTTTTCCAAGGCCTCACCACCCCCACAGAAACACATTTCTTCCTAACATCCAACCTAGACCTGACCTCTGTCAGAGTGGAGCTGTTCTCCCCTGCCCCATTGCTCCATGCCCCAGGAGAAGTCCCTCTCCAGCTCTCCTGGAGCCCCTTTAGGTGCCAGAAGGCTACTCCAAGGTCCCCCAGGAGCCTTCTCTTCTCCAGGCTGAACAACTCCAGCTCTCTTAGCCTGTCTCCACAGCATAGCTCCAGTGCTCTGACCATCTTTGTGGCCTCCTTTGGACTGGCTCCAGCAAATCCATGTCTTTCTTATGCTGGGAGCCCCAGAGCTGGAGGCAGCACTGCAGGTGGGGTCTCACAAGAGTGGAGCAGAGGGGCGGAATCCCCTCCCTTGTCCTGCTGGGAATGCAACCCAGGACACAGATGAGCTCTCTGGGTTGCCAGCTCACATTGCCAGGTCATGTTGGGTTTCTTGTCAATCAAATAGCTAAGATTGTTATCAGTATTTCCCTTCAAACCTCCATTTTTAAAGAATTTATATTACTTGACTCTTAAAATATGTTTCTGGGGAGAAACAAGGGTGCACTGTGCACAGGCAAATTTTTAAATTAAAAACGGCCTCCAAAATTACTCCAGCAATTTTCTGCACACAATTGTTTCCATGTGAAAAGATCCACATTTAGTCATGAAAACAGCATACTCAAAAAAAAAAAAAAATTAGCAACTCAGCATTCAGTCTTAAGTAGTACTATGACCCTCAGTTATTACTACTGTGAATACACACACTAATACACAAACTCCAAATAAGAACAGTAACAGAAAGTAAGGCTTGAGAGATTTGTCCCTGCATTTGCATATAATTACATAACAAGTTTGAAACTGCAGGGCTTGGAGTAAATTTGAAATCAACCAAGAGATTATTAAATAGAATCTCAAATCGGCAATCATTTTCTTTCCTAACATACAGTTGTGTCCCTTGGCAAACATGCCAAAAGAAGCAGCAAGATGATGAGGTTTTAGGTTTTATTAATTTTTTTTAAATATTCATTTTTATTCTCCAAGTGAATAATGTGATCTAAATCTTATCAGCTAACAGTGTATCTCTAAATTCATTGTTTTGCCTTTACATTTCCAACTATTCTACTTTTTTAACCAGTTTTGTTTGGGTTTTTTTTGGTAGATAAAATTGATATTGCATTGTCTGTGCATTAATAAAGACAATATAATTGCCAAAAATGTCAGCACTTTTAAGCAAGATAAACACTTCTCTTAATCTGAAATGTCAAAGCGATTTTGTTAAACCAAAATGTCTTTTTAAAGAGCAGTGTGACGGTAGGAACCCGTGTCAATAAATTACAAAGCAAAGCAGAGTCAAGTTGCTAAACTGTTACTAGCTTCAATGGAGAACACACACACACCAAGCAGGCAGCATTTCTCATTCCCTCATATCCTCAGTCTCTGAGCAACACAGGTAAATAGATGACTGGGAAGTGCCAGATCAGTTACTGATCTTGCTCAGCAATATGTCTCTAACAGCGACAGAAAAAGACTCTCAGGAATAAAATGCAAGAATTCTAAATACAAGAAATCATACCTTCCTCCAGAAGGAGTTCCCTACAACCACATATATGTGTGTATATAAAAATATGTGTGTCTGTGTACACACACACAACTAATTTTTTAAAAATAACTTATTTATTAGTTGTTCTATTGTGTGCATTCCTTTCTAATACTCATAAAACACAGTTTCTGCAGCACATTCCCCCCAGACCTAGGGTGAAAGAACACGATTTTCATTTTTGGAGTTTGGACACCAGTTAAGCTGCTCTCCATGCACATGGCTTGAGCACAATCCACAGATGCAGAGCTTTTGCACTCTTAATAAAGAGTTTGGTTTAGTTGAGAGAGACAGGCCTCCTGGATTATTACCCACCACATGGTGCACAAAACGCCTCTGAGCCAGGCCTGAAGGCTCGGAGCACCAAGGGCTGCAGGCACGCTGATGAAAAGACAATGCTGGCCAAAGACTGATTACAGTGCAAAGCTATTTGCTATTTGGAATTGAAATAGGGCTCATCATGATAAGCCTTGAAGCAATACTTTTTCACGGATGCCTGAGCCATTCATAAGGTTTGAAATACACATTTTTGGAGGTGTTTTCTCTCATTGTTTTAAATTGTGCGTAAACTAGTCCTCATTTCTCACAACAGCGGCTATGCCACTGCAGTCATCACCCATTTCTATATGTAAATATTTTCTGATATAGCCAATTAAATTATATTACTGTGTGCCATTATTACAAATCTGGAGAATCAGTAGCATGTGTTTAAAAAACCTAAAAAAACCCCAAGAGCCTTTTCCCCACCTAAACAGTTTAGGAAGGCAGCCTAGTATTCGAAACTTAAAACTGAAATTTTTAGTCACCACAACTTTTTTCTCTCCCACTAATTGTTACTGTATGGTCAAGGTTATTTTTTACTGGTTTTGCCTTTTAACTTTATCTAAGTTCACAAATTTGAAGACAAGGTGGGTTCCCAAGGGACTTCTGCTCAAGACCTTTTAGTTCTAGTACTAAATCTTTAAAGCACGGGATGAAACACAACATATACAGCAACACTAGAGCTCTTGTGAACTACATCACTACAGACTTTTTTTTTAAATGCAAATCCCGCCAGTCAGTGGCAAGGTAGAGCTCATGCCATTCCCTGTTCCCAGGCTAGCTGGGCTTCACCACTGCTCTCTCAAGCTCTAGTGCTGTGGAGGCTTCCATGGGAGAAGAAGAGATGCTGCAAACTAAATTTATGTCTCTGATGATCCCAACTTTATCTGGAGTTGAAGCCTGGCAATTCACAGAGTCCTATGCAGTCCTCAGATAATCTGTGTTCTAAGGCCCTTTGGCACCCCAGTGCTTGTGGTTTAAACCTGATTCAGATGGATTCGGAATGATGGGGGGGTGAGTGGGACAGGATTTTGCTCTTCAAACCTGAAAAGGAAATTAATTCCCCCAAATTTAAGCCTCAGAGTGCCCCACCAATCTCTGTGTTTTCTCTTGAAGGGACTGTTCTGTTTATCTGATGAAAAGCCAGTACAATAAAAGACTTTCAGAGCAGAAAAAAAACAAATTACTGGGGAGGAACTACAAAAAAATACAAAAATAAGTCACCTGGGCTTCAAACTGTATTGGCTCTGGTCTCCCATCTCTCCAACAGACCTTAGTATTAATATGGCTCATTGCTCAGTCAGATTCTGGATTAACAGAAAACTCCTTACTAGATAGAACACCCAGTTTCAAAGAACTCACACTGATTGTGCACTTTAGCTCATCCTTACATGGATTTAAATACTTAAATTATTTGCTGAAAGAAGACTGTAGTTGCTTGTATAATCCAGTGGCTGATTAGCTACCTAATTTTAACATCTGCAAGAAAAATAACACATGGGTCAGTTCATTATAACCAGACAGAAGGCTTCTTCCCAAACAATACTCAGACAGAACAGCAAGAGTTACAAGAGTTTTAAAAACATTTTCTTACTGCTTCTCTGTAAAAAATGCTCAGAAAAGCCTTTTTCTAACCTAATCATCCATGGCTTGATGCAAATGCTGAAAAATTGGGCTGCTTTCAGTTCGTTTCATATGACAAAACGTTTAGGCACTTGGAACCAAAGTTTCACAACTGTACTTTCTAAGATGACAACAACGGACATATGTACAAGTTGTTTAAAACTAACACAAAGAACAATATAATTTTATAACCATACAGTAACTATCCACTGAAGGCTAGTTTGGCCAGCCCTGTAGCATGTTCCCTACTTTACACATAGAGTTGGTTCTTCTCTCTAAGGATATATTGTGGCTGGAAAGGGAATTTTAGTTCAATATCTTAAAACTGGTTTTCTTTACCTGACTTGGAGATGCCAATAAGGTGTAAATATTTTTGAGAAGACTTTTATTGCTCAATAATGGCATTGTTTTATTTCTGATGTGTGTATACCAGGGTTTTTTTTCTCATATTCTATTATACTCAGCCCACACAACTTTTTTTTTTTATTATTATTATTAATGAAGTTCTTGTGCTTACAAAGCTGAATACTGAACCTTTGGCTATACCAAGGTAATTATTTTCAGCACAGAGGCAATGCTGTTGTTTAGCAAGCAACTGAATTTGGCTCAGGAATGACAGGAGGCACCTCCTGAGATAGTTTTTTTGGGTGTCAACTCACAGAGTGGGTTAATAACGTAAGGACTCCGTCAAGTTTCACAGATACTCCCATTACTTGATGGGACTATTCCTACAGAGAGTATTTGCAGAATAAACAGGAAAAAAAAATATTTAGATACCAGATAGTAAGATCCAGCATATCCACAAACACCTGAGCTCAACATACAAAAATACCTGCTAATAAGTGCACTAACCCGGAAGAACACTGATGCCTCAAATTTTAGATTTCATATTTTCCATATTCTGTACTGCATTAGTATATGACTCTGAACTCCATATAAAGTGTTAGCAAGTTCTCTTCACAGCTTAGACAAAACAATCCTTTTCCAGCCCAAGAAACAAGGACAAAGTTGCAACCTCAGGGCCAAAAAGTACAAACAGCAGCAAATTGAGGAAAGCAAACTGGGAGGAGGGGACCTCATAACCGAAGCTGTAATTGGACAATTAACTCCAATATGTAAATGGACCAAAACTTATAAAAGTGTGAGAACTCATGACACACCATCTGTCTTGGGTGTAGCTTTGGCCAGGCTCTTGTGCTGCCCAAGGTGTATCCTTTGAAGGCCTTTTAATAAACGCTGACTTGATTCCTTTAACACTGCCTAGCCTCTGTTCTAGGAAGCCTCTCAAGGCATCAACACAAGGGCAGTGTTTTGTAGACATACACAAGGCAAATTCTCCCTTCTCAAAATTCCATCTTTTGGATTGAAAGAAGCAAACCACAACAGATTCTGTGCTTTCTGTCAAAGGTACCATTTTCTGAGTCCATCCATCCCCTGCTGGAGCATAGAACAGGGGTACAGGGTGGTGTGTGCTACTTGATCCCAAATCATCACTCTCTCATCTAGTCTTCACCTCAACAGTACAAACTGATGAAGGTACTGAGGAGATTCTGGCTCTCTTGTAAAATTTTGTGAAGTCACACGGTGACATGATTTTGGTACAAAATTAGTACAAATTCAGCCTGTAAGGTTACCATATCTTTAGTGCAAAGTCTAAAAGCATTTCAAATTAATAGCGAAGAATTAGGATGTAGTAACTAAAATTTTACTATTTTACTTGCACATGGGTATTGCATTATTTAAGCTACTTTTGTTACTAAAAAATAGCTTTGAAAAATTCTTACTGTACAGAAGTTTATATCCATCCATCAACTTACCATGAAAATTTAGATTTTCTCTGTAAGAAATACACCAGTACTCAGCATTTAAAGACAATTACTCAGCCTATAGACCTCTTGCCTTAATTACTGTTGGTATTTTTACACACTTTCTTCATCAACTAATTTTCCTTTCCAATGATGTCACTGCAATTATTTCTATTCAGCCTGAATGTTTTACATTACTTAGGTAGCTAGATAGCTGCCTTAGATTTGAATTGCTTGGCCATTTTTGGGACTTAGTCCCCTGTAACTTTTTGTTTCCCTACTTTTCAGGGTGGTTTCCAGCCAGCCATCATGGTGTTGCTCTGAGGGTGGGTCACAGTCATTTAGCATTTCTATATCCCAGCGTCTTGGCTTTATTGTAACATGGGAGCAGTGGTTTCTCTGAGCACATGGGCTCATGTCACCTTTTCCTTGGCAGGTCAGGTATCAATCATGAGTTCAACAGAGGCACTGTGATTGAAATCTCTGGCATCATTCGTGCATTGGAGCAAAGCAAGGTCCCTAACCAAAGTTCCAGAAAGCATTTTTGCTTGTGCTTAATTTTAAGTCTGTGGGCAGTTTGATTCATTCAGAAGTTCTCAGTGTTTTCTAGACTGGAGTCCTGGCCCGGCATTACAAAGTTTGCAAGACTTCCTCGAGCCTGGAAGCCCCAGAGAGCCTGCCCATTTTCCTATGCATTTCAAGGAATCAGTATCAGTGTACCATGAACTAAGTAAGGAATGAAAAATGAATAGTTTGGCAATTTTCCTCAGCATCTACCAAATCATTTATTATCAACAATTGCCAATAATTCAGCAGCAGCCTCTCCTTTGTTGCCTCTCCATTTTTTTGCCAAAAATTCCTCCTTATTTTAGTAAGTCTGGCTGAACAGGGCAGAACATGTTTGTAACATTTTGAAAACTTTTTCATCTAAAGTGACAAAGACCTTTCCTCCAGGGCACCAGCAGAACAGCAAAACCCTGTACCTGAGTTAATAAGTAAGAGCAAAACAAGTAAAACCTTGGGATTTAGCACTTTTTCCAATTGTGATTTTCCAGAGTCCCTGCTCATCAGCATTTATTATTTACCTTTTAGCTTCATAGCATTTCCTTTTCACTTGGGACTTGGGTTATTGCTTTGCAAATTGTATATTAATATTGCTTACCTACAAATACTTTAGGTATGATCCCAAGGGTAGCGCTGTATGCAATTTGACGAACATTTGAACTTTTAAAATTCAGCAGCATTTATTTTAACCAGGACTAAAAGACAAAGTTGAATTCCAAGTTTGGTGATTAATTTACATCTACTTAAAAGACAGACTGAAGTAGGGAAAATTTCACTCCTTTGCAGAAGACTTGCAATTAAGGTTTTGTTTTGTTTAAAAGCTCCCAACAACAGACCTTATATGTTTGAAAAAGCCAGTCCTGACACAGGCCATGAAGAGAAAATACTAGTTTTAACTAGGAAGGAGAAAAACATAATATATTTAAGACACATATGCCTCCTCAGAAAATCCGGGACGATAACAACTTTTGAAGAAACCTGGCAAGAGTAGTTTATAAAACAAACAGTTGTTCCCTCTTTGGATATTAGTAAGACATCATGAGAAAACTAGAAGAGCTAAAGTATTCTCAGATGTTTGCAGTGAACACTACCCAGTTCAGTGTTTGGAAAATGCAATGTGTAAAATTTCCCATAAACAAAAGGTTTTTTAAAATGTCAGTTCTGGGATGTTCTTGGCTGAGATTGCTGGAACAAATAGAAATAGGTTTGTGAACATAAATAGCTGATGTGGAGTGTCCTTGGCAATGTCTGTGCTAATAAGTCAAAGATAAAAATAAAGAAAAGAGTAAAATTACACTCAAAGAGTGACAGAGCTGGGAAATTAGGAGTTCAGATTGCCTGTCCATTTTCTCTCATCCTGCTACAACTTGTTGTGTTAGAACAGTTGGTGTAAAATCTCTCACCAGACACTAATCCCAGAACCAAAGTACCTTCTGAATGCTCCCAAAAAACCTGCATAGGGATATGTGTGAACCTCCCATCTTGCAGCAACGATCTTGCAGCCTCAAGTCTTTCATGCAGTAACTGACTACGTGGGTGATATGTGCCGTTCACATAGAGGACATTCTTCAGTTTCTGCTAGGCACAAAAGCTGGTTGACTCTTTTTTATTTAAAAAAAACCCTTATGGATAAATAATCAAATTCCAGCAAAGCATGTGTAGAAGATAAAACACAAAGCTTTGGAAATACAGCTGTGAGCAGCAGTGAGAAGTAGAAGAGACAAAGCCCAAACTCTAAGAATAAAACAAGTTTCTTACCTTTCTGTCATGATTTGATTAGCAGCAACAGGTTCCAGGTTTGATTTCTGGCTCTTTTCTCAGAAACCTAAGAAAATTAAACCAAACTGGTTGAGCGTTCAGTGAATGATACTTTCATCTTTGCAGTGAATGAAAACACATAACTTCACTGAAGGGACCTAGGTGAAAAGAGTAAAAAATTAAATTCACTGAAAGCTGGTTTCCCCTAGATATAGCAATAATTAGTCAAATCATTACTCATTCACAATCACAATGAAGAATTTGATCCTTCTTGACCAAACCCTCTATTCCCATCTGCTTTAATCGAAAATATTTTGAATTACCAATCTGCAAGCATTAGATTTTAGATGAGATTAGATCAATTCCATCACAGTGACCACAGATAGGTACTGAATTACCAAGACTTTCCTGCTTCATTACAAGCATACAATGTCATCAGATTATTAGGAGAAGTTGGTTTTGGGTATGGGTTGTTGTGCTAGGTGTTTTCTTGGTGTTTGATTTGTTTGGGGGATTTTTTTTTTGCTTGCGTTTTTTTTAAATAGCCCCAAAAAGGCAAAACAAAATACATACTGAAGTTCTTTTAGACCTCTCACTACCACTGCCAAAAACATTCCTTCTGACCATCTGTTTTCTGCAAAGAGCTTCTCACATCTTTTGGACCTTAGCTGTCAGGGTTTTCTGCATTTGAGAAAGATATGTTCCTGTGCCTGCACATGAGGCCTTTAATTTGGAAACCAGCACAAAAATTGTTTTATAAAAAGACTTTTTTCTGAAGTTGTACAGAAAGCATTTCAAATCAGTTGCAATCATAGCTAGAACTGCAGAAGGTCAGTGCAAAGCAGCAGAGGAAGCTCCTCACATAGGATTAATTACTGGCCATTGGTCTGCTTGAAACCATAATCTTTCTATCACTGGCTTGGGGGTTCTCTTTTACACCTCTCTGGGTTCAGACATCAGAGAACTATGCAGCTGTCTCTAAATCACTCTTTCAGTGTGCTCAGCACATGAACACCTCTGTACAAAACATGCTAATGTGGCTTCTGTTGGTAGCTCAGCGTATTCTCTCTGTTTTCTCTCTCTGGATAACCCAGTGCTGAGGATCACTGCTGCCAGGAATGGCCTGAGCTCACAAACAAGCATGCCGCAAGGCAGTGTAGCAAGACCTGCATTATTATTATGCCTGCCTGACGTGCCAGCACACGCATCAAGCTCCTTCAAAGCATTTACTCATCTATTTTACTGTGCCAGCTACTCAACCACAGCAGCAATGAGAACCTACCCAGAAGAGTAATCGTCTGCATCATGGCAAAACCCCACACCAGATGCAGAAACAGCTATAAAAGCAGGCAAAACGGGAACCAGAGGTTGGGCTCCTCCTGCCAAGAAGTAACTTGGGTGGATCAGCATGCCCCAAGGCCATTGTGCTTTTATGGACAAACCAGGCTGCTTTTATGAGCCCTTGCTAGCTGTATACAAGGAAACCAAACACAGGATCACAGCATCTTAGAATAACTTAGGCCAAAAGAGACCCCTGGAGCCATCTTGGCCTATCTATGCTCAAAACTGAGCTGACTTGGATCAGGTTAGGACCACCTACAAGTCTCTAATACACCTTACTCTCAGCTGTGTTGGAGACTTAGACAACAGGCGCCATATGCATATGTATCCATGATGGTATTTTGGAGCACATCAACTACAACACCCATAACAAGCTGCTGAACAGAGGGGCAAAAATAAGAAACTGCAAAGAGGAATATCATGTTCAAACCAAATTCAGACCCCATGCTTCCTTCTAGCCTCAGCAGAGATACTTAACATGGGTTCAGCGCATATAATGCTATTAAAAACCAAACGAAGAAACCCAGTGAGGTCTGTATTGTACATTTTAGCCTTGCTGATAATGGTTTAGTCCATCAGAGTTGAGCAGATATGAAAAAAGAAGGAAAAGCATCTCTAAAAGCCACACATTTAAAAACAGCCAGCTAGATCCTATTGACAGTGCTCAAAAACAGAGTATTTATCATGTCACGCTCCCAGGATGGGGCCAAAGCAGTCTGTGTTAGCAACTGCTGTTTTCATTTACTTGGCTGTAGCTGAGAGTTAGGAAACATCACTTCAAATGAGGAAGTTCTCCTTTGGTGGACTTTACCTGTTACTTGGAAATGTAGGAAAAGTAAGAAAACAGAAAGCACCTCCCCAGCCTCAGCTGGAGTGCAGAAGACAGAAGTAGAATTTACTTGCTTCCATAACCATGGCAAATTGAGCATTCTGTAACAACATTCAATAACATTGTTTTCACATAGTTTAGCAAAAACGTTTTATCTGCAAGTTTTTCTTTGCCCTAAAAAGCACTGCTGTTAGTTTACCAAAGGTAGAATAAGGCAAAGATGCTGAACATGTGAATAAAAAAGTAAATTATTTCTCTAGCAATGACCTCATGAAAACTCTTAGAATTTCCTTCTTTTTGGTGGTCTGGATCATCTTGAGAGGAAAAAATAAATATTAGGCATCTGATGTGAGTTTTCTATGACATAAGTGGTAAATGACAGACAATCCCTTCCATTTATTATCGTGTCAATGGCACACTTCAGTAAATACTCATTTATTCAGGATATCTGGTCTCTTCGTGTCTAAGCACATAGAGGTGCTGTAAAGAAGTTTAGACAATTTTCTTCAGTGTGCAAGAATATTGTCAATCACAGTGAAAAATAAGAAACAACTATTAATCTTAAAACATAAACCTGTCTTGGGTCCTTAAATCCTTTAACAAAATTCAACAAGGCTTAACAGATTTGAAAATAATTTTGCCCTATGAGGTGAAGAAATATAAAATGTAGATGTAGTAAAGGGCAGATCCAAACATTTTCGTGATTCCTACTGTCAGGAAGCTTTCACACTGATAGCAGTTTCAAGCTTTTTGCCACACAAAAGTAACAGCAGTGTTCTCACAGTGCAGACACAGCCCGTGCTAAAGGTTCCTGAAGCCCAAAAGAAAGCAAAGTGGTAAAAACTACATAGGAAAATATCCTTCTATTGGAAACAGAGACACACAGGTATTCTGAAGTGACATGCTATTCAGGAGGGCTCACATATTTCTACTAGATTTGTGCAACTCACTGAATCTTGACATTACCCTCAAACGCCAGGCCATTCTTCCTGCATTAGTTTTTATGGATGAACATTGTCACACCTCTGGCTGGACCAGAAACTGAAACGGAAGTTTCCCAGCTGAAAACTTGTCTCTTTTCTCTCCTCTACAAGTGTCAGGTCCGGTCCATGTTTCACCTGCCAGGACTGTGAAGTCCCACAGATTACAAAGGGCCTGCCTACCCTCCTATTTGTTCCCACATAAATAAATTCAAACACTAAGTATTTAGTATCTTACTCTTTCATGATTTTCCAGGAAATCCATTTAAGCCCAGTTACCACTGTAAACCCACCCTTCCCTGAGCAGTGTGGCAGGGGTGCAAGGCAAAGTGACAATATTCAGACATGCTCACCTCACATAGGACACCTCAGTCTCAACAGTTGCACAAGAGAACAAACAACACCCCACCATAAACCCCCTCACCCAGAAAAAAATCCTGAAAATATTCCTGACCATAAAAAGGCTGGAACTTTTGGTTAGCTAACTTTGCATATAACTTTCACTTGTTTCTCTCTGTGTGTTTGCTTTTTAAACAAAAATACCCAACACTACATGCTTCAAGGAAACACAATTAAAGGAAATTGTACAGCTCTGATTTCTTGTAACCACTTTAATTTAATTTTGCTTCCCTGATCCTTTTCCTTTATCAAAATGTTTTTAATAATAATGAAAATTTGGTCGAGGATAAGAATTAAAGGGTTTTCTGAAGGGCATTCTTCTTCTCATAAATGTACACACATTTAGTGTGCATTCTGTGAACACTTTCTCCCTATGTAATAGAGAGCCAGAAAATCATCTGTCAGGGCATGATGGATGATGAACTCTGCTACTTCGGCCTCAGGGCCCAGCCCCGCTGCTATACTTGACTTAGCCTTCAGTAGGCACTAAGTGCTTTGTCAGATTCATGCCAGGAGAAAAGCATGTGCCTGGAACTCCCAAAAGTGTGGGAACCAGAACAGAGACATTTTTAACGTTACCACACATTTTAAATCTGCTGTGTCACTTTCCTGTAAGCATTGTCCGTGTTTTTGTAATATATACAGTCATTGTGGGTTTGTTGCTCTGCCCATCACCTCTGTTCTTTGTTGTACACTAACCAAGAAAACAAATGAAAAATAAAAGGAATGCACAGCATACATGACCATTTGGCTGACTACTGCACTCTTTTAGCAGAGATGAGTTCTTGGGGTTTTCTTTTCTCCCTTCCCCTTGACAGTGCTTTTCTTGGTTTCTTGCAACAAGGTTTTTCTCACTTCACACAGCTTTCCTAATTCAGGGGTTCTTTTAGAGTACTCTTGGGTGTTGTATCACCACACATGGGTATGTACTGCAGGGCTATGGTTAACAGGCATCTTTCCCCCTCTTCCTTACACCCCAAAAATTCAATCAATCACTGAATTATGCTGCTTGGCTCGGATGGACTGCAGGACTCTCAAAATCTCAAGCATTTCCATTTATGAGCCAAAGGTCCCACAGGTCCAAGGTAAAATGATGGTTTCAAACTGATGCCAATCATAAGCATGGTTTTCTAATGCATATTTTTATTTCATATTGCCTAACCACTGATTATAACCAGGCTTTTAAAACAATTTTCTTTAAAGAGAATTGGTCAAATGCAGCTATGATGGAATTTCCATCCTTCAGAAATTCCTCAGCAGTGAATATCTGTGTCTCCTTTTCTTTCATCACAGCGCTCTTTAGATAAAATATTTATATTGTGGTAAGTAAAAGGTTTTATTCCTTGTTTAGGAGAGGCTGAAAGAAAATTCCATAAAAATTAATAGTTGTTCAAATTACACAAAATAATATTGAGAGTATTTTCTCCCCCACCACTGCAGGTATTTTTACCCATTGAGATCAGTATAGAAGCTTTGTGAAAAGCTTCTCATTTAGATATCCCTGCAGTTCAAAAGGGATATTCTGCAGCCCTGATTTACCACTGGATAAATTCTAAGGAAGCAGCTTACCAGCATGTTACTCCCTTCTTATCCCTTCTCAGAAGTAACAGAATTCATTGTAGCCTAACACACCTGAAAAAATGCCTGCATTTCCATCTTTAAATCAGTCTTTAATCCTTACAGGCATCAGCAGGACTCCTGCAGCACGAAGAAGGGACACAGCAAGGCAAGGACAGGGAGTCATAGAAAAGAAGACATATTTTTAGGCCAGAGTCACTGTAACAACTCCAGAAAAATTTCAATTTTCTTTGATTTTGACATGAATATTTATCAGATGCCTATTCCTGAAAACTAGCCTTCCCTAGCCACGTAAGGACTGTCATTTGCAATCCCAATGTTGAAAACTGAAATCAGATCATTAGACAAGGATCCACTCCTCCACAGTCTTATTAAGCATTTCTTTCCTACAATCCACATTAATACAAGATATCCAAAGGTCCATTCATCTTACTTTACAGATGGGTTTGGCTGACAGTTATGAGCCTGACTTGCCTTTTGTTTCAATGCATTCATCCCAGCACCACTCCAAGCTTCCCTACAAAATATACCTGTCATTCAACAGCGGCAGAACAGTTTAAATGCTCTTATCTACTCACTTGAAATCCCACTCCCCCAGGCAAACTGTTCCCTGAGATGATCTTTACCCTTCATTTGAGTCTAATGCACCAAGACCTAAAAAGACATTATGTCCAGAGACTGGTGTGGCTACGGTAACAATTACCAGTTCAGCAAATCAGCTTCTCGTTGCAAGCACTTCTCAAGCTATATATAAGCCAAGAAGAACCCAGAATCATTGTGTCAGCAATTCTCAAAGACTATTTTAAATGGTATCAAGTTTAATAAAACTTTTACAACACAGTACAGAGTGTACTTTGTGTTCCTTTGAAATTGATGGAACAAGCCAATTTTTCCAGGTTTGTAGGCATTACATTTATTAAATTATAATAAGAAAATAGCTATTTAAAACCATGAAATGAAAGACCATAATATGCATTTAAAGGTCAACAACTGCATGAGTTTCCTTATTATATATTTTATCTGAGAAACACTGGGAGACAAAGGAGCTCTGACTCTATCCATGTGCCCTGATTTGGACAAGGAACTACGTATCCTTCTGGATGGCCCTCCTTCACCCAGGCCTCTTACAGAAGTGCCTTCACCGATTAAGATGGTGACTTACACCTTTTAAATAATTTCCAGCATATGTATCACATATAGATGGAGCTTTTGTAGCTGCAATAGCAAGGTCAGACTGAAATAGGGTGATTTTATTCCATCTTTGCACTATACTTCCTTTAGGATGTTCCTTAAATCAGTTTTACCACCTCCATCCAAACTTCCTTTCTGCAGCTCTGGAAGCTTAATATGTTCTTTAGAAGGGAAGAGTGGCTATGTTATCTAATATTGCCAAACAGAAACAACAGAGATCAACAAAGAAAAGTCAATGAGAAAATACTCAGATGAAGTGGAAACTTCAGCACCAAGAGTCTGCAAAGAAATGTGATCTAGGTTTTGGCATTTAAAACATTTTAATGTTTCAGCATTAAAACATTTTTATTTCTTCCCGAATATGTTTAACATCAAACTTGAATTAGAAGGCAAACAATAAATATTGCTGGGGTTTTTCAAGTCCTATTTCAGTGGGCCTCATTCGACACTCTTCACTTAAGCTGAGTTGGTATTTAGAAGGACTTAAATAGGACTTCTTTTTAGCAGCCCTTAGAGTGATACATCTTCCTGGACGCTCAAACAGAATACATGGACAAGAGCACAGCATAAACCTTTTGTTTATTAATAATTGCAACAATTTTTCGAAATTCATAACATAAACCCTGACGTTGTAGCACACTAAAATATAGTCTTCATGATATAGAACTGCCTAAGTTTGATAGATCTCAGAAATCTTCAGTAATGTTTCCTTCTCCTCTGTGGATGTATACATATACTGCCTAGGGAGCCTGCTATAAATCCATTGACACATATGGAACACTTCAATAGAAAGTAATTTGGATGAGTACAGGCAACTCTATGCCTTCAGGCTGCTAATCAGCTTTTGAGCATTAAATTCAGCTGGTGTAAATGATATATAAAAATACAGAGAGACACTCTTACAGCATTCATCAAATATGTAAAATACAACGCAGGAACACTATCACAACGCACAGGTCCAGGTGTTTAAAGATGAATGTTATAAAATTGGCACAACTTCGAAAAACACAGCTGTGATTAGGATATAATTATCTTATGCAAGAAATCCATTTCAGAGCTATATTTCTTTGCTGCTTGAAACAGGAACAGATTTTTATTATTTTCCACTCACCTTAATTCTGCAAAGTCTGTGCAGCTATAAAAGAGTGATTTGGATTCTAGTCTAACACAGACTTCTAAAAATTTTTTTTTTCTAACTGGTTAAATATAAGCAAATTCTTGTGAGAAACCTAGCTTTAATTTTGGATCTCAGATTGATGGAACAGGCCTGTCAGCAAACACCTATTATTTATTACTGGATACAAATGATTTGAAAGTAATAGGAAGAAACAGAGACACCACAGGTATTTGTAAGTTACACAGCTTATTTGAATTGAGATTTTATATCTGAAGCATTTCTTCACATCTAAAGACACCACAGCATCAGAAAATAATTCTACTGGTGTATGAATGCAGCAAAGCATGGATGCACAGGTCACCAGCTGAACTTGCTTGTACATTATATTCTGCATAGGCATCCACAGAAATACACATGTATCCCATATGTATACTTACATTTTTCAGATCACAGCCTGTTACCATTGGAATACAATTGCCAAATTGCTCAAGAGCCATATTGTTATAATTGGCTCAAGGTAGGCAGAGACGGAGCTATGGGTATATAAATCTCCCTCCACCAGACGGAGAATTTTCTTCAGATGCAGTATAAACACAAAAGGGGGAAAAAACCTCACACTAAAAATCAGCTCTATCCTGTGTGAAGAATCTTTCCTGTGCCAAACACACTAAATACAACAAAACCACCGAAACCTGAAAAGATTAATTTTTACAGTGACTTAAAACATTAGAGACAACAATCTATCTAGCTGGTATTTTCCCCTTGTAAATTTGCAATACAAAAGGGGAAATAAGATATTTCAGGATTTTAAAATCACAGCGTATATATAGGCTGTATCATTTGCAAAGCCTAGATATTAATATTAGAATCTACTTCTGAGAAAATTGATGTCTATTTTAAAAACCTTTTTTTTTATGTTTAGTATGTTTAATTTAAAGAATGTAAGACCGCAGACGAGATGAATTTTCCAGTATCTTAGTCATAAAATTCTATCACTGCTACATATCCACAATATGGTTAAATAGTAGTCATAAATTAAAAGAAGAGTCTAATAATTTAGACTGTTCTAAAACAATACTAAAGGCAAGTAAAAATAAAAGACCCCATCTGGATGTTTCAATTAAAATATGCCACATCTTACTGAGAAAATATTTGGAATTAATATAGTCAAATATACCAGAAAAAAAATCCTTTTGCTCTGATGAACTAAAACTGATTCAACTCTGCCAGGGCTTTGGCCACAAGAGAGAAGTTGCACTGGATTACACTGCACTATAGAGCCATCTTCCTTAAACAAGTATTTGAAAAAGTCATGATCCCCTTTTAGATAGATGTTCTCTGTAAACATTTGGGAAATGAATTGCTCAGCAGACACGGAATATAAGAAGCAGAAAGCACTGAACTTGGAAAAAAAATAGCTGTATTTCTTGAAAGAGACGAGATTGCTTCCTGTAATAGGAAAGCAAAGCTTAAAAGATATGTTAGATCCAAGGAAATCTATTGTATAAGGATGAAATTCACCCTCTGTAAAGTATCAAGATTTGCCCAGTGATTAGCCATGATTAAGTGGTATTTTACAGATTTAGGTAGGACATGTGAGAATAATAGACATTATGCTGGCCCTCTTCTGTTAGCATTAATTTGCCACATAGCGCTAACAAAGATATCTAAGCTTGAGTTACATCTCACTTTGAATTAGTCAAAGTTAAAATAACTATGCTGCAAAATAATTTCTAGACCCACTTTATCAACTTGCCATCTCATTACAGGCATTTAGACTTCCCAAACTCTATTTCACAATTCTTTTAACAAGCTAGACTCTCCGTAACTGTTTTTTCTGTTATGTGTGGAAACCAAGCGTGCAGCTAAAATGGATTAAAAGACTCCAGGAGTAGTGGCACTGAGCTAGGCTACGTTCCTTCTTTCTGTAAGTCACTCGTGTTTTGGAGTAAGTCACACCAACAGAACATGTAACCTACACGCTGGAACAGGACTCCTAGAGAGCAGGTTGATGCTCCAAGTCTATCCATGTTTAAGAGGCATTTGGAAAAATGCCTTAGCAACATACCTTAACTTTTGGTCAGCCCTGAATTGCTCAGGCAGTTGGACTAGATGATCCTTGTAGGTCCCATCCAACAGAAATATTCTATTTTCTTCTAATCTAAACTTAAACCCTTCATATTTCTTTAAAAAACTCGAGCCAAAAGCACCAATATCCTAGAGTCAAGGAATTACATGAACACTTCTGGGAGAAGGCTTGCCTACTTAAATTATAATCCACAGAAACAAGTTGTAAGTGGAGGAGACTAGGATAGATTTTGGAGGGTAAGAATGTTTGCAAGTAACTCAGAAATCACAAAATGTCCTGAGTGTTCGGGTGATGAGGCTGCTCTGCCTATAGTGGGGAAAGTTTAAAGGCATCATTCAAAGATTACAACTCTACATGAACCAGAGCATGTCTTGGGCTCTGTTCCTTTCCCCAAACTGTCTCTCTTTGGAAGAACATGGCAATGTTCTTCCAAAGAAACGTGGAAGCACTACAAGAATGAAAATTCTCATTCTTTCTGAACTCTATAGCTAAAGTGAAGTTCAGCTGAAGAAAGCGTGGTTCCACATAGAAGTAAAGTTGGACTGGTTTATTAATTCAGGATGCTCCTGCTCTCAAAAGGTGACTAGAAATCTCAAGGTAAATAAACCTCCAGTCAAATTTTACTGTCTCGGTACTTTCCACTAATTCTCAGCAGGAGAACTAGAGGAAAAATGTGCACTTTATTTGAAACTGTTCCTTGTCTTCTCTCATTTTCTTTCCTGCAAGCAGGATAGAGAGGAAGAGACAGAGACTGCAAAATAATCATCATAAAGATTATTTCTCCAAGACTTTTCAAGCCTCATTTAGAAAACGCAATTCTCATTTTTCTAATCCAGAAACATTTGTTTTGAGAATTTGTCTCCTTCCCAAAACAGCGTGCCAGCAAATCAGGTCCAAACTCTGTATTTATCAAAACAACTTCACGTTCAGCAATTTTTAAACCCTGTTAATAAATGTGGAATCTGTGACATGTCCAAAAAAATTATGTTATTTGTTTGACATGCCTAGCAGTCCAGTGCATTAATTAGGGGATGGACAAGTTTATGGGAAGTATCATCTAAACATAGAAAAGCTCAAATCAGGAAACACTTATAAAGACAATATACTCACAGCCTGAAATAGGAAGAGAGATTGTTGGATGAATGACTTAGAGCATGACTCAGTAGCTATAAACCTATCTGGGAATATTTAAGTCAAGACCCATGATTTGTAACTATAGAAAACATGAAAATTGGCAGTAGATTTCTAGATTTGCTTTGTAAATTGGTCAGGAAATTATTTCCTGTGTGTAAAGTTATTTTTGCAGATGCTAATCATGTTTTTGGATTTGGATGTGAAGACATGGAGGTCAGTTTTAGTAGATGCCTCCTCTCTCCTCCTATTTCCCCCTCTTCTCCTCTGTGGGTGGGGCAGTGTTAAAGCACACTTGAGAATTTGAAACTAAAAGCCATCTTCAAAAAGGAGGGAAAAAAAAGAAGAGAAAAGCATGAGTTATGACGAACAATTAACCGACTGCAGCAAAGTTTTCCTCATAGCGGGAGACTGGTAAATGTTGGGAAAACAAATCTTCATAATTATTGACACTTGTGCTGGAGTAAATCTAAGCCAAACCATTAAGTTGCTTAACCACAAAGAGATGCTTAAAATTATTCTGAAAATCTGGCTGTGTTTTTCTTTTGGAAATAAAAGGTGAGGTGGAAAACGGAGTTTATGTCTGCATGTTCCACAAAACAAATCAAACTAACTTTCATTTTTGTTGAGTTTAGGAGGAGACAATGCAAGCTAAAAAAAGGCCACTGGAGTATTTCTGTGGTGATAAAATAAACTGTAATAAACTAAACTGAATATACTGTTTTTCAATTAAAGCATCTGAGGCATTTTTTAATTTTCCTTATAATGACAATGTTGAGAAAATGTTCAAGAGTGGGATTGTCAAAAATAGAGATTTCAAAAAAATCTTATCTACATAATCAGACTGCTAGCTTAGAAGAGGAATGGCAGCATTGAGGTTGCATGATCTTAAAGGCTGCAAATATAAGAGACCCTCTAAACCAAAAGAGAAAATATTTCTAGTCACCAAAAGTGAAATGAGTCATCACTGAGGAAGAAGAAAAAAAACCAACCAAACATTTCACAATATCACCCTTCGTAACTGGGATAAAACCAGTTCATTTTAAATGTTCTAAGCTAATAGTCTTTTATCATGCCATGTACTGCCTTTATGTCTACATCTTGTTCCAATTTTGGTTTCATCCATTCCCATTTCCAAACAACCATAACTTTCATACAGGCTTGCCATACACCAGATTCCATCTGTCTGTGACCTTGAATAAACAAGGTGCCTTTGATGTTCTTATGCACTTCAAACCACTTTGTCATTTCCAGTGATATATGAGCCACACTGTAGTCATCACTGGTTTGTGGAAGTGCCTTCCTGCTTCTTCTCTTGATGCAAGTTTACCATAGAACAAATTTACTGTAATCTTTGCGTTAACTTGTGCTTCTCTACAGAGTGAGAAAGAGGTCAGCAAAACAGCAGTGGGAGGTTAGAAATAGAAATCCTGCATGTACAGCATCATGACAGACAAAAAACAAGGGTCTGTCTCTAGAAGTAGAAAAACCAAATCACACAAACTTCATCCAACAAACCAACTGATGATCAGAACATCTTTTTGAAAATAAGTATTATGAGGAATTTGTTAAGAGCTGGATAGATTTACACACCCAACGCAGCAGCTTTGTTGTGGCATTGTGTGCTCATCCTGTTACATTTCAAGGCTGCTGTACGAGGCTGTTGGGTTTTGGCACTGTCAAAATGAAACAGAGATTATGTGGTACCATTTGTCAGGCAGCTGAAGCAAAGGCTTCCTGGTCTAACATGCTTGCCTTTTCAGTTTGGAGGGAGTATTAAAACCAATAGCAGCAGGAGAGGTGGGTGGGTCAGCACAGGGAGGGACAGGGTGTTTTTACTTTTGCCCCAACATCTCAGCAGTCCTGCTGCACTTCTGAAGACTCATGTCTGGATGTTACTGCACCAGCCAAATGCAAAAGAGTTCATCTTTTCCTCCAAGACAAAAACAAAAACACAAAGTAAAACCCTTCAGCAATTATTTTTTAATGCAAATGCATGTTTATTTCATGCCCTCAAGCCTTTTAGTCCTCGTTGTTTGTGACAAACATTCCACAATAGACTCTTTAAAGTCTGGCATATGTGCCAGTGCTAAAAAACATACAGTAGAAGACATAAGACAATTAAAATGAAAGACGACAACAACATGCTGCTAATGGTTTTAAATTATTGCATTGTAGAATAGTGACTGGTACATCATGGAAGAGCTATCTCCACAGCTCTGCACAAGCCTGAGCTCCATCAATAAACTAATCTTTATCATGTAATACTTGGGTTTTCTGTAACAACAATGTGTGCACCATATAGTCCAGCTTCCTGTAACTATGGATAAAGGAATGACAAAACTACATTCCAATTAGCTCAGGACTCTCCTTCAGGATATGAAAGGTTTTCATGGTCCACCTCCCCAATCAATATCCACTGAGGAGACACCATTGATTGACTTCCAAGATGAAGTTGTACTCAATAAATACAACAAGTTGACCTGCAAACCCAAGGTGCCCAGGCTGCAGGAATTTGAAGTTACAGAGTAACTCATTCTTAGGGGAAATCTGACCTAAATAGCATCCAAGATGCACTGTGCATTAGCTCCCAGAGGACCTGGAGCAGACACTGGTGTACAAGTTGGCTTCCAGTGCTGGCTTACCGTTTACCACAAAATTTCAATTTTCTGTGTAGTCCCAGTTCAACCAGGAGTACCGAAAGACAGTATTTTGAAAATGGATTTAGGCACCTGAATGACGTTTCTGGGGTTTTTTTTTAGAGTTACCTATAGACAAATAAATTCACAAAAATAACCAAAAGCATTTTTCTAACTTGGCAAGGAATAACACTGAGTTGTGTTTTTTCAGCATGAAATACAGAGATGTTTCAATGTCTTTTCTTTCTTCTTTTTGAGTTTGTTTGAGAGTTTTAGGTAAAAAAAGGAAAAAGAAACACAGGAATATTTCATAATAACCTATTACCAAGTAACTAAGGGCTCTTCTGGGATGTGAGAAGCTGGCGTTTGAGTTCCATGCTTCCCCCATTCCAGACAAATGCCCTTGTCACTCATGTTCTTACCTATTACTGGGTAGCTTGCTGCCTTCATACAAATGGCAAAGCTGATTTTCAAATAAAGATTTTTTAAAAGTCAGATTTCAGCAGTGTGAAGCTTTAGTTGGATTTAATCGATATCACCTCTGAAAAGCTTAATTTTTGAAAGATAAATGGAGAATTACATCCTCTACTTTAAGAACTGACTACCAGAACCTCCTTTTTTTAGTTCTTTCCTTATGCAATATCTGTGCTTTATAAATATTTCAGACAGAGTTTACAATGCCATTTTAAAAATAAAGATATCACATTCAAGAAAGACCAAGCAGAAAAAAATAATCTCTGTGTTGTCCCTTTACATAACTGTCACAGCAAGTAGCAGCAGCATATTTTTCTCCATCCAACTCATATTTATGTAGTGATAACTGAGCATGTTAACTGCAAAGACACTCCAAGCAGATCAGAAAAGTTATTATAGAGTAAGAATTTCAGAGTTTCATGGAAAGATTTTCACACAAAGCAAAAATTTTTAATATAGCTTCCCCTCCTCCGTGACTTAATTATATTTTAACCAAAATGAAAACAGACACACTTGGCTTCAGGTTAACACCACAGAAGGACAAAGTTTTTAATCCCATGAAAGAGACAAGACTTCACAAAGCTTAACTGCTCTAAATTATTAAGTATTAGAGGGACTTGCAATTCTTAAGCAGTCCTGAAACACATTTTAAGGAATATGATCTCAGTTTTAATGGAGAAGAAACATTACTTCCTATGTGATGTTGGTTTCATGGCAGCTGGGATCATGGTGGGGATATTTGCCTAAGAGCACCAAGGAAATCTCCAGAGAAACCAGGGGTGTCTATACACAGCACGTGCTGTGGCCAATGGGCCATCCTTTCTAGTGCTCAGAAAGAAGTTAAAACCATTCTGTTGCTGACAACAGATAAATTTTTACCTGCCAGAGCTCACCACAGGCAGGCTGAAACCTTCACACCGGCTCTGCAGTGGGATCATACCCAAAGACAAATGGGATTTTAGTCCCTGCATGGGAAGTTAAAGATGCAATTTAAATCTTTTTCAAAGCTCAAGAGAGCAGGCTTTTCACAATTGTGAAAATAAGTCTCAGTACACATTGTCTAATCCATCTGAAGCAACCAATCTGAGAAGGGTGAGAGATTCTCTGACACAGAAGAGCATACACAAGTCAAGAAAAATTATCATGAAAGGTTCTATTAGCTTGGAATGGAAATTTCCAAAATCACAAAACATCTAAGTAAGCACTCTGTGGAGTCAATTCATGACCCGAAAACACCAAATATCTGTGAAAATTAATTTGGATGAAACTTACTAAAAATGTAAACATTATTTTTTTAAAGAGGATACATTTAAAGTATTGCAGGTGAAATGTTTATGTAACAAGTAAAGATCAAACTAATGTAATGTATGTTTCAGACAAACCAGAAATCCAGTGCTCTGAAGAATAACATTAATAAACTCTGCAATCTAATTTTATACAGCAACAAAAACGTACAATAAATTTCACAATCTTATTGATCCTAATACCATTGGCATTGCCCCAGGAATTGATTTAGGCATTTGATCATCAGGAGAAAAGGAAGGGGAATATAATATTTTAGTGGACTTCATAAATTCTAAGCCTCAGCTTTCAAGTCCAACCAATAACACAATAAACCATGGAGATTATAAATGGAACAACTAAAGTTTTGTAATTACAACATGGTTTATAATGTAATAATTTAACAAATGGCAGGCGTGCTTGATTTATGCAAGATGCAGAATAGTAGGTTGTTTCTCATCAGAGCTATAGCAATATATTTACCAATAAATATTGAGAACAATCAAGTTTTGCATCTCAATCTCTCTAAATGGTGACTGCTTGCCTGGCATTGTCTAAATTCAAGGGGTTGTTTTAAAAGTGAAACAGATCTATTTCCCATCTTTCTTCCACACATCTTTGAACCCAGTGCTTATGTTTTTTGATCTATAGAGAGTGAAATGGTTTTGTTTTTTCCATGATACTAGGGCCATTAAGTACTTAAAATAGGCACAATATCTAGTATTGCCCAGTCAGTCTAAAAGGCTTAGAAACTGCAGTAGCCTCATTCAGTTACTGCATTGCTCTGCCAGCCTTTCTATTGGCATGTGTGTGCAGGAGGTAACAGGAGAATAACATTTCCCCACTATGCCCATATATCACCTGCCCCTCACAGGAGGTTTCTGGTATGGGGTTTTGTTTCTCTGCATCCCTGAGATATATTTTAAAGTTTGGTTGGGTTTTCTTTAGCAATATCAGCCTACTACAAAAAAAAACCCTCAGAGCAAATCAGGTACTGGATGTTTTGATTCAGTTTTAAACCTACCACTTCAGCTACACCCAGAAACCCTTCTGCTGCAAACAGACCTGATGAGCCCAGGAATGTCTGTCTCAGCCATTGGTATAGAGTAGCACTTTATAGTAGTAAGAATTCTGTAGACACAGAACCTTCTTAAAGTGGCTCCCAGTTTGTTAAAGATCAGACTTTTAAAATAATACACCGAGAACAAATCTGCATGCCACTCGGTAAGTTGTAACATCAGCTGGCTGGCAAACACCGTGGCTTTCGGGAGGCTGCTTCAGTCTGTTCAGACAACACAGCACAGGTTTGTGAGCCAAGAAAACACATTCTACCTGCTGTGAGCTGGGGATATTATGTCTGCCCACTGATGTCTAGTTCACCTCAGAAAACGTCTCTGTACTGAGAGAAAAGAAACCTTTATTCTCCTGACAACAATACATCCATTTTCATAAGTTCATTCTCAACTTGAGGAAAAAAAAATAAACCAAACAGCAACAAACCAAGGCATCAGCCCTGAAAAATCAGTTTCATTGTGCTGAAACACCCAGAGCTGTCTCCCCAGGCACCCTGACAGTCAGTAGAAGCTCAAACTCTCCTGCTTCAGCCCAAAATATAAATCCATCTAAAAGTCAAACCCAGATAGTGTTTCAGTGCTCCTAGGAAGCCTGTGTTGCACAGCAGAGATCCAGCTACTTAAACTGTGCAGAGCAAGGGAATGAGTCAGGACACTGCCCTTGTCCACGGGAAGGTTTCCATTTACAGGAACTAATACTGGTGCAACAAGAATAATTCTGCAAGAGCTGCCTCTCCTGTTCAATATGTCTAACGTGCTCTAAGAAAACTTTTCTGCTAATTACTCTGTGGTACATTCCTATATTTTGGCCAAATGATCAAACTTCAGACAGATTTTCAGAGACAGTAAATAAAGGAAGGCTGATCCCCTTACACTCCCTCAGTGCATCACTCTGCAGCCAGCAAAGCAGCTGATAACTGAGAAATGGGAGGTATGACGCTGTCCTGTGCCTGTACACAGGGGAGAGGCTGGTCAGACAGTAGTGAGCTGGGACAGCATTCAAGAAGCTTCCTAGTCCCAAGGCTTCACAGGACTCATAAAATTAATCAGCTCCAAATTTATAGCAGCTCTTGAACAGCGAGTCATGTACGGTCTAATTCTCAGTGGAAAATACACAGTAAAAATTCCCACATGAGAGAAGTAGCCAGTGGGAGTCCTTAGCAGCACGGGAAATTCTGGGGGAGACACCCAAAATCTGGCCTGCTGTATATTCACAGTTCAGGACAGCATCATATGAAATACCTGCCTGCAACAAGAAGGTCTCATTCCTTTGAAGGAAAGGCATCTGCTGCTGAACAGCTCATCTCAATAAAAGAGCATGATGTCACCATGTGCCTACATGAAATACTATCAAATATGTGACTTATTTCCACTAGCTGTTACTTCTAAAGTGGTGCTCCTTCCCTTTTTTAATCTTAATTTCTAAGCATCTCTTGAAAAAAAAAAAAAAGCTCCTCTTGAGTTTCATCAGAAATGACTTGGATGATCTTCTGTTAAAAGAATGACTTTTATCCTCATTCAAATACATATTGTATTGGCTTAGAAACATCAAAGAGGCAATGTCTTTACATATTCTATTTCTAAGAAAAGAAAAGGAGTTCTCTCTTTATTAACATTGGTAATGTTGAATCTTATAATGAAAAATGCACAAAAGCAATATTTTTGATGAATAGGTAATAGAACAGCACTGAATAAGAGAGCATTAATATATTTTTACCCAAAAACTCACTCAGATAATGCATCAAGAGGGTTTTGAACTGAGACGAAGCCACAAGCAAAAATGAGGTCGGTGGTCTCCCACTCCCCCTCCTACAGCCCAGGGTTTTTATTGACCTTGAAAATCCACGGCGCAGTTCAAGCACAGCTTCCAACACGTGACTGTCACAGCCCACGACAAGCACAGCAGGAGCACTTCCTCCCAGGCCAGAAGCACTTTGCAGGACACAGACAATGCTGTCTGATCACACCAATGTGCAAACATTACCCACAGCAATTATTTGAATTATGAGTGGAAAAAGAAATGTGGTAGCATCTCACAAGTAAGGTTTTTGTACCCATGGATACTTTCAGAGTTTTTATTGCACCAGCAAGTGACCTGCAGAAAAGTCTGCAGCATTTTCTGCTGGAGGGTGGGCACGTATCCTTTCTGTCTCTTCCATGTGTAGCACAATAGAGCCTTTGTGATGTTCCCCAGAAGACCCATTTATGGACTTGGATTTTGAACATTCCTTTCACTCTTTGTCATCTTTTACCATTGTCTTTGAACCACTGTGATAATGAAATTACAAAAGGCCATATAAGCAGTTAGATTGGAAAACAAAAAAGGAGAAAGAAAAAGGAAATTTTAAAATAAACCAGGAATGACACTCCCTTGCATTTTTCATTACTTAATTATAGTCAATAGAAATCACAAAAATCTAGTAGGAAAAAAAAAATCCTGTCTCTGTTGAATTCTAAGATTTCTGTGGAGATCTGCAAAAGAGATGTCATAGGAAAATACACTGTAGTAGAATAACAGCCACATATTTTGGGATTTGTGTCACATTGAGAAAATACCTCCCTATTTATGGATAGAAAAGATGGTCATTCATTCTTCAAAACATTTTTATTATGCCTTGAAATTTCAAAAATCCCAACAAATCAGTGTTGGAAAAATCTAGATTCCTAGAGTGAGCCCTTCACACCACTTTCTTTGCTCCTCTGGTTTTCCATAAAATGGAAATCTGCACTTGGGAGTGCTGTACATTGCAGTAATAAACATATTCCTTCTTAATTCTTCCTGTTTTCCTTTATCTATTTTACAATTAAAGAATTGTTTCATAGCAACAATACCTTGAAAATGATGTGTTGGGATCAGAGTTTTTATGAAAGAAAAGCAGTGGTAGATGAAGAGTAAGGATGCATTAAAAGAACAGAAGGAAAAGCAGAGAATCATTAGAGTATCTATGAGGGACACTGATAAGGGACAGCACCCCCATCCTCATGAATCTCTACCACACAAATGCGTTTTCCACAGAGGATTTAATCCACCTCTCTATTCAAGAGTCACTTGTCTACTCATTTATCAGCTTCCTCCCCCATCACTTCTGTGCCTACAGCCACAGAAGCAGAGCTATGGCCATGGATGTGACTCAGCTGAGTGCACTGGGCAGGTCCTCATTCCATCCCTATTTCAAATCCTTTGCAAAAGCAATGTTACCATGCTCATTATATTAACATACATAAAATTTGCCTATCTCTCTCCTTGTTTTCCTGTTCTCCAATATCTCTCTACTCGTCTGTCTTTACTATGTACAACACTTTACTATGTACAGCAAGGAGTTTTTCTGGTCCATGCTGAGAGCTTGGCTCATACAAAGATACCACAGATAAATAAGACAACAATTTAATCTGCACTCAATCTTTGTGATCTATGGAATAGCAATGTCTTGTTTGAAGTGTGGTATTACATTTGGAAACAGCAAACAAGAAGTTAATTATTTTTTGTGTTTGTATCTGTCACTGTTTTTCCTATGGATTGAGCCATTATCTCAGCCTGCTGACTCTGAGCTTCAGAGAAACAAGAGACCAACAGGGATGAACTGCATCAGGGGTAAAAAAAAGTTCAGACAAAAAGAAAGAGTAAATCTAGATGTCTATAACATCTGAGGTAGTGGCTCAGGACACAGCCATAATATAAATTACATAGGGAAACACTGGCATTGTGGCAATTACAGAGTTCAAAAGATGCCCACAGCCAATCAAACTGGAATTAACAATTGCAATACAAACTGCACAGGGAGATGTGAGATGAGAGAAGAGGAAAAGAGTACTGGGATTAGGAGGTAACTCAGAGCTGCAGTAGACTCACAGAGTTTGTAACAGTAACTATAATTTCTGCATGAGAATAAACACTTCAGAGATAGGAAGGGGAAACCAGAGGAAAGAAAAACAAAAAAGGGAGGTGGCAGTCATTCCCTCTGCTTTTAAAATATAAACCATTAGTACAAAAAAGTTTCTCAAGTTACTTTCAAAACCAAGAGATGTAACAGCTCCCTGTGCTGTCATTATCAACCAAAGATTTTGTATTAAAAGGGAACAGGATAAAATATTCTTAACAATTATTCGAAAATCTATTTTTAAGATATAATAAAAGTTACGAAAACAGAATTTGGCCATGAAATTTTACAGAGCTGTGAAAAATTAACCACATGGGAAATAGCCAAAAGAAATATTTTATATATTTGTGTGCACATTTGTGCATATGCTCCAAAACACAGCTCACTCAGTCCCAGCCAAGAAGCTTGCATGCTACAACGAAGGACTTCTGAAAGCAAAGTCAGGCCTCTCTTGAGGCTGGAGAAAAAAGTGTTGTTCCAATGTGCATCCTTTCTGTTTCATCAGCTTTTGAATTCCATGCTGACATTAATATATACACTCCAAGATGCACATTGACACAATAACGTGGTCTAAGAATAATCACCACATCAGAGATTGACACAAAGGACAATATTTGTCTGTCAGAAGAACATGGAGCAAACAAAGCGTTGACACACAGACTTGAAGCCACACAAGGAAACAGATTTGAGTCTGCAATCACTATCCTCTGCATCTCACTGTTGTCACTCCCAAAAAATGAGCAGAGACACTCCACGTTCACATTGCTACTGCTCCCCAGATACAGGCAGTTCAACAGTGCCTATGTGATTTGACGCAGCCAAATCCTGTTGCTTTGCTAAATCCCTACCCATTTTTCTAGTGTTTAAGAATTAAACTCTTGGAAATATAATGCAATATCCTCTCCTCCTACTGTCCTGCTTTGTTCCTGCTGCAAATAGGGGTATTGCAGTTTTAAAAGCATGTGGCTTCACATCCTTGCTTTCTAAGGATGTATGAGCAAATCTTCCCTCACCATGCACAAAGTGGAGGAGAATCGTGGAATGGCTGGGGTAGAAAGGGACCCTAAATACCTCCTCCTGCTATGGACCCTCCACTAAACCAGGTTGCTCAGAGCCCCATCCAGCCTGGCCTCAAACAATTCCAGGAAAGGGCATCCACAACTTTTCTGATCAACATGTGCCAGGCCCTCATCACCCTCACAGTGAAGCATGTCCAAGTCATGCAAACGATTTGCAGCAAAACCAGGAAGGGCAGCCAGGTTTGTTGGGAACAGCCTGTTTGCTGCACATCTGTTCTGTACTGAGCCATGGAAGAGATCCTGTGCTAGGCTAGAACAAGGCAAAGCATTGCAAATTTTCATTACAGACATTTTTCCAAAGCATGTCTCCAATTAATATATAATTATGTTTTCTTTTTAAAAGCATAGGAAAGAAAATGCACAGTCTGCAAATCCTACAACATTCAAAGATGTTTAATTACTATGCAACCACAAAGGGAAGATTCCCAAAATCTTCTAACTGAAAGGTTTATTGCTATAGTTTCAAGGGCAACAGCATAAAGTGAACTCTCAGTTGAAGATGCCAACCATATTGAAAACTAGAAATAAACAACAACTTATAGCAATGAAGAACAAGGCAAATGAAGGATGTAACCACACAGCAAAGAGCAAGGAAACAGAGAAGAGATGATTTACAAAAACCTGCAGGATAGAAGGTAGACTTTTGGGGGGTCTAAACAGAAAATAGCATACCAGCTGTGATTTCAGGATCTGAATCAGTAGGATACCAATATAACTAGCAAGCAGCAAAGTTCTTGAAGCAGGCATTGCTAGGCTTACCACCATCACCCTGTCCATCAGCAATAAAAATTTCAAAGATAAGCTCTTGGGTCTTCCCAGCTGTCTCAGCAGTAACTGCCTTCGTATTATTATCATGAATATCATCATCCTTATGAACACAAAGTTGGAAGCGGTGTTTTCTGTTTTGGCTGTGCTTGTTGGAGACAAAGCTCTGGGTTTCTGTTATTTATGGACTGAGGTAAGGGATGTTTCCAATTTCTGTCTTCAAACTTTCAGTACTTTCTCCTAGATAGAGCTCTTTCTCCCAAGAAAGATGACTTTACAAGAGCACTGCTGTAAATTAATGGTTAGTTCTGCCAAAAGGGGACAGAAATGTTTAGGATTCTCACCCTTGCTTACATTTCATAGACAAAACATTTGACATGGAGATGGAAAGATGATGACTGCTCTGAGTGTAGGTTATAGCAAACTCTCCTGCTTATCCCGACAGCTGCATGTTGCACAGCTTGAATGCAGGATCTCAGCCATGATTTCTGTCACTCAGTCACTGTTGATGGAAGTGCTGTGCTATAATTTTCCTATATTTCAGCAGCATCTAGAAACACCAGATGTGGTTAAAGTCCTGTGAGATTACACAGAACACAGCCCTTTTGTAAAAGACCAGTTGCCTTCACTCAGCTGCCCAGGGTTGGGTGGCATGCAGTGTGAAAGCTGCTCTTACCCTCGGGACTCACTGCCCCAAAAAACATTCCTTGGTTTCATTATTTCTTTTTTTTTTCCCTTTAATAGAAGGAAAACCAAGTCATTGTACACAATTTTCTAAGATTCAGCAGAAATAAACCCCTGATTTTCTGAGGCTGAGGCCACTGCTTAACCACGTTGTAGATCACCTGCCCTCCCTCACCCGGTTCTGGCCCAGGCAGGCGTTTCCCTCAGCTGCAAACCCCTGCTAGAGCAGCGGTCAGTAGTGCCCATCTCCCCAGGTCACTCTTCCCCTTGGAATGATTCAGCATCCTGAGCTCAGTACTGAGGAGAGACTACCCTCACCCTGCACCTTTCCCCTTTTGACATTCAGTCCCGCCCCTGAATGTCTCCTATTTGCTACTTTCACTGCAATATTTGGAATCCATGCGTTAGCTGGGCTCTGCTAACCAATACACAGCACAGCTATCATGAAGTCCAGTTAATAAAAATTGGAACTTCTTAGCTGGTTTTGGAAGCTGCAAGTGCTAGAAATTTATCTGTCAATGAACGAAAATTAAAAGAGTTCTTTTCCTTGACCCTTAGAATTGGGACCTTAAAAAAATTTCATCCTCCTATGAACTGCACAAGACCATCCTAATTTCACACCAAGGATGTTCCAGTCTCTGGAAGATCCTTATCTTATTTCCTTCCTATCTGATGTTCTGTTGTCTATCTTCATTACAAAAGCAGAAAGTCCATTAATGAATTGCTGACAGCAGTATATATATTTACAAGGGGAAAACTTGCCATCATATTAAGGTATGGCATTTTCATAGCTACTTGCCACAGCCAGCAAAAGATTACTTCAAAGAAGTTACTTCAAGACACCAAAACAAAAATTATTTACTTTTGCTCTGATAGTTTTTCAGCTTGCCTTTTCTGTGGAGAGCAGTGGGAGAGCTGTCTTGGTATGCAAACATGGAACCCAAATTCATCTGTTTATATACATCCTGTTTCCCAGATGCGCAGGGTGCAAATGTAGATAATATATATGGGTCAAGTTTGATTGCTTGGGAAGGAGGCAATAATGCAGGACTAATTATTTTCCTGACCTGATGGGTAATATTTTATTTAACTCCACTCTAGGGAAGCTAAACTAGATGGTGGGAAAGAGAAATGTATTCTCAAAGGAATAAAGCCAGTTTATGCAGCACCTTTGATTTTTGCATACACTTGACGATTGAGATAATTTTAAAATATTATTTATTCATTATGTTTTTATTTTGGACCCCCAATGTAAAGGTTACATTTTCCTATTCCCCTCCCCATGGCTAATATTTGTTACAGCTGCGTTTTTCAAACCATTTACTGTCTGAAGGGTAAGTAGAATGACACTGCTCATAATGTGCAAATAAATGTGAAATAAGCTAGTCAGCTCAAGTGGAATGAATTACTGTCACTGGTAAAATAAGGCAAGAGGGAACAGCTGCCTTGGGAGCTAAAAAAGACTCCAGCAGGTACAGCTATTGAGTGACTGGAATAACACTTACTATGATTTATCAAAGACCACTTGAAAGCACTTCTGAGGCATTAAATAGGCATGAAAAGAGGCTTTAGTGGCAACAGGACTATGCCAGAACTGAGTGATTAGGAGTCTCAAAAGCTTGACCGGAACTCGCAGCCTATGAACAAGGGATGCCAAAAATCTTCAAAGATGTGTGGAAGAAAATGGAGGGTACAGTCAATTTTGACCACAGAGCTACTGGTTCCTATTACAAAAACCTGATAGTACGACTATGGAGAAAGGAAAAATAAACCCAGTCCATGATTAGTACCACAGCACTGCACCAGTCCACAAGAAAATGGCTTTGTGTAGGAATAATCTCATAAATTAAAGAAAATACTTAAAATACTTTCAGCTGCAACATCCCTGTGGTCAAAGACAATTTTCTGCCCTCCCAGTTTTCACTGCTAGCCTGCAATTCCAGCAATGCCTTTGTGGCGGGGCTGGCACAGTGGTACCACAGGTACCAGTGCTGCCTCTGCCAGGCCCTCACAGTGACAAAACTTCAGCTGGCACAGACCAAAGGCGTGCTTCCAGCCCTCACCTGTCCAGCCACTACTGATTCTGCAGGTGAGAACAGTGTTTTGATGCTGGGCAAGCTTTAAGGATGGTCCTGCTCCACCGTGTAGATCCCTAGATCCCATGATGTATGTGACAGAGGATGGAGTAGCTCAGGGACAGCAGCAGTGTTTTGCTGCACTCCAGCTGACCTCACAGCAAAGGAGTTTCCCAGGAATGAACATTCCAGTCTGCCCAGGGGCAAGGCAAGGACTTCTCTGCTCAACATGAGGCAGCACTTTGCAAGCCCCACATTTCTCCTGCACCCGTGTAGCACCTGGTGTTTCAGCCCTCGCTTCCTCAAGAGAGAGGCATTTGCATCCATTTAACATTGCATTTTCTTTATAGGAAAATAAGTCATTAAGCAAGTTATCACAGTGAAGATTTTTAGAAAAGAAAACCTTAGTTTGTGGCAGAGTTTCCAGCTCTCTGTCTCATCTTCAGAAGAATAGCCATCTAGAGACTGCTGTGGGAGGGGAAAAGCATTAATGGAGAGCTCTGAGGTAGACAGGGGAGGACAATTTTTCTTACACTGCCTAATAAACTACATTTTACCATTCAACTTTATGATTTTCTGCAAAAAATAGACCTCTCCCTACTTCTCTGCAAAGATTTAATAGCAGTAAGTAGTAAAATGGTCTCATATTACTAAGACTTCATTATTTTCACAAAATATACTACTGTCATCTACTTGCACATTATGAAGTGTTATCATAAAACAAATCTCTTATAGTCATTAGCATGAATTAGTGAATTTCTACTGTCTGTTAAAGACAATTGTTGCTATTCTGAATCTTAAAGACCTAAACCCCATCACCATTGTGCCTGAAACCAAACAATGCTTGAAAAATACATCAAACAAATGCTGATACTGCAGTGCACAAGGCCCATAGCATTTCCCTGTATTCCCAGGAAGCTCTCAGAGAGACATCAGTTATAATACAGCAGTAATGGCACTGAAGATCTATCACAGTTTTATCCATAAAGTCCCAAAAGGCACAAAATCAAAATAACCATGAGGTCATCTTTCCATGGCTGGCACAACAAAGGCAAAACAAAATAACCACTCCCCTGTTGTTTTAACAGTGGGAAAGGCACCAATATGGGGCAGGAGACCCTCCACGAGGTTGTTCTACCCAGGAGCTTGTGCTGGAATACAAACCAGCCATCAGTGTATGTTGTGAGTGTTCTGAAGCTGCAGATGTGCTGCAAGGTCCCATTGGCACAGAGAGGCAATAGGTGTGGGAGATTTGTACAGTCACGAGGCAAGATGTGACAGAACTTGGTTTCTCTGCTCTGAAAAATCTGTTCTAAGAATATATCTCCCATAAGTGTCCAACTTCAAAAATATGAGACAGCACTTTTGCAGTGTAGGCAAGTTTTATTTCCTCAGATGAGACATGTCTGTACAATTGCACATGCACAGACAGGACGCAGTAAAGTCCGGACCTAAAGCTACTTGAAAAGCAGCTGAACCTCAAAACCCTTTATATAATTTTAATATACCTCAGAGTGTTTCTCTTATAGCATTAACAGGGCTCCCAGAGCTTTGGTAGAAAGAATTAGACCCAAAATCACTGATAAAACAGTACCAACACAGGTTGCCAGTCATTCTAGCAGACCATAATTTCTGGGAACATTCTAGGAGTCCCCAGCTCTTTGTGCTGCTGTGAGGGTGCTGAGGGGTTTCTCTGGAAGGGGAACATAACCACTGAGCTGTCCTGTGGGATCACTGTCTGCAGGTACTTTGGAAAACAGATTAAAGAGAGGAAACTTTTTTCAACACATCTTTTTTTCTGGCATCTGCTTTCTAAACACAACATAGTTCAAAGGCCATGCCAGTGCTGCTGGAACCAGGAGCTGCTTTAAACTGCTGTGTGCAGCCTGACAGAAATAACCAAAAATGTCATATTATTTCCCCAACGACAACCATGATTTTTAAAAGGTAATTACGTTGCTCCTTGAGAGGTTAACTAAAATAGGTAAATTAGTTGTATCTGCAGCTGATTGTGACAGGTGGGAAGAGCTTCACAACATGCACAGCTTTAGTTACAACATCTCTGGAAAAGTCCTCAGGGATTTAGAACAATGAAACTGTAATTTAGCCAGTCAGTCACAAAGAGCCATAAACAGATTCATAGAGACACTTCTGTACGCACAGCTCCTTGTATATTTTATGAGGGAAGCACTATCTGCCTTCCCTCTCCTTCCCTGATCTCTCTCTTCCCTATACATCAAGCTCACAAACAAAACAATACAAGTGCTAAGAGGAAAAAAAAAGAGAGACTTTATCAAAATGGCATTGCTCAGATCTTATAATAAATATAATTCTCCATGCAATTGCTTATTTTCAAAGAAAATCCTTGTTTTCGAGAATACAAAAGACACCATCAAGGTTTGCAAGGTTCAACTAACAAACCTAAACAGTTGATACAAAGTCTTAGATGACAGCACCTTGCTTTCCTTGCTGTAACTGCATTTCATTGCTCAGGAGCTAATTCATATAACAGGAGGCATTGTTTATATGCAACTACATTTTGCTTGTTATGGCAAGTACTTCTGTCCTTCTTTCATCTTTCAAAAGCCAAAGCTTCCAAGAATGTGCATAGATTTTGTAGGACTGGTTGGATACCGATTAGCCAGGAGACAGGCATGTGGAAATCACCCACAGAGCCCTGCAAAGGTTTACTTCAGTATCAGCTTAGTTGAGTAGCAATAGCAATTAGAATGG
>VXBQ01015233.1:672163-730048 GCA_013400175.1 Phainopepla nitens
ACTTCATGTTTACCAATTTTTATGGACAGCAGCATGTCAGCATGTAAAAATTGTCATGGAATACAATAAAATAGACTAGATTCAGGAAAAGGGAAAATAAAGATAATATATTACCCTAGGGTAATATGAAACAAATTATTTGGTATTTTGCATACTACCATCTTACTTCAGGTCTTCTCTATACACACAGCAATAGCCATTGATAGCACATCACAGTAAAACAGAAGAAATCTCAGGTTTCAATAAATAAGCTGAAAAGAGCCTGCACATTTGCATATTCACACAGCTTATATAGAGTTATGTTTTACCACACAATGTCCCAGCAGACCTTGTCCTACAAACACCCAGGACCCTGGAAAGATGCATCTGTTTCCCCAGAATGGAATATTTTCACAGCCACATCAGAACAGTCATAAGCCTTGAATATACACAGGACTTAGACTTTAAGTACACCAGTCCAATTGTCCCCAAAACTCACTAATTTTCTCCAAAGAAATTAAAACAGACAAATAGAAAAGTACATTCTATGGGGAGAGATATTAAGTCTAAAAAAGTGTCAAGGGTATTGTAAAAGTGATCATTAGCACTTCTCACTGTTCTCACTTCTCACAACAGCAGGCTGAATATGGAAGCAGGAAGAGTGGGTTATAGCTTTGGGGAAACTCTGGTACCATTTGATTGATTGTCTCAAATTCTAGGAATGGGAAAGAATTTAAACTGCCCTTGTTTCAATCACTTGGGAGCAGCAGCCTATTTGAGATTTCTTGTCAATCTTATTTTTCAACCAGACCTCAAGTTAAAAGCTGCAGTAGAAACCTGCCTTCTGCTTCACAGCACACAGAGCTGACACACAGCAGAGACCAGCAACTCCCTGAATTTGCCTCTCCCACACTCCAGCTTAAAGCTTTCATAAAACCCTGAACGAATGCACAGCTTCTGTTGGGTGGAGCAGTTTGCTTTCAGTTGCCCAGAGTGGAAGAGGGACACACTTTACTGTGAGTTCTTCCTTCTCCCTTACCCTCCTGATTTCATTTCCATTACCTCATATGCCGTATGGCCTCTTACAGCCATGCTATAGGTAGCCATGGCATATTGGCAATAGTTTCCATACTAATCTCCTGCAGTGTGGGTGCTCCCATGGATACAAAAAACAAGGAGTCATTTGCTTTTTACTGGATCATGGAGCTACAGGAAGGCACCATCTCCAGTGGTGATTGCTACCACACGCATGTGGACTCTGAGGCTGGATTATGCTATACATCCATTGGTTTAATTTCAAGGCAAAGATACTAATATGGCATTCAAAGATGAATAAAAAAGCATTCTAAATGAGTATACATGCTTTTTATTTAATATATTTGAAAACATAAATGCATAAATTTTCTTAAAATGTTTTGATGTACAAATTTTGAGTAAGATGATTAAAATCTGCAGGCAAGTCAGGGTTCACACATGATTTTGAACCCTAATCCAGGCAAAAAAATTAGTCTTTTTTCTTTACTTTATCACCTCTGGAGGTATTCTTTGCTTTCTGAAGAAATGGCATGGATTGCCCACTGTGCTGGTTTTTTCTGTTTCTAGCCTCTGTTTTTTACCTGAATTCTTTTCCTCAAGGCTCTGTGGGGAGTCTCTGCAAGTGATCAGTATCAATGCATCCCATCCCATGATTCACACTCAAATTCTGTGATTTGGAGCAACTCCTCCTTCACCCTCAAGTTTGCATCCCTTGCTCTTTGCTTTTGTTCCTTTCTGTGACCTCTTCTGCTTTGGTTTAGGATCTCTCCAACGCTGTGCACAGCTCTTCCAGAAAAGAGAATAATCTCATTTTATACCCCTTACTGCAAAAGTGAAATACAATAAATCCTAGCAAATCTGGTGCCTTTATTCACACATTTGTATTCCCATTAAATGCTGCCTAATAAATTCTGCAGTGGAGGAAGAGGAACTTATGTGGCACTTCTGAAAAATCTAACCAATCTAGCTGATGGGAAAGCATGATGGAATAGAAAGCAGGTGAAGACAAACTGCTGCTTCCCTTGAATTTATTGGGAAAGTAACAGCTGAGTCAATTCCAGCAATGCTTAGGGGTCCACAAGAGGAGTGGAAAGGAAAAGACATCAAGTTTTCCAGGTTAAAGCAGGGAGGAATAAATAAAATATCACAGTAGAAAAAAACTAGTATAATATCTTTATGTATGGTATTTACCTATTGTTCTGTCTCCAGTGAAAGAAAAAAAAAAACAACAACTTAGAACTCAAGGGAATGGAAAGTGCAAGAATAAAGTAGAGGAGCAGAAATACATGTGGAGAGCTGACTTTGAACAGGAAACTAAAGGGCCAAAGATAGACAAAAACAAACAATGGCACAGCAAAATCTTGCAGTGCAAGAGCTTGTCATTCCCTACGAACAAGGAGTTTTCTCCAAGCCTTTGCCCATCTCTGAAACTCTGTGGTCAGAGCCTCCATGTAGTGTAGCAAACCACCACAGCCAACAACACAGAAAGAGCCAGTGGAGCACCCACCCCTTCCTCCTTGCACTCAGAGCTTCCATCACTTGCTCCCAAACTGCTCCTTAAGTGATGTTGCCTGTTCATGTAACACACACACTTGCTGGGCTTGGTGTAATTTGTTCTTTTTAAAAGAACACAGCTCTTTTAAAAGAACAGAGCTCCCTACACACAGGGAGCTGCTGCTACAAATGCAGACACCAAGCAGTGCTACAGCAGATCCAGACGCTCCAGAGTGGCACGTCCAACAGGAGACACCCACCAGAGCTGTGCCATCCCAACTGGCCTGATGGGGCAACTCGGACCCTCCATCCTCATAAAGTATTTACAACTCAATTTTCAATTCATTTCTCAATGCCCAAAAAGAGGGCATACCTAAACCTAAATAAGATCTGAAGACACCACAGTTTAAGGAAACCAACCAACACATCCCCAAGTGCGTCCTGCCATTCATTCACAAAGCAACTAAAATAAAAATTATTGCATTTAGCAGTGGCAGAAGCACTACAAGCCAGGCTACGGCAGCAATGAGCTCTATTCACTGCAGCCCTTCATTATGCATCACTCAGAGAAATCCTGCTGTTTTCTCTGTTTGCAAGCAAGCCTCAAGCCTTTTCTCAGCAGCTGTCACTTGGTTCACAAAAAAAAGGCCTCTCAGCACCATGGCGATTAAATACCATTATAACTTTCCTCCTTCTGCATACTACAGTAGGCAATCAATATGGGCTTACATTTTATGAGACAAGGAGTTAACTTGTTCAATTATGGTGCAGACAGCTCTATTCTTTTGTAACAAGTAATCTGGGTAGGGAAATCGATACTGACAGGCCCGATGCACGCCAGCTAATTTCATATTATCCTCAGCCAATCGGGTACCTGCGAATAATAGAGTTGTTGTTACAGTTCATTATGGGGAGGTGGGATCAATATCGGTACAATAAGAGGATTGGCAATGCATCTGCTGCATAAGTAACCCTGAAGGGAAAGAAGGTCCCACCAGAGCAGCCGGCACACTTGCATTTACATAGCCGGGGAAAACAAAAGTGCCGGGGAGGTCCCTGCTCCCTGACCTACAATTAAAGATGAAAACACCCCAGAATTGCAGCAGGATAAACAAACCTCCCTCGCCTACTGCCAGGATAAAACAGTGAGAGGGGCAAAGTTGAAGAAAATGTTAATAGCAGATTAAAAGACGTGCATATGCTTCGTAAAATGAGATAACACATGCACGGCTAAATGAACCAGAAACAGTCTATTATTTTTTGAAGCATTACATTAATATACAATGTATGTTTGACAAAATGCAAGGTAGAAAGTGAAAAAACATGCAGTCCTATCCTGATGAAGATTGTATATATTTTATACACATGATATTTCATGGAGCGTGTTTTCTTTGATGATGCAAAGTCCTACCTATGTTAATATTTATTATGCAGCGTGTGCAAATGGGGCACAAGAAAAATGAGAGATTCTGGTATTCAAATTATGGGTTAAAGAGACAATTCTAGGCTGCGTGTTTAAAACAGCTTGAGAAGTAACAGTGTCCTTGTTATTTAGTTGGTTAAGAAATACAAGTGGAATACCAATATTTTTTAAATACAAAACATTTGGGGAGGAAAAAAAGTGGCTTTTTTTTGAAAGAACTGTGTTTCTTTAGGTAACAAAAAATTTAATTTTTTCCTGTACCCAATCACAGAATAGATACCAGGAGTATCCTGGAAGGGAACACATCTAACATTTCATACAATTTTTTTCCCTTTAATAAGTACCTAGTTTGAGACAACACAGGTTTTGATTTAGGAGGCAGCAAAAGCCTGTAAACTTAATTGACTTAGAGTACAGCTGGAGCTGTCCATTAAACCCTACCTTTAAATCAGTGGCAGAAGTTTGGTTGGGTTCCCAAGGACAGAGAACTGCCCAAGCTGCCTAAAACCACACCCCATTCTGGGAAACATTTTTCAAAACACAGTTTTTATCACAGTGAAAAACAGAACATACCAGGATGAGCAGATACTGACTTCAATTTCAAAACTGTGCTCCAAGGATCAAAATACAAGGGCCTAAGTGTCATAATGTCCTCCAAATGGAATGTAAAAACAGAGGACATCAAGGAGACAAACTTTTTAAAATAGGACTTCCTCCTGTGTACTAATTACACATTTGCTCTTAATCATCTACGTTTCTCCATTTACACTTCCCAAGTTTTACCTTCTAAAAGAAGTGAAAATAAATTCAGTGATTTCAACAATCTCTACTGGACATTTTTCCACCTAAAACCCAAACAAAACACCACATAATCTGATACATTTCAACCTGACCATCCATTTTCACTCTTGAAAGGCTCATAGGCAGTGATATTTGCACACTAAAATTAGGCTGTGCTGGCAAGGCTGGGCAGAACAGCTATTCCAGCTCTCATTTGGTGCTCTAATACTTCTCATCAATTTTGGAAAACCAAAACATCCATCAGCTCAATTCCTCCCCTCTGCCTGTACTCCCTCCAAAATGCTGGATGGGATACGAAAGTGTCATTAATACTAATGACCCTTTCAAGCCAGCCTTGAAAGAACAAGTATTTTGTTAACTCTGCAGTTCCTGTTAACACATTATAGGTTTTGGAATAGATTACTGGTAGCCTAATTTCATTCATTATTTATCCTGGGCATTTTTGAAGTCCATTAATTATTTTTCATCAAAATGCAAAACCAGCCATAGGGGCAGGGGGGAGGGTGTGCACTCATGTTCATGCTGGATTCACACTCCACACTCTTAACTCTTACCAGCAACTGATGTAATAAACACAGAGCATGGGGAAGATTTTCTGCATTCATCACTAACATGTGTCAAAGCCATCGAAAAGTAGTTGGAGAAGCCTCCATCCTAACTGAATTTATATTACTTATGTTAGAGAAACCAGCTCCTTTGTGCCATGGAGAAAAAACAGCTACCATCAAACTTCATGGCTGCAAAATAACATGGTCACAATATCACAGAAAAGGGTCCTCAGCCATGTGACACCTCCATCCACTGCTGACATCAAACCTTCATCATTTTATTGCCTCACACGTCAAAATACTGCACAGAATTCAAAGTAATATGCATGGAAATACACCCAAATGTTTTCAAATTACATCTTGTTAACATGGAAAAATAGCATAGAGGTCACAGAAGAAAGGAATTACATACTCTCTAAATGCTCAGCTATCTTAACCATCAGGGTAGCAGGGCAGAGAACATGGAAGGCTGAGCAGCAGATTCTTATCTATCCTCATGCACTCTAGAGTAAAAGTAAATCAATGTATATTAGCTGAGAGCTACCAGCAGCAGCCAGGCTCAGTCTCTCCAGGTGCTCTGGTAGTTGTAAGAAAGAAATATGTTCATTTCTCAGTAAGGGATAAAGGGTTCTAACTTATCCTCAGAGAGCCCTCCTATGCATCAGTGTTACTATTCTCCTGATAGATGCTCATTTCTTACAGTAGCGTGTCATAAATATGGACTAAGTTTTATATCACAGCTCCCAGGTGACCATCCTTTCAAATTCCAAGTCGTTACAGCCCTTCAAAACCTGGTAAAATTAATAGAAGGGTGAAAAAAGGTTTTGTTTCAAATCCTTAAAACCTATGGATCTGGAACCCTAGAAATGAGCTTCCCTCACCCTATCAACTCTCTGGGTGTCTGCAGTAGCAAAATATATTTATTTTTTTATACATGAAACTTCAAATCATTTATCCACCAGAAACTGAGCAGCAAACAGCCAGAGTTAATTTTCTGAGACAGCAAAACAGGACAGTATTGCAGGAGATTCATCTCCCATAAGCTACTGTGCAGTCATCCCAAATCCTTCATGGCGGAGAATGCAGGGTCTCGGGGCTCAGCACATTTCAGACCAACTCATTTGGCAACCACAGCTCCAGAAAAGCCTTTGTGGATTCTGCTTATCCCTTGGTAAAATAAAGACAATAATTACCCTCCTTTCATTTGATTCTCATAAAATTCAGCTTTACAATTGCTCCTGACAAAGGCACCTGCTGTGATTCTTGCAACCAAAGCAACAACAGATGCATTTGTATAATGATGTGTCATATAAAACATTATAGTGAAGTGATAGCTTCACATCTCCAGCTATGGTACTGTGCATAACTATTTCTAACAAGCAGCTATTCCATTTAACAGCCACTAAACCCTTGGATATATTTATTAAAAGTCATTGAGCAATTCATGTTTAATTACTTCATAGAAAAAAACAGAAGGAGTAGTGGAGGAAGAGTTAAAGACGGTACTAAAAAGAAGAAGCTCCAACTAATCACAATTAAGAGGAAGTCCCAGGCTATTTAAATGCTACAATCCAATTATATCAGGTAAAATGAATTACTCCTTTAATGCTGACTTTATATGAAGATACCTTCTTATTGCTCTCATTAATAATCATCAGACATCATTTTAGCCCATATTGGCTGCAATAACATTTCTATTAGCATCATGGTGTAGCAGAGCTGACAATTAAAATAAAAAATAAATCAAACCCAGAACTGAATAAATGTAATTATAGTTCAGAAAAGAGCTTTTATGACTATTTGATTAGTCAACTGAACAGTACTTATCTTTTAAATCTTAAATTTCAGTTAAATGAAATTTTAGACTTCTTATTACAGCAGTCCCTGAAAAACTAAGATACAGGCAGCACATGCTTTCAAGAGTTACTTAGTTGCCTTAGTACCAATATGTAATATGTAACTTGAGAAGCATCAAGTAAAATAGACTTAATAGGGCTGTAAACCCCCAGAACGGAAGAAATTACAGGGGGCATAAAAAAGCCCCAACCAACCAACCCCACACAATGCCATACATACACAACCAAAGCACAAAAAAAACCACCTGCTGAAGACATAAGCAATCAGGCTACTTCAGTTGCTCTCCACTGGACTCCACACACCTTTTTATGCTTGGAAACCTTACCATGAAAAGCCCACCAGGAACGTGCAAGACAAAATCATGCATTCCTAGTGATACTGCCACAGTCCAGCCTATAAACTACAGGGGCAGGAAACTTCTGGCTCAGCAGATTTTCATGGGATGTAAATAGAGAGCACAGAGCTGGGGCCAGTATTTGACTTGCTCATAACAGACAGCAACACATTCTACATAAAAACCAACAGCACCTAAAAGGGCCAGGACTGGATGCTCCAGAGAGGTGAGAATTTATTTATGGACAAAGAGCAAAGAATTGTGGTGGATTACCTAGAGCAGCACATGGAACACTGCCAGCTTCAGGCAGCTCAAAGGGATTCACGAATGTTTGGAAACTTATAAAACAAATATTTGATCAAATATGCATCGCTATCAAATTTTCTCCAGGAACGTGCAGAATTTTTACTCCCAGTCTTGAATGTTTGATGCTGAGAATTTGTAACTCATTTACACAACAAAACGTGCAGAACTATTCTTTTCTTTTCCTTTTTTTTCTAAAAGGAGCAGGGGGAAGGTACTTTGATAAGACTTTCTATATATTCAAGTTTTTCATCCCACACTAAAAACTCCTATTTTAAACTTCTAAACTTCATGAGTTTAATCTAGGGCTCTAGTCCCAATAGCTGCAGACCACTGCAACCATTATATTCTCATATTTTCCTTTTTTATACCAAGACACCTTTACTAAAAACACATTTGAAAGTAAATTTCCACTCCCCCAGGGACAAAAATAACTTCTGTTGTAGAAGCAATTACAGTTTTGTTTTCTGAAAAATTACCAGGTAACAAAAAAAAAAAAATCCAAAACCAGAACAAAAAAGTTTTTCTGCATTTTCAGGAAACTAAGCTGCAATTCAATACAAATAGATGTTAAAATATTATCATAAATAAGTACCATCTATAGAAAAGAAATGTTTGAGATAAATCACTAAGAAGCCATATTATCCCCCAACTCCCATAGGTCTTTCAATGAAAATTGGGTGTTACAGCTCCCCTTTCAGCAGCTCTCACAGCCCTCCTTTGTCACAAGACCCAGCAACAAGAGATACTCATTTATCATACAAGTTATTAAACTCATTAAAACAAATCAGTTTTATAATGAAAACTCAAGTAGAAGCAACTGAATTTCAAAAGGATGACAGGTGTATCCAATCTGAAAACGGTGGATCCACATCTGCCTCTGGGTATGACGTCCTTTAAACTCAGGTGTTCTCAGATTGAAACATCAAAGCCACATTTCTACTTTGCATACACTAATGCAGGTGAGTGACTCTGGGGACTTTAAACACCACTCATGGGACATTAAAGGACACCACTAAAGGACTTAGGCAACTTAGCCTTGTTTGGGGGAACCACTATTTGGGGGAAGCAACTAAAAATATGTATCCAACTACTAAGTACTATGCAATATACTTCTTACAGGAGTTCTGCTCCAGAATTGCAAACGCAGAGCTTCAAAATTCTTTTCAAGCATCAAACTAGAACTTTGGACTTGATCTCACTCAACCAGCCTGGCTCCTTTTCCCTGCCTTTGGGATCCAAGGGCTTGCCAGTCCTGGAAATACCAGAATATTCCTTCAGTTGATGAGCTGCCACCAGGCATCTCACTACTGTCTAAAAGTAAGTTAGGGTCTCTAAAAAGAGACTGAGGAAGCCTGGACCATGCAGGAAGAGTTTTCTGTGTCTGTTCTACAACCAGCTAACAGCAAATACTGGGCTCCTGCCTTGAGGGAGTTTCATATCAAGTCAAAAATTAACGCAGCAACTTGCATGCTTTTAAAAGCAAGACATCACTCCTAGGACTGCCTGCCTCCTAAAAAAGAGACTTTGTTACCCTGTCAAAATGCACTTCAAAACTCTGTGATTCCCAGCCAGGCCACCCACTCTCCCCAACACTACAGGTCAGGTTAGAAAGCTCTCTGATTGCCAGGTCACAACAGTCATCTCCTCAGACTGAACAACCTGCTGGAAGTTTCAGTTTACAGTAGCTCAAGTTTTACTGAAGTCTCAGTGCCTCTCACAGCAGGGCTGCTATGGAATCACAGTGCTGTCCCCTAAACTCCTTTAGGTTCCTTTGAAATTCCAGGGCAGATCTATTTCTCCTGCTTCTTAACACACTATTACATCATAGTGCTTTTGTTTTCAGAGCTCCACTACCTTGGTTGCTAAAAAACTTTCCAATTTCTTTTGGAAATGTTCAGATTGCCGTTTAAAGTCCTCATCCCTCTGTAATAAAAAGATGAGTTAGAAATATCCAATACAGTAATTTCTGGACTACTCGTGCATGGATTTGAAACATCTCTAGATAATTTGTTTTGTATTCTACTGTTCTCTGGTGTCTTTTAGAGAGGAAAAAGAAAAAAGGTTTAGTTTCAATATAGAAAATTCTTTAAATCCTTGCGGCTTTGACTGTTGATTATTTTATAAAGCCACAGAGAACAGTTTACAAGGAGCCAAATGGGTAATCATTATTCCCCATCAGCAATGAGCTGTGACTTGTGTAAATTGCATAATAAATTAGGTATTTTGAGATAAATGAATTTACAATAAACAATCACGGACTGAAAAGCTCTACTTCTTGTCTCCAAAGGCACAAGCTCTGGTTAAAATCAGCCACAGGTAGTTAAGTGATTATAAACTGTAAAAATAAATCAACCTGATATAATTGCTCCAAGGAAAAAATTACCAACATATTTAAAATTTCAGCAGTGCACCTTTTCCCATATCCATTTGGCATTATCTAATTACCTTCACATTTCATTTCCATCAGTGATATGACCTGTATTTTCCTTTTATAACTGTCAGGGAGGGGGTTGGAGAGTGGAGTGGAGGACCACAGTGATAAATCAACCTCACCATTAGGACCGAAATGGCTCATCGCTGCAGCTCTAAATCCAGGATTTATAAAGATGTCTAGGCCATATAGCACACTTGTGGACACCATAATAAATTCATGAGCACATTGCCAAGGCAAACCACTTCATTATGTGGCAGGCTGCTAGCCATTAATCTAGCAGAGAGAGATTCCTGGGAAACTGAGACTGCTTGGAAATTTATGCAGGCCTAAAGTTACCCATTTCATTATGGATTTAATCTGCTCTTTCTGCCAGAGTGCATGAAAGGTTTTTACAGTTTAGATCAAGTGCTTGTAACTCCCTATTTTATATTATTTCTTCAACAATAATGTCCTAATTTTCCTCCCAAAAACTATTCAAACTGAATGCCTTCATGCTTGCCTTCCTCTAATATTACACTAGATAAAATATTTATACAATCAATTGACAAAGAGCAATTTTTTTCCCTTAAATGTTCCATTAACATGTAAATTTTCATATGATCTTTATCTCATAGACAAAATGTGCTTAGCAATGCCCACCTTCTTCCAGGCAGTTAACCCTTTTGTTGACTGTAAAGAATCCAGATCAAAACAGATTCAGTGGCCTCATTTCTAAAGCCCCTAAAAAGGTCTTGTATTTAAATTATTATTCATTGAAAGGAGACATAGCTCCTAAAGTAATTTGCATGCTTTTTTTTTTGATGTCTCATTCTCTTCTTCTCATACACAGCACACAGACATGCATTTTAAGTCCAATTCCAATAAGTATTTGAAATTACTATTTTCAACTTTATTAGAGTGTTTAATATAACGTCCCTAATAATGCAGAATATTCCAGGTGACACAAAGACTGTCATAAAAATGAGATTACAAGACAAACTACAAAAATAAAACTTATTAATGATGAACTGAATAATTGCAGATTAACATCTTCTTTAAATAAAGACTTCTTCACATTCCAGGCTACCCTGTTAATTTATGTCCACCATACTTACATTATGAAGTGAAAAATTTAGGCAAAAAATGGTTTCAGTGTTTTGATTCTCATAATGACACATAATGGGAAGACCAAAACCAGAAACCGGAAAAAAATAATACTTGGGAAAACAAACAAACAAAAATTTTAAAAAATAAAACCAGAACAACCTTACCTACTCAGTTTCCTTTTATGATTTTCTTTGCTGCTAGTATCTCCCTAGAACTCCCAGCCATGCATTTGTTAAAACACTCCAGTGCCTGCAGATGGGTCTAAAAGGTTATATTTCTGTGTTAGAGTGGTTCTTAGTAAATGGCTGAAGTTAATTTTGATGGACAAGTATTTCATGTGTCAGCCTTCAAAACTGAGATGGCAAACACTCTCTGCATCCTCATCCTCACTAGTGCAGGTAACCTCCTGTGTGAGCATGCACACAAGGTTAATAAACCCATCCAGCTGAGGGCAAACCCACAGCCATGACTTTAATAACACAAATTTATCTTTAATATCCATCTTAAAGATTATTATGGAGAAAGAAAACACACAAGAACATGTCATGTGTGTAACATCTTCCTTTTATTAAAACTCTTCCTTTTCCCTTGTTTTAGATGAGCAAAGTGGCAGCTTGTCTTGCCCACTTCAAACAGTTTTTCCCTTATCAGGAATATCTGGGCTGTAGGAAATTACATGTCCAAGACTCATCAGATGTATTTTGGTGATAAATTGTTGTCTCATGTCTCGGATAAGCAAACTTAATAATAAAGCTTTTACCCTTGCTAAAGTATGTCTCTGGCATCTTTGGAGTAAAACTTACAAAGAGGTGAGCCATCTATCCAAAAAAATCCAGAAACCCAAAACAAAACCAAAGGTCACCCTCCTCCTTAGCAGATGAAATCCATACTGCAGAATGCAGTCTGGATCCCATTTTATTTTTTCCACTTTACATGTAATAAAGGGAAAATAACTTCTATGTAATTAATTATTGTTCTACCAAAGAGAACACTCAACTTGAAGTGTACAATCTCTATATCACAGCATGAAAAAGACTCATGGAACAGATGTTCAGGTTCAATAGCATTTTACATCTCTCTGACTTGCCATGACATCACAGTCCGCCTGAGATGGGTCTCATCCTAATCTGCACCTCCCTTTTTACATCATTTCCCCCAAAATATTACCTAACGATGCACAGGACTGCTTTAACAATGCAGAGGACAACTTCAACATGGGGTGCAACTCTGTTGAACTCTGATATGAAACATTTACATGGAATTAAACTGCTTATAAAAATATAAATCAGCATTGGTCAATTATTACACTGAGAATCACCTAATAGAGACACACTATAGAAAGGTGATCAGACTACAAAAAACAGGAACAGGCAAGGGACTAAACAATGAATTTGAACAGATTCAGCAGAATTCTATCTTTTTCCCAGCAGAAAGGGAGATTCTGCATCAATCCAGGAGTTCGACATAAAGCTACTTTTAATAATATTTTTAGTTTGATACAAGTGAAGAAAGTAAAACATCTTACATATAGAGTCAGCCTCAATCTAAAGCAAGAAAACTTTGGAACTCACTGCCCAGACCTTACCTGTGGTCTATTCCATCCCTAATCCCCAAATCAGCACACTGGTGTTTTACAGTTTGGACACATTAGACCTCCGAGAACAGCTGTGACCATCTCCAAACATTCCTAAAGGTACCTTTGATAGTGCTGACATATTTTAGGAATGAACACTAATGACATCTTTCTAAGATAAGAAAATTACTTTTTGCTCTGCGGTCAGATCTTTCTCCGACTAATCAATCTGCCTTGTACCTTGGGAAACAGTTCATATAAGCAACGAGGATGCATCGAACCTGAAGGAAATATCTTCTCAGAACTTCACTGCCAGTGAAAACAAAGCTACAATAAACACACAGCCACACACAGGAGAATTCCCTCCTGGACACAACTGCTTGGAAAACAAGGAGTTTGAAAACATTCTATTTAGTTCATCTAATGAGTAGTGCGTAACTGGATGAAGTAATCCTTCACAAATAGACCATCACATTGAAGACTAAGGTTCTTAAAGTATGAAAGGAGACACTTTATCTCTTCAAGAAAAGAAATTACTTTTAAAAAAATCCCTGAAGCAAAACAATCACGATTTGCTTAAAAGTCACCGAAGATTATTTCTGGCATCACTAGGTATCCATATATTTCTCCACATCTTTCTCCACCTTTTTTTTTTCCAAACAGCATTTCCTTTATCAAAACTGGCACTAAGACCCAGACTCTTAAACACTTTGAGGGCCTTGACCACATATCCAACCCAAACCCAGGAGACTCCCAGTCAATTTCTGTAAAGGTTGAATGTTTCTCGGAAGCACACACCAAGTCCATCCATCGGGCCCCTGACACACCCACAGCAGGCAGCAATTCCTCCCTCCATTCTGTGCTTGTTTGCAGTCACCGATGCCCAGACCCCACCAGAACACACCAAGGTGCCTTTACAGCCATGACTCGCTGAATCCACCCTGCTTTGGGACTTGTCTCACAAAGCAGCAAACATTTCAGATGGTCTCAGAAACTTCAAGCCCAAGTTAAGTGGAAAGTCTTCCTTACAGCACTGGTAACGCTTGTCTTCAGCACTGTTATGGATTTGGGACTAAGCTATTATAAAGTCCTGTAACACTGCTTTCTTCCTGGGATACACTAAGCAAACAAGCAGCTGATTTTCCACACCCAGTTTTTCAAGACTTTTCATGTATCTGGATATATAATAAAAATAAATTTCCACCAGCAAGCTGAACAAAATCCAGCATTTTTGCTAAATTCAAATTATTTAGGCCAATGCAAATACAGGAAACATAATACAGTTTAACAGTGCAAAAGCATATAAAACTTACAAAATGTTTCTGGAGGCAATGATCCATGCTCAAATGCCAAAAATAATATATCCAATAATACAGTCACAATTTTTTAATGTAAACACAACCCACATTTGTGTGTCTTAACTGGTATCACCAGCACTGCCTATTCCAGGTACAGAGATGCTCAGTAAGATTCTCTAATGTATGACACATCAACAGTGAATTCCATCTGACTAAAGTGAAGTGCTTGGCAAAAAGTTATGCTTTAATACAGCCAACTCAATAAAATTCATGGTCCCAGATATGCAGGATCCTCAGTAATTCCTCAGTCTTACAACCTGAGAACATGCCTGTCACAACCAGACTGCTGCCAGCGTATGGAGGCCAATTAAACAGAGGGCCAGGACTCCAGCACTCTCTCAAGTCCCTGGCAGCTCAGTGGGCTCAAGTGAAGGGATGGTATGATTATTTTAACGTGTTGGTTCGTGCCCAGCTCGCTCCTGGCTTGCCTGTTGGCTGTTACCCTCTGCCTAGGGTGTGCTGGGCAGGGAGCTGGTGCCTGTGAGAGGAGAGCAGCCCTGGTGGGCACAGCTCAGTGCTGCTCAACATGCTGAGAATGCTCCTAGAGAACAGTTTGGAACAGGGGTGCATCCTTCCAACCCATGCTTTATGGAGGGAGGCTGGAAAATCTCTGACAGACTGAGGTGGCCTGAATCACAAGCCCAGTGGTTTTGAGGGCTGTGGGTTTTGGCTGAGGCCTCAGCAGTGCTGCGTGCTCAAACCCACGTAGGACCTGCATGCAAAACACGAGCTCAGTTGATAGTGATTGGTATCATTAGCTCCCTTGTTAAATATTGAATTCCAATAAGAACTGCAGCCAAAAGAATTGCAAAAAAACCACACACTTTTAAAAGAAATAAGCAAAGTCCACTTAAAGTAGTCTTCTGACAGCAGCGTCTTAATTGCAGTTATCCCATCTAAACTGCTCCAGACAAACAAAAAGCTATTTATAGAGATTTACTACACAAAAAAATACCAACTAAGAAGTGATCAAGTTCCCCTTCAGAGAAGCCCTATCATCTGGCAAGAAGTGACTGAGCAGCTCCACAAAGAAGGCACCTCAGGCACTGCTCGCTTATCTTGCACAAACTTTGCTGGAAAGAAAGAAGGAGAAAAAAAGATGATCAGAGCTCCAAGGTGAAAGCTGCCAACTCTTTCTTACCAGGGGGTAGAAAACCATCCGAGTTTAAATACTTCATGCTCACTGAGAGCTGTGCCTTTAAACTGTTGGCAGCACTGGTCCTTCAGGTTGCTGAAGTTAAACTGCCCTGGCACTGCCAGAACACAGCAGCAGCAGCACACGCCAATCCCTTGGCCCCTGAGTGGGCTGGTGGAGCCCAGAGCACACAGACATCACCGCCACCAGGAGGGATCCTGTGAGCCCACACGACACTGCAAAGTGGGGTAATAAAGCTACAAAGGAGGATTTCTCCCACAATTTTAGGTAAATCCTGGAACAGAAGAAACAACTGCATCTATGAAATAGATGTATGTAATAAGAATGAATAGCATTACTGAGCTACAAAGTTTTCATGGCAAAGGGATTTGAAATTTGCACCAGATCCCGAGCTGCTGCAAAACAGCTTGATGCCACAACTTCAGAACTACTACTCATGTTACAGTAAGGGCAGAACCCTGCAGTAACCAACAAATTAGCCCTGGGGTAATGCTCCATGAACTTCGCAGGAGAGAAAGATTAAGTCATAAAATAATTACTGCTTCTATCAGTGTAAAAATAAATGCAGAAGAAAAGTTCTATGAACAGAAGAACTAAAATTTTAACATATTGATAGTACTAATTATACAAAACACACTTCCCCTTTTTTTCTCTAACCTAAGGTTTAAAGAAGTCTTCTATCCTGCCATAGTCAGACTTTTTTTACATCTATGAGGCAATAAGGCTACCACAAGGCTACCCGTGTGATCTGAGTTATAGCACGGATCCAACTCACGAGGCTAATCCTTAAACTTACTGGAGCACCAATGGGAATCTTTTATTAGCTATAGCATAAGATTATTAGCTTTATCTTTTCAATACCCTGGAAAATTTTTCCAGGGAACATCGAAGTTCAAGCCTGTATCATTAATCTTTTTTGGTGCAGAAAGAGCTTTTCAATTCATCCTGGTACTGCCTTTCTAACAGAGGCCCCAAAAGAGCCTTACCTAAATTATACAGGAAAAAATGCCAGGATTCACCAGGCCACAATTTGTCATACAAAACAATCAAACACATCAAACCATCATTATGAGCACAATCTGTTGATTTTATCTGTTGTTACTTAATCTCATTCTCCTTGACTGGAAGGAGACTGACCCCCCCTCAAAGGTCTTCCTCTGCCCCCAACCCTCTGTCATTGTCCCTGGGCTTTTCCAGGGCTCACCACTCTGTGCTCGAACTGGAATGCCAAGGATGGCGTCATGGCTGCCTTCTCTTTTCCAAGGCTGCGCTGCCAGGAACTAACGATATGTGAAATGTTCCATCCCTGCAGGTTTTCCTGCTCAAACATTTTCTAAATAAATAAATAATTAAAAACAACAACGTGGGCCACATTCGAGCCCTGAATTCCCGGAGCAGCTCAGGTCCTTAAACTGAATAATTTGCCTCAGCTTGCGTATTGCAAAACCCATTCAGCAAAAGATTATGGGCCTTTAAGTGCCATCCAGGCCTGAAATATGACTCTAGGGCTTTAGGATGTCAGAATTGAGAATTGCTAGTGAATATTCTGTTCTGGCAATGCTAAAACTACAGTTATTTAGCAATATGGGAGCAGGCAAATGGGGGCAGGGGAGAGAAGGAACTTGACAGGAAGGAAAGACTATAACTTAGCAGAAACAGAGGTGCAGTTTTCATATGTGGCCACATTAATTCTTTATGGAATAAAATGCATTTGTGAATCAAAAAGCGGATGCAGATTTATATTCCCACTTAAATCTGCCAAAAGCAAGTAAATGAATACTGAGAGCTCATTTTAGTTCAGGAAACAATTTATGAGGACATGTAGGTGGGTGCAGGTACTCTACATGAGCAGACTCAAGGGGAATTAGCAGCTGCTTCTGCTCTTCATAAGAAAGAATAAATAGACTAAACTGAAAATTAGCAACACCTCATTAAATGTAAAACCATCCCCATATAAAGCAGCTAGGACTCAATCCTTAAAAAATTCAAAAGGTGCAGTGTAACATGAAAGCCAAAAGAGCTTTTGTCATCCCATCACAAATTATTTAGGATTAGATTGTGGCATGTAGCCAAAGCTCAGAGATGGAGCAGTTGTGAGCCACTTTCCCTGGCAAAAGTTACCTTCTGACCTCAGGTTTTTAAGTCCTCTTCAGCACTTCAAAACCTCCATCTCACATCCCCCTAAGGCCCCACCTCTCTCTCTGGTACAAGCTTATATCTACTGAGGAGAATCTGTCCCACTCACTGTGTCCAACCAGTATTTAGGTATTATTAGTAACTCCAGCTATTTCCAAAAAAGCCTGGATGCTCCCAGGAAAGTCTGGCAATGCCTTGGGAGCTCCTCTTGTAACTACTCCTCACTGGAGCTCAACTCAGGCCCCATAAATGCATCTATTTCCTAGTGCAAATCAATTTCCATTAGTGTTTCATGTAAAAATGAAAATTTGGTACCAAGAAGTCTGTGAGTAGCTGCAGCTTCTGCTCTTCTATAACTACCTCATCTTCTCTCTGCTTTCCTACACACTAAGCTGGGCACAATCACAGACAAGCTCTGTGGGTTCATGATTATCTGCTCAAGAGCCATGCAGCAGCAGCATTAGCACACATGCCATGGGAATGGCATAGAGCTTGAGCTTCTGCTTGGGGTCCTTTCCCTCGCTTTTCAGATCATACAAAGGTTTGGTTTCTAAGAGAGCTTTGAAGTCAGCTAGTCCAGTCCCCTTGCAATGAGCAGGGACATCTTTAACTGTACCAGGCTCTGTCCAACCCTGCCTTGAATGTTTCCAGGGACAGGAAATACACCATCTGGGCAAGCAAGCCAGTGTTTTCATTATTCTCACTGTAAAAAAAAAATTTCCTCATATCCAATCTGAAAAAAACTCTTTTAGTTTAAAACTTTTGTCCCTTGTCCTGTCACAACCAGCCCAGCCCTGCTAAACAGTCTGTTCCCTCCTCTCTCATAACTCTCCTTCGCAGAAGTTTCCCCCTTTTTATCTTTAAACTATTTCAGGCACCAGGTGAAGGTTTCCATAGAAGAGTGATCAGCCTTCATTATTCCCATTGTGGAGTCTCCAACCTAATGGATAATTGTGTGTGTGACTTTCAGTAACCTTTAAACACACACTTCTACTATCAGACCTTTCAGAGATGTTTCAGTTTGGGCTTGTAAACTAAAACACTTGGATTAGTGTCAGGTTTGAAACTCCAGATCCCCTAAAGCTATGTTTGAGTCTCTTTGGGTTTGTTGTTTTGGTTTTTTTTTTTTAATTTAAATCACAGTGCTTTCATCACGCAGGAGACTAAGTGCTGATCATCCATTTCAGAGTTACATATGACTACTAAGACCGTATAATCATCTTAAAAAACTCTTCTTAAACCCTTGGAAGAACAGAGATTGCTCTCTGGTCTGGTAGAGCTCTGCCAGTAAATTGTTTTCTAAGGACAAGTTCTGATCTCCGGGTAGTGCCAGAGGAAAGGTGATGCCAGGTAAGTCATCTCTGGTATCGTGCCATCTAGGTTTTCCTTGGAGAACCAATATTCAATCTCTCTGCCTAGTTTTGGATTGAAATTATAATACCAAGAGGTTCTTGATCTACTCACAATTAATGGACTTTGAAAATACTGAAATACAACTATCAAGAAAAACCGTGACAGAGAATACATTAGAGCTTACATCTGATTTTAAATTAATCTTTGTAAGTAAGAGAGCCAGTAATTCTTAATTTTATATGCTTATAAACAAGAAAATCACTACATTGGCTCAGTTCTGACTGCATATTAAATTGAATGAGTAAAGAAATCTTTTACTCAACTTTCCTGCTTTACTGTTATTTTGAATTTTCTTTCAACTCCCTCCAGCTTTTGAGAGGTTAGGGTTTTGACATTATTTCCTGACACTCATGCATCAAAAGAGTTAATAACCTATAAGAGGCATCAAGTAGGAGGTGCATCTTAGAACCTGTGAGTCATTAGCAGCATTAGCAGCACCCTGATGTGACAGAAAGCTAAAATAGTGTCAGCTCTCTTACAGAGCAGTTTCAAGGTACATGAGTGAAACGTCCTCAAGTGTGGCCAGAGAGTAGAAATTCACCTGTTAACAGCACATGAAGAGAGCTGGTGACTCACACTGGGGCAGAAGCCTCTCTAGCCTAAATACATCTCCACTACATAAATTCATGCTCTATTAACAGCAGGCATTCAAACAGACATGATAAGAAGTAATGTAAAACCATCCCTTACATAAAACACGTAAAAAAATTTGTACCTTTGTATTTTAGCAGCAAATATTTCAGTTTAAGAAAATAGTAAAAGATATCCAGGGTTTGAGTTTCCAAATATTTAGAGCTATAACTTTACCAAGCCCCATGGTTAATGCTTCTGAAATCATCTATTGTATGCTAATACACCCAGCTGCCCAAGTGTTTGCAGGATGAGATGTTTTACTCATTACATGCATAAATACGAAGGCCAGCAGGGACCATTACAATCTGGGCTGACCTCTTGCATAAAACAGACCATCAAATTCCAAATGTAATATAATTAGGGTTCTCAAGTCTAACTGATAACAGCAGCAAATGCCCCATGGAGACTTTAAAAATGTGTCAGGCAAATTTACACACTGAAGGTATGCTTTGATGTATGTCACTGAAACATCAGCAGAGCTAAGCTCAGTCATGCCCAGAAGATCCTGTATTTTTTTATTATTATTTTTAAAAAGCTATTCCTGACAGTATTCCTGCTTCAGGGAAAGCTACAAGGACTGTTTATTGCTCTTGTCTTTTCTTAATATTTTTTAAGCCCCTCTCCAGGCAATGGCCTAAGATAGTTTTCTGGTTTTGTTATTTACTTGCCTGAAATGACTGTGAATATAGTGCCTGAGGGTTCCTCAGGCTCTCCAAGGACAGAAACTGACACAGCATTTTTTTAATTTTTAACCCTCACAATATCAATAGCCTCAATTTTGTTGGTTTTTCTCTCCCTTTTAGTTCCTTTTAGCTAAGTGGGCTTGGAAAAAAGCTCTTCAATTAACCCTTACTTACTAAGATATTTCAATTTTTATTAGTATTTAAACCATTGAATCACCTATGTCATCACCCAAATTGGCTGTGCTACATTTTTCTTCCCAGTGGAAAAATTATTCCTGGATACTCATTAGTGTCATCAAATTACAATTCCATGGAGAGCCAGATCATGTGAATATGCCAATGAACATATAATAGTAAAAGAGGAATGGCAAGTTGCCCTGGACTTCCTGGGGCTTGAATTTATCTGTTTTGGTGTACTTGCCTGTTTTGAGGCTTTTTGGTAATATTTTGTGGTTAGTTACAGGAAGGTTGAACTTCTTTCAGGCATCAATAACAGAGAAAGGAATTCCAACTCTTTTGGTACCAGTTTATTCTTCCATAGTGATACTACTGAGGTGGAACTGTGAATAACTCTAATTTTCAGCCATTTTCTAGCAGGGGCCAAACCACAGCCCGAGCTCAGCCTAAACCCATATCCTGCTTTCAGTGAGCAGGTACTGAAAACCATTTCTTAGGCTAATCCTAAATTTGTGTAATCCTGAGTGCTAAGTGGGATATTTAAGTAAGTCATGTATGCAATAGCATCATGAGACACGACACATATATTTCCCCTGTGGAGGCACTGATGCTTTGGGCAAGAATGTGGAAACTGGTACAGAGAGTTGAAAGCAGCAAAGCCATGTGAATTATATTAGTTCCCATCCATTAAATATTCATGAACATGGGCTGATATTCATTAATTTGGCACAGATCAAGCTACCCTGAATGACTAGCTCTGGACTTCTAGCCAAACAATTCCGACAGTTAAACATTTTCCTAAATGTGACGTGATTTATTTAAAGAGATGTTTTCAAAATGATCAAGTTACTGAGACTTTATGTATCACATTGCAGCTTTAAAAACTTGGTGCCCTCCCTCTTCCCCTCCAAATTTGCCCTGGTTATGAACTCTCAGTGCTGTGGTTTATAGTGGCACTGCTGGGACACGGCTTCAATCAGGCTACAGTGGTGCTGTCAGGTGCTGCAGCCAATTACCTAAAATGTAAATGTTTTAAGAAAGGCAGCACCTTTTGTCAGGACCAAAATGATTTCCAGCCTCTGGTTCATTGTTTCAGTACCAGAAGCGCATAACTCAAAAACATTAAACATACAGTAAAACTATCACATGTTGATTTACGCATATATATTGACTAATGCTATCAGTGGAGTATTTACCTTAATCAATATTAAAAGATGCTACCAGTGATTTAAGTGTTGAGCTGGCTCAAAGTAGTCAATAAATGTTTGCATTCATAATCATAAACTTGTATATTAGTTGTCCATTTTCCCCACCCCAATAAACAAATTTGGTAGGAACATTTTGCTACCAAAATATCATCTCATTGCCATTTATATTTGAGAGCCTATTTCTCAAACTAATGCCAAAAGTATTTTATAATCCACATGTACAGCCACCTGCACCAGTTCCACATACAAAATCCTTTTTGGGGTACTATCACTAAGGGATAGAACTAGGTGCTGTATGCTAATGATGAAGAATCAAAGAAGATGCAACAAGTTGTTTCTCAGCACAGTTCCTTTCCTGACATTCAGTGAGAGGGGATTGTTCTGTTACCCACTAACTCATCCCATCTCCAAAGCTACTGCAATAAGCTGCAACTCCAAAGTTGAAGTAATTCATTTCAAGCTCACCTTTTACCTTCTTTCATGACAAACTCCTTGTAATTCACATCTTCATTCTATTCAACTTCAATTCACTACAACTTCAATTACACTATATTCCTGATTCTGTAATGTTGTTTTTCCCTTCATCATAACTGTTATCTGAGACACCAGTCATGATATTATTTGATACACTTTGCAAGAGAAGGAACAGGTTTATTTTTATGTGGGTTGTACCATCTAGACAGCAAAAGTAACTTTTACTTCTTAATCCAAACACCACGTGCACTTTGAGGTCCCATTTGATGCACTGGGAAGTTACAGACAGTTTGGACATGTATAAAAAACTAATTTTGCTTTTGCAGAAGCTCATTCAAGTCAGACTTGAATAAAACAGGCCACTTTCCTTAAACACACTACGTCGATTTTTCCACTGACAACAAGCACAGAGATTAACAGCGTATCTACCTTATGCCTAATTTTTAAGCATCTTGAATCCTGCTACTCCCACTGATTTTCCCACGAAAAGTTATTTTGGTCATGTAGCAACAAGGTATTCCCAAATACTCTGCAGCCCTATGCTTCACAAAGTCTCCCAGCAGTCCCAGGCCCCAGCAGGCAACAGCCACGGGCTCCAGCCTCTCTCCACAGGCCGGCACCGACCCTTGACTTGTGCCATGAGGGCTCTCCGTGCCTCGGGGCTGAGGCTTCTCACTGGAGTCTCATGGCCCTGGCAACTGCCCTACTTCAGAAGAGCTGTGAAAAACAACTCTCCTCTGTGTCTTCTCACCAGCTCAGCCATGTTGGTGATAATTCCTGATGCCTTGTTTTTACCAGGTTTCAGGCTCTCAAGCTGAGATCATCCCTGGTGCTGCCAGTGCTCTGTTGGTTGGTACACCAGGAAAACCCCAAGGAATACTTAATGTTCAGTGCCCAGGATGCCATCTTGAAATCATGGTCCCTCCTGGAGCTTTAACCAGATGAGAAGTCACTGCCACTGAAAGCATTAACTCCATGGACATGACCTGGGAGTTCTGTGACATGACTCTGCCAGGAAACTGAAGCACAACTATCTGGGATCATAAAACTTTTTTTTTTTTTTTTTAGATGTTGTGTGCATCAAAGTGACACAGTATCACATTTCTTATAATGCATGCCACACCTTGATCCATGTGTGAGCTCACTTTGAAGCCTTGGGAAACAGCAATTTGAATGCACATTTTGTTTGTGGGGTTTTTTGCTTTGGTTTTTGTTGCTGTTGTTTCAGATGGGCCAGAGAGAGTTTTCATACTCTATCAGTCTTAAATTACAGAGGTGTCTTCCTCCTCAAACTTTTCCTCCTGGCCCCACTTTTTCATCCAAAAGACGCAGCTTTTTGTGACCTCAGAAATGGCTCATTTCCTCAGCCTCCTGCCCTGGATCACAGGACAGCCTCAACTGCAGGAGAAACAGGGAGAATGAGAATTCTCCCTGAGAATCACACAAACAAACAACAGCTCTTCTATAACTGGAGCTGTTGGAAGCAGCGAAGACACAGACATGAGTAGTGGTTTGGGGAATTGCCCCCTTCAACTCCTTAATCTACTTTAACAAAACTCCATATTTCCCCTTGATTTAAGGGACTGTTACAGACAGCAGCTCTCAGATACATTAGCCTGCAAGCGAAGGTATAGAGGATTGATAAATCACAAAAAATGGATTTCACAAGGGATAATTCACACGGGCAGGGGAAGCACGTCCCTTGTGTGTCCTGAGGAGAGCACAAAGGGAACGCTTCATAAATCTTCAGAACGTTTATGAATTAGGTTCTAACTTCAACTGATTTCACAACTGTAAAATCAAAAATATTTTTACATAATAGAATTAACTCTTGCAAAAGCAATATTTACATATTTATAAATTAGAGTATCCTTTCACATCATATTACTTGCAAACAAAAACAATTTCCTGCTCAACTACTGTGCAGCGACAGTTCCTGAAAATATTGTGCATTTTTTACAGACAGAAGTTGTGTATATCATACAACATAGGCAGCAACAAAAATATTCTAGCCCAAACTTCAGCAAGACCCTCAGCTTAGTTTTGGTAGAGGAAATTGTATTGTTACTGTCTTTGATAAGCAAACTTCAGTCAGATCTCATTGCCAGAGACTTGTCACTTTAATATCTTTGGATCTTTGCTCATTTTTGAGCTAAAAGCAGAAAAATCATCCAGATCTAGCAAAGCCAAACCCATGAAAAACTAAATTGCAGTTTAACTGGATGTCTATGCTAGAGAATTTGGCAACACATCAACAAATCTGAGGTCTGAATCTTCAACATCTATGTACCACTGGCAGAATGATTTCATGATGTGTAGACTGAAAAGTGGCTATAAAATGCTCCCATATCACAAAGGTAATAGCTCACAGCACAGCAGGTACTAAATCCAGTATTAACTACTTACTGCACAGAGGGGAATGGGCTAAAAATACTTTTTAAAGGGGAACAGCAAGTTCCAATCCCCTTATTGGAGCTTGCCTAGAATTAAGGTTGGAAAGACAACCAGGAAGAAATGGGCCAAGGAACTGAGCCTACTCTGATCAGGCTCAAGGCACATGCTTCTGATTAGACATTGGAAATAATCCTTTTTGACCCCAGTAAACTACACCATGTGTGCATCTTTGGGGCTAGGCTGCAATCTGCTCACTGGCTTGCTGATTGTCATTCCTGGAGATGTGGGAGTGGGAACTAGAAGACTTGGAAAGGACAATCAATTCTCAATGGCCAAGAGGTCTGCTCTGTTGTTTTCAGTTGCCATAATTGCTGTGGAAACCTCCTGGGTAAATAAGAGCCAGAGCAACTAGCTCTTGCATGCAACGAGGTTATGAAGCCCATGGCACGATCCGGAGCACCAAGCACAGCTCTACTGGCACACTGCTGAGCCAGGGGATGTGCCTGCAGTTACACATACTCCCTTCTATTTCTGCCTTAAGACAAATTAAGGCAACATTTGGCCCAGATATCAGGTAGGGCATCAAATTAGGGGAGATGGATTTGTTCTCTAGACAGAAGACCTCTTATTACAAAATAATGTATGTGCACCCATTTATAACAGGTGTTTAATCTGTGACAGCTTTTCAGGCCTGTGGAAATTCTATAACATTCTTTCTTCCTTGTCACTGTTATAATATTTTTAAATGCTGTTTTTCTTTCCCCCATTAAAAGGAAAACATTTCTCAGAAGCAGTAGTGGGCTGTTAGGGCTATAAAACAAGTTTGCACAGACCTGTAACACGTTGAGCCACAAGACATGGCACAGTGTGTTTTATGGGGCAATTAATACTTGCCTTGGGAGCACTGTGAGGTACGAAGCCCTGTCAAACTCACCCTGGTATATCTGAATGCAAGTTGTAAAGCTGCATTTTGCTTCTTGAAAAATAAATATTGAATATATTACCGGTTTTTAACTTGCCCCAGCTAAAGGATAGAACCTTTCCTCCAGGAGCCAAGCTCAGAGCAGAGAAACATCAGGGAGGAACATGAACAGCAGAAGACACCGATTTTTAACCTACATTTACATTCTGTGGCCTTGATTTCTGGGTTAACACTGTTGCATTTCCCAGTGCACCCTCACTTCACTAACGTCTTCTGTTACGGGTCCTGTTGCACAGTTGGTTCTGTAGTCTTACAGACATTCCTCAGAGCATTTCCTACGTGCATCCCAGCACCAGCATTTATTATACAAGTGCAGGGCAGAGGGTTGTCACATTATCTGCAGTAGTGACAGCCCTGTTAAAATAGCTGGCCTTGGTGCACATTTATATTTTATAGGTCTTATCTGAGCATTGGCTTGAGCTGTTGCAGGGTTTGGAGAAGGCAGTTGCAGTTTGGCAGGGGGCAGCCCCAGAGAGCCTCCCCTCTCCCTGTGAGATGGAGCCAGGCTGTCAGATTTATAAAGCACTTCAAGTCACAGTGTGCACAGGCACAGCAGACTTTTCACAACTGCTTCATGTTTCCAGCAACAGCCTGACTCCCACTGTGCTGCACAGCACCAGTCCTCATCCCTCCTGTGGTATTCTGGGACAGCACAGCAGGGCTAAAGAGATCTGGAACAACTGCAGGCAGCATCACCCCTCACCCCACTGCTGAAATTCATGAAATACGAGGGGATGCAAGAAGTGTTGCTATACATAGATGCACTCTGAAAGCACGGCAATGCAGGGCAACGTTCACAAGTTAAAAGCTCACTGAAACCAAAAGTAAATACAGCAATGCAAAACTCACTGAAACAAAGTAAATATGGTAATGCAAAACTCACTGAAGTTGTAGCAGAGTACTACAAGGCAAAGCACAAGTAATTTACTCATGGGATGTATCGTACTGGGGAGAGAAACCAGAACAGAGTTCTAAAACTCCCAAGACTCACAAGGGATGTCAGGTCTCCTCAGGGCCAGATTCTCAACTGCTCTACGTCAGGACTGCCTTATGAAGTCCATTATTGTATCGAAACCAAGACCCTGGGTTTTCACACCTCCAGTCAGGATCTTCACATGCCAGTGCTCTGATGATTAAACCTCTAGAGTTGTGAAAAAATGCAGTTTACTCTGGAACATCATACAGAGCTATTTGCAAGTTTTGTTGTTTGAGATGTAAAATGAGGTTTTTTTCATGGGGGGTTGCTTTGGTGATTTTTTGTTGTTGTTTAAAAAAACCTCTTTAAATACAAGGTTCTTTTAAAAGCATTAGAAATAAATGCCAGAAGAAACAGCCTTAATAGGAGGAAACAAGCAGCATTTTGCTGCCAACTTTTTACTAAAAAAACCCATTTTTTTTTAATCTGAGGATTATTTGATGGGTATGGGGGAGAAGGCAAAAAATTTTAGAGCACCAGTTGTAGCCATCTCTCCTAAATATTAAGTTTGGCAGGTAAAGAATTAGGTATTACCTACACGTTTCACTAGTGCTTTTAAGTAATGCGCACAAAAAGCACCCATATCCAGCTGCAAAGACTGAAACTTGATCAAAGAATTTTGAAAAACAAACTCCCTCTAAAGTCATGTACAACTTAAAATGGGAATAGTTTGACTTTTTTTTTTCACTACTATTATTCAGAGAAAGAGAGGACTATGTACTAGTACTGAGCAGCCCTTGTGCATTTCTACCAATCTTTCATTGATGTCCAAGACCTTTTCTTTATAAAACACATTAAGGAGACATATTACAGTAGCACACACAGTACCTCTGCTGAAGCAGGACTTTGTGCTAGGCTCTAGCCATGTTCATTTTGTGAATGGAATGCAGAAAATTATATCATTCATCCACAATAATGGGACGTATAGTGGCAGACTGGAGACCGCCCAAAACCAGGCCTGAAACACCAGCTTACCTTCTTGAGCTCCAAATTCCTCTGTCTCAAGACTAAGAGCAGCACTTCTCGTCACAGAGGTCCCCGATCTGCTCCAGGGTCAGGCACATGACCACAGCTCTGGGCTGTAACAAGTGAGACACCACTGGTAACAGCAAGGTTACAAAGACAGTGCAAGTTTCCAGATTGAGACATTTGTCTCCATTAACCTGCCACCACTGCTCACTAATCACAGTCACATTAAATAGATGTCAAAGAATATCAATTTCTTTGATTTCTGAGAGCAAATTAAACCAAAATGCAGGCATAACAATTCCAGCAGTTTTCCACAACAGGTTAGCATCTACATTCCTCCTGCATCCCATTAGACATTTTCACACATACTAGAGATGACACACTGTGTACTAAGGAGGTCAAAAACCTAAAGAAAACTGTCCAAGAATACTGAGAACACTAGAGGCATTTGGCATAATTTATTGCACTAAAGAACTGGGGAACAGGAAAAGGTTGATGTAATAATAACATTAGCAGGAACTATAGTCCATGCAAGCCAGTGCTAAATAAAGTGCCAATCAATAGCTCTTTTATTAGTAGGTACAATCAATGTACAGCAGGCAAGCCTGGCCAATTAAGCTTATCGACTGACCAAAGAGTAGCAGGAAGCATTCTTTCCTCAGTTTTGTTTTCCTTTCTGTAAGTGAGAAATGAGCTCCAGTTTTATCACTGGATTCCCACCAAGGCATCTCCAGGAGTTCCTGTAGAGTGGAAACGCTGACAAAAAGCAGGCTTGAGCTATCTTGGTATCCTTTAACCCAGGGTCAGCCACAAGAACCAAAACATCCAAAGGTCACTTACAAAGTAACTTCTTTTCCTAGTGACTGTATCAAGTTAAAATGTTGTTCTTCTAGATGAAGGGGAGAGAACTGGTAAAGGAAGAAAGCACAGTCCCTTAGCAATGCATAACCATTAACAGTCCTGTAAGACCTTAGGAAATTAGGCCTATTTGTTTCTAATTCCCACATGCACAGCCTGAACTTCATAAACCTCCCAGCGTGAAGCAATGTCTGTATCTTTCTTCGAAGAAAAAAAGCCAAAACTACAGCTCCACTAAAAATTATACAGAATTTGAAGTCTCACTTTGTAATGGCTGCTGAAAATAACAGGAGTTTTAATATTCAACTGTGACTAACTGTGCAGATGCAAATAGGATATTTATGTACAATACCCCACTCTCCCTTGCTGGTCTGATCCCCCTTCCTTCGTTATCTCTTTGAAAAGGAAAAAGAAGACCAGATAAGATGTGGCTTCTCAGCATGATCAAATAAACACTGTGTGGTGGTCACAGGGAAAGAAAACACATTGTAGGAACGAATGGTAAAGATTACATTTTACAAAGAATCACACACAAAATGAGCAGCCCAGATGCCAATTTCCCATTGATGTCAGTCAGACGGGATTTCTGCAGCCCAGCTTCTCAGCAGGAGAGTGCTGCATCCATTCCTGCAGTCAATCAGGCCACCTCTATCTGCCCCTTTAACTTATTATTGCAATTCCAGTGAATACAGCTGAGTTCACCAGGTTTATATCCCTTCAGGTCTGGTGCTCTTAGAGCTCTCCAGGTATTTGACACCTCAAAAAAGTCAGGGGAAGAGGGGGGAGATTCTCAGCATGTTTGACTACAGGCACTACAGGACAGACTGGTTTTCAGCTTCCTATTAGGCAGTTCCCCAGCTGTATCTAATTCAGCAAATATTTCAGTAATCAGCAGAACACACCTTTAGCATCAGTCAGAAAATAAATTCCTAAAACTACAGGCAAGCATCTCACTTCTTATATTCACGTTGTTTGCCATTTTCTTCTACTTGCATATGAAAACTTAACCTGGAATATTAGAAAGGGCAAATCAAATGACTTGGCATCATATCTAAGTGTCACAAGTTTGTCTTTCCTCCTGCAATTTAAAACCAGGTCTGACTGCATGGACTCCAACTCCACAGTGTCTTGCCTGACCCTACTTTTAGCACCATGGCCTCAGCTGAAATTCACCATCAGTCACATATGCACGAGTTGCTTTTATTCACTAGTCAAAAATCAACTTAACACAGTAACTCATTTACTTGCAGTTTTCCTTGCCTACATTTGTGAGACATTAAATACTGAAACTCCTGGCCCACTAAATTGTGACAGTTTAGGCTGGAAAACAAGGCAATGAACAAAGGAGAGGATAAAAATGCAAAGCAGACATTTCCATTTGGCTTTTTATATGACTGTTTGTAAGAGTTTACAAAAGACAAGAAGCTTAACAAGGAGCAAGACAAGGAGCTTAACTTGGACAACACTAACAACCTTGAGGAGTAACCCAATTTTTAAAAAGTGTTTCAGTCAACCCCTCTGGCATAGCTTTAGAGGAGCTCAAGAGGTTGCAGAGCTTCTAAAAGAGTCAGTCCTTCAACCAGCTGCAGTAGGAAAATGCTTCTCAGTCTGGTTTATTCACTTCCTATTGGTGAATTCCTATATTTTCCAAAAGAAATCTTTTGCCCAGGTTTTTCCAATTTTGTCCAGAATCCCTTTCTTGAATCAGATCTGGCTGCCAGTCTCAGAGAGACATGAATGTGCCTTTTGGATAACAGTGTTTTGCTCTCTCGTGCCCCTGAACAGTTTGCAGAAGAGAGACACATATTCTGTTGCAAAATATAAAGAGATTTAATGACCTGGGGTCACTGCTTTACATCAAGCACAGGCCACTTCCAGAGGAAGGCATGCAATCCCTACCCATCATATTTCTCCAGCAGAGCTTTACTTCAACATTGTGATGTGCGGAACTGTCACAGTGAGAAACTACTCCAGGTGTAGACAAAACACCTCTGGAACATCACAGGCATGTGGGGCAGTCAGTACCAAGCTTTACTCACCTTTCAGAGCTGCTCAATGTCCCTCTCTGCACATCCATCACCTCTCTCATGGAAGACATGCAGCAAGGTCAGCTCATTGCTTGGTTTGTCACTCCTGTCCCCAGGGGACAGGCTCATTCCTTCACAAGTGGCTCTGTAATGCAAAAGAGCACAGTCTTAGCCTGGGTTTGACTGAATTAAATGGACTAAACATCAGGCAAAATATTTCTCAAAGTAAAGCTTGCCATGAGCTGCATGGGGGACTCCCATCTTCAAGTTTTTTAAAGCCAAATCCTGATCCTGGAGTATTGTTATTCTTCTGAGACTTAAAGGCCAAGAGATCTCAACTCAAAGAACAGAACCTTCCCCATAATGCTCCCCTCAAATTCTTAGGTCAGCCAGGGCTCTCACACATTTGCATCTTTTTTTTTTGTAGTTTAAATACTCCAGCTAAAACCTTGTGCCTGACTAAAGGAGCTAAGCTGGCAACAGATTGGGTAAAGTCCGATTTGCTAACAAATACAAGGCTTGTTAATATTGCTGAGGAAACTCGTTATGAAAGAGCACTTCAGGATTTGGGCTGGTTTTTCCCCAATTCATGTGAGGGTCCTCAAATGTACCCCACATCGTGGCCAGAACTTCCTTCTGGACTTCCATTCAGAAACAACTTCTTTTAAGTAAGATGCAGGACTATACACTCAGCACACTGTCAAAGAGTCTGTAAAGAGACAGCTGGACACATGCTACAAAACTCCACTCAGTTGTTCAGCAAAATCCGTGTTCAAATTCCTTTTGTGAATCCATTTTAGTGAATAGAAAAACAAAACAAAAAAAACCCCACACAAACAAACAACAACCAGAAATCGTCAGGAAACAAGATCTTCACAGGAAGGCACTTCTGTGAGTGTGGAAGGTGGAGCCTCAAAGCCCACCATTCTTCCTCCTCCTCTTTTACGTGCTCTGTGTCTCTTCCACTGTTACGTTCCCTTCTGGACTGCACAACAGATGGGAGCAGTTGGTTTTTAAAAGGTTTTTCTTTTCTGATTTCAATTTTTCATGTGTCTTTTGAATTTGGCACAATACCATTCTCTAGTGAAGAGGAGACATTGTGTTAAGCCTTAATTATCAAAGGCTGAAACCCAGCAAGCAATCAATCATTTAATGACATGTTCATGCTTTCACTGATTTGAAAAAATATTTTTTTGTGGCTATTGAAAAAAGAAAAACTGTCAGAGACAAAAACAGAATCACTCACTTTGCAGCATATCAAAATATCAGAACTGTAGGGAGATGAGTGAAGAATGTTCATTTGTTTTTTCTGAAACTAAATCCAACTCTTTTTGGCATGTGAGCCCGGAAGTTGTATAAGATGTGCTTTAGTGTAAACATGATCTTTCTGTTGAGGTTTGCCTTATAATTCAGGCTGAACAGTCACAAAACTTGTTCCTAAATGACTTTTCTAAAGAGTCAAGGTTGCTTTGTTCTTTAATTTTCTTTAGACTTTCTACCCCCACCCTTTTTTTTTTTTTTTAACTGCCAGATAAGTGCTCTGGCAGCTGCATTCCTGGGGAACACTGACATCCAGTGGAGAGCTGGGGTCATCCCCAGAGCCCAGGCAATGGCCCCCAAGTCAGCAGCTCCCCCCAGAACTCTGCAGCAGGGCTGGAGGAGATGCCTTGAACTACAAACTCCCAGCCCCAGCCAGCAGCTCAGCCCAGCAGCAGCCTGAGCCAAGACCAGGTGCAATTGTTATTTTGTCTCCTAAACTCTCATAAAGGTGATCACATTCCTGGCACCGTTAGTTCTAGTAGTTTACACATAAAGCTTAAATGTGGGATTTGGGGTAGGTTTGTTTTTTTTTTTTCCTGTTGAGGAAATGCTGAAAGAAAAACCACTTTTATCCACTGACCAGCAACTCCACCATGCTTGCTTCTGTTTTTTCAGTGATACAGGATGACGAGTCCCATGTATTTCAAACGATATTAGCATTGTTTTTCTTTGGAGAAACAGAGTCTCTATAAGGTCACTCTGGTGTTATCACCTAGAATAAAAGCATCTGATATCATCAGCCTGGCCCCAATGTAGATACATTGGCAAATTTACTCGATAAAAAGCTGACCAAATAAAAACATCAGACCAAACTTAGTCTGCAAAACAGGTCCATGAAATCTTTATGAAAGTGTAATTGTCTTGTTGCTTTGCAACAGCACCATAGATCCATTTATTGGCCTTCTCCTTTTGATACCTTGCATTGTTGAGAAGCATGATAGATACTGCTACAGCAGAGGAGAAGAAAAATTATGGTGCTGGTACCATTGCCTCCAAACCAGGGTAGACTCAAGTTGGAAGAAAGAACAGCTGCACTGCAAGCTACAACCAAGAACTCTGTTTCACAAGGAAATGGTTGATGTTCCTAAGCTAGTTTTCTTCCTGCACTGCCTCCAGCAAAAAGCTTCAATACATTGCATCCTACCACCCCAAAACGGGACATACTGACCCCATTATAAGGGCAAGGCTAACCATAAGCTTGAGTTGTGAGGGAACCTGAATCTGGAGTTCCCATATCCCTGGGATATCCTTTTGGGTGAACAGCCCCATTTTGTTCCCTCGCTTATTTCAGACCCAAGACACTCTCAGACAGATCCATTGTCAACAAAAGCTTTCTTGTATTCCATCAATATTCCCAAAGGAATCTTTTATCAGGAGTTTCCAACCAGCTCCAATTGACTGTGTGTACATTCTGACCAAGAAACGAGATCTTTCTTGCTCTGCTTCACAATAGCAATTTTAAACCAATTCCAAAACTTATTTTAAAAATCCTCCAGATTTACGTGGGTAAAAATGAGATCAAGTTGTGTCACATGTTTCTTAGCTTGCTATGGTACAAATAACTGCAGTTATATCCTCTGCAACCCACACTGAGAGAGCATATGCTCCTAATGGCATCCTTCAGCGCTTTCCTATCAAGAACAATACTTCAGGACAGCCTAACCACTATCACATTTTCTTCAGAAGGATTTGTGTGTGTACTTAAAAATAGCAGCAGGGAGTGGAGACACTTTAGAAGGATGTACCAAAACCATGTTAAGCCAAGCCTCTGCTCAAGCACTTTCTACAGCTGGGACCAGGGAACATGCCAAACAACCAACCTTTGTCTTCCAAAAGGAAGAGTCCCAGCCAAAGGTGAATAGGAGACACCTGTTTACTCACAAAGGTATGACAATAAAATCATAAGCCTCCACCAAAGTTTAAACTAATTTAATGTATTTTTCAAAAGAATATATAAAGATTTTGAGTGCTGTGACATGTTGTTTTTCTTCCTGTAGCAAGCCTGGCTATTTCTGCCTTATCAAGGCAGGATATCTCTTTGCCGTCTGATTTTTGATACACAGGTTAAATAGTAAAAAATTACTTATTAAAAATCAGTTTCTCAGTGCATCCTTCCAAAGGAAATAATAGTGGATGACTCTCATTTCTACAGCAAGCAAACTATGTGGTTTCTTTTATGAGCTAAATGAAAGGAACATACAAAATAATCATTATGGATTTGTATGAAATTACTGGGTATGGAATGCAGTAAATCCCCAAACAAGATTTAACTATAGCTTGTAAGATATAATCATCAGGTAAAACTGCAGACTCTCCTTTTGTAAGATGCAGCAGAAACCTAATATTTTATCGGAAACCTTGATTTATGTTTAATAGCTCTGCTACCTACTAAAAAAGATCTTGTATTAGCAAATGGGTACAGATCCAGTCCATTAGCTTAGGACAACTGAAAAACTCAAGGGTTTTGTGAACTAATGCAATAAAATATCATTAAATACTGTAGCATGACAAGACAGACAGAAGGTTTGAGTTGAAAGTCAGGAGAAGTGTTTGAAATGAAGTAAAATGTACAATAGATATGTTTAGGTACATCTGGCTTACATTTGCAGTAGGCCGTCAGAGGACCTTAGTGTCTGTGATGTAAATGAATAACAGAGCCCTCAACAATTTAACTGTCATCAGTATAAATGCTTTAACTGGCACAGTAAAGCAAAGCTCTGGGCCTCTTTCTAAATCTCCATAAGCTTCTGGTCTGAATTATAAACTGGGGCTGCATTACCTGAAGATGAAAGCAGCCAGGTCAATTCACTTAAAACCAGAGAATTACCGCTGCAAAGCTGTGATGAGCAGCTAAGGAGCATGTGTGTGTGTATGTGTGGTTGTGTTTTTAATGTACAGTTTCACAGAGACAAGAGGGACATCTGACTGGGCAGTGAGTCCAAATTCAGACCCAGTTTGGTGAGAAGGAAGGTAGCCAACCACTTGAAGCTCCTAGACTGTAAGGCTAAAGATAAGCCACCAGATATTAGCTCTCTATTAGGAAGAGGAAAACAACTGCAAGGAAACAAGAGTTGCTTCTGTATCAGCTGCTCGAAGCCCGCTATTTGCAAACATTTCCCTATCAGGCAGCACCTCCCTATTGAAGTCTGCCTACACAAGCTCTGTCACTGACTTCAAGGGCTTCACTCAAATCCTCTCTCCCTCCTTAGGCACATTTCCTCCCTCTTCTTTCAGCCTTCAGATCACCAGTTTGGGGAAGCAGGAGTTACCTCCCCACGTGCCATAGCACACGACACCACCACCACAGATCCCACCACACACCATTTAACCAAGAGCAGCCAGGTGTAACTCCCTCCCCCTCTCTTGCTTACCTTTGACACTCATTTCAAAGCCACCGTTCCCACACAAATGTCCAATACCAAAGAGGGAGGCAAAACTGAATGGGAGATTCCCAAGGCACACAAAACCCAAGCAGGCTTCATTTCTCTGACATGTTATGAGTTAGATATAATAATAGTTTATTTGGGAAGTGAAGGCAACTATACTTAGATGTGAAGGCAGATTGATCACATTTACTGTGATGTGGCCAAATTAGAATATTGTCACCATAACCTTCTGGGCTGAAGATGAAATTGTTTCCAACAAACACACAGAATGTTCACTTTTATTATAAATTCCAAACAAATTAATGGATTCCAACATGCATCATCAAATTTATATTTCCTCCTCCACAGAGTCCTACCCCTGTAAGTAATCCTTAAAATTCGTCATGAAGCTTTCAAAACAATTTATGCAAACAAACATCAAGCAGAGCTATTTGTATTGGCAGCACATTTCACTTAACAACCTACAACAAGGAACAGATGGTCTGAGCTCTGGAAACAGCTACAAAGAAAACAGTAGGAGCAAGTCCATCAGAAGCACTTTTTTCCCCCAATTTTGTGAAGATTACAGACTTGTTCTTGTTTATTTCTTTGATTAGGCTGTTATTTTATGTACTCATGAATCCTTCCCTTGCATTTCATGGAACAAATCCACCAGAAGCACATTCCCCAACTGTGTGTAGTTACAGAAGCACTGCTTTAAGAACTGAACTATCTGTTCCTCACTGATTCAGGGCTCTCTAAAGTGGCAGGGAAGAAAGCAAAACAACGTGCAGATGTTGTACAAGGGATTGACAAATTTAAGGCAAACCCTCTCAGCAATTCATAGTTCTCTCTCCTTTTGCCCACCCCTTGGTGTCCAATATGAAAACAAAAAAAAGCAGATGACTCACACAGCCACATCAATCACAGATCACTCAGTGCTATTACCAGTCTTGTACGATAGGATGGTCTCCCTCTTTTCTCAGGAGACCTTCATCTTGTGAAGATGAGTGGCAAGAGGGCTAGCCTGAGCAGCATGCTATGGCACAAGCAGAGAAGCAGCAGGATGAGTAATACCTAGAGCACAAGGAGGGGCTGCAGAGCTGGTCAGAAGCTTTGTGTATGCCCATGTCAGGATCAGAATACTCCTCAAGAAACAAGAGGGCCACAACTGCTTGGTGCTCTGTGGGAAGCAATCTAACAAACAAATACCTATAATAGTTACTCTGAAGTAAATCAGCAAGGAGTAAAATGGAAATGATGCAAAAATCACTCCAAAGACATTTTTTAATGGAAATGTTTTCCCTGTATCAACACAAGTTAGAAAAAGTTCTTACAGGAAATAAATACAATACCCAACCATACCTATTAGCAAAGAAAAAAGTCTGTCCCTGATCACAGCAATCATAAATTCTTATTACTGCCACCATCATGCCAGGTCTGTCCGTGCCTTCTTCACAAGGATTCATATGAATTAATCTGCAAATACTCTCACACAGACTTTGATTTAATTTGAATGACATTAGGGACAGCCAACATGCTTGCATAGCTATCAGCCCACCAACCAAAAGTACCCTCCTGGAGGCAAATTAGTACCCTAGAGCTACACAGGAATAAATATGGACCATGATGTTAAAAAGAAAAATAAACAAGGAATGAAGGACTTCTGACCAGAGACAATCATGACATCTTGAAGTAACAAAAAAAAAAAAAATCTTTCTGAAGGGCATTAACCAGGGTGGAGACAGTATGGAAAGGTTTGGCTTTGAGAAGTGAAACCCTGTTAAATTTCAGAGGAGCAAAATCAAGGACAAAGCAGACCAAGCTGGCAGCTTAATAAGACCTTTGATTGAGACAGTTGAATAAACTTTGTTCCACACAAAGCTATAATTTCAGGTTTCGTACTCTTGTTAGTGAGGCAATTTCATAACAGGATGACTACAAAGCTGTTTTCACTGGCCCCCTTGGCCACCTGTGATGGCCAGTTCTTACATACCAGACACATCTACTGGACCACTGCAACAGGCAAGCAACTAGAACACTCCTGAGAAACAAAACCAAAAACTTCAGCACCACTTTCTTCCTTGTGTAGCATCACAAATCCAAACTTTTTTGGGGGGGTTGAAAAACAGTTACTTGCTAAGGCAAAAGCCCAGGCAGACAACATAAATCCTTTCAGAGCAGCTCTTCCCATTACTCATCTGGCAGCAGGAAGAGGAAAGCAAACGCAAGCAGATGATAAAGTTAAACTAACAGGGCTGTTGAACAAAAGATGTCTCAGGGAAAACAACTGGAGAAAAGTATCTGGACAAGCTTTGCCATACAGATATTACTCGTAGGTTTTACTTGTAAAAAATACAAGTAAAGAAAAGGTACAAGCTGATTTTTGGAACTTGGACTGTCTGACTGCAGTTTAAACCAATTTGAGGGTAGGCACAACTCCGAGTTCACCATCTGACCCTGCAACATGATACCCAAACTGAGCAGTTTGAAGTTCACTTCAGATTTCTTCATTTTGAGGATTACGATGAAGCATTTCCTGGGATGTCACGCTTTAAACAGCTAATGGCATGTGACAACCAAGTGCTTTTACATTTTACATCTAAAGTTGCAAACACTTGGCCTCTCCCCCAAGCAGACAAATATGTAGCAGCCTCAAGAGCTTGAAATCTGGGGCCTCACCAGAGTCCCCTTTTACTTTAGCAGGCACTGGATGCAACCAGGAGTTCTGTCACTGCAAGTGGAAAAATCTTCTTTACAAACGTCTCTCAGTGAGGGGCCACGAGGGCTGCAGTGGGCCCATGGCACTGGAGAGGGCAGAGAGACACTGACAGCCCACAGCACAGTTACACATCCACCTGGGCCACTCCAGCCCCCCAAAACAGCTGCTTTATGCCCCTGCCCACTTACTTTTTCCACAGGATGCACATGGAATGATAGAAAAAGCACCCACCAAATCACAAGACAAAGCAGAATTTCAAAGGCACAAGTGGAAGTAGATGCACAGACCCTCTGGTGACTTCCCCAAGGTGTCTTAAGGATTCTGGAGTTGATCGAATAAAATGGCACCATCAGGTAAAAAGCTGCGATTTCACACAGTTTTCCCCAGCAGCTCCACTGGCTGGAGGTCAGAAGGGCCACTGTGTTTCATGGAGCACAAGCCTTTATAGATCAGAGCCCTTTCTAGGGAAGGCTGCAAGTTCTGGAAGCATTGAAAAGCATACATATGTCCTATTTATACACAGAAAAATGAAAAACTTCATTGACAACCGGTGAAGCTCTTGGTTTGGTTTAATCTCTATTTCAGTTTGCAAACTTGCCTGTTTGTAGCAACTTGTACTTGAAGTCAGCAATATAATTTTGAGCTACTATAACCTCAAGAATCACACCTAATTACTCCATCATACTAAGCAAGAGGCATCACGACACATACAAAGCACCAGGACTCAGCTGCTGACTAACCCATGCCCTGACACTGCTCCTGGTTTTTGCTGAGAACACCAGAGCCAAACTATTTTCAATCAAAGTTTAAAAATTGGGATGCTCGCTATTAAGCTTCAAGTTTCCTTCTACTGTAGAAATGCTGCTTCAGCTGAATTTGGTGGAATTACAGGAGCTGATTAGGTTAACCACTGACTATGTTTCCTGGAGGGCATCTGAGAACATACCCTGACCCAAAGTATTTAATCTTGATCCAGATTTGAACCATTTAATTTTAAGCTCCACATATCTCCAAGAAACAAAAAAGGTAATATAAACTTCAGATCAGCTTTTAAATTTGAGAGGTAGCAAGGCTCAGGCCACAAACACAATTGCTCCCAGCCATCCAGGGCAGCAAGAAACAAAGCCTTGCTGCTCCTGCTCTGAGTGGAAGACTTTGCCAGAGGAGGCAGTGGAGGGAGGGGGTGGGCCTGATGGCAGCTGGGCACAAGCTGGCCGTGCTGCAGAACACTTTGGTGCCAGCCAAGCCTTGAGCTCCAGCACCCAAGGGAAATTTCTGGCCAAAGGAGAGAAAAAGGGTGAAGGAACTGAAGCAGACTCAGGAATCGCTCCCTAGGCATGTGAACTCACAACCTGGCTCCTTTGTGCCCAGGAGAGGGCAAGACTGAGGGTCCCTGCCCTGTCCCATATTATTTCTATCTAGTCAAATATAAAACTTGACTCTCCAGATTCAGCCATAAGCTCTAGCTGGGCCCCAAGACATTTCCCAATAAAAGCATCATTAAAAGAACTCAAATTACTTTGGTTAGGGATGTTATTTGTCAGACTGAACGCAGCCAGCCACACTGTGTCAATAATAATGAACTTATTAGCCTACAAAGAATAAAATATTGATCGACTTGCTACTTGCTTACACCTTTCAACAGCTTGCTCAGAAACAGCATTGGATGAAAATACTTCAACCTTTGCAGGAAGGGATTTTGAAATAACACAGGAACCGTGGAAGAGCTTTCCTAAACTGCACAATGCAGCAGCATGCAAAACCATGTATGGCCTCTCCTCAGGCATTCAGCGAGATAGCAGCAGTTGCAAAGCTGTGCTAGCAGACACCTCACACACCTAATCAGCCCAGGGGGAAGCAACATTTATTAATTCAGGCCAAACAGCCCTGAACCTTAGCTGGAACCACAGAGATGCATTCACAGAGGTTTCAGACATTTTTTTCAACTTCTCAACATCATGCCGCATACCTTAAAAACCGAATTGCCTAATTTATCTCAGGACTCAGTTCAGCCTCAGAGAGTTTAGCCCATATATTTTACTACCAACAACACACAAGAAAATCCCAGTTAAAGTGTAACAGTGGGGACAGCATGAGCTCACCAGCACTGCAGAAAAAGGCTGAATGGGATGGTACAGCACGTCCCCAGCAAATTCTGGACACCACTTCTCCTCCACCCCTAGACAGAGGGGTAACATTTACAGCCCCTGGCTGAAGTCAGTGAACAGGAGAGGGAGGGTTCACCTGGGCAGCAGCATCCCATCCCAGCTTCCCCTTCCTGACAGGAGGCCAAAATATCCCAAAGCTGAAACCTGTGCCCAGGCCCCATCTGCTCCAGAGCCCTTACAGGCTGCTTTTAATTATACACAGGGCAACACAGCATAAATCCTGAATACACTGAACCTATTTCAGTAAGGGACAGTAATTTTCAGTCTTCCCTCCCCAGCCTCCAACCTCAGCTGAGCAATTCTGAAAGAGCCATGTGCTGGTGAAGCAGTCAAGCCCTCTCCCATACACTCCTGACCTATAGATATGCTTAATATGTTAATTTTTGTTTTGCTTTCAGAACAAAACCTGCCTTTTAAATAAAATTTTAACAGATTCTAAACCAGAAACACTGCACTCCCCTGAGGCATTAAAAAATGCAAACTGAAGACTTCCCATGTGTCGGGGTTATTACTTATTTCCCTCTAAAAACAGAAGAAGTGTTGCAACAGTTGTAATGCTCCAGCTCACTAGGCCAAGAAGATGTTTTCTTTCTGCACACTCATTAACCATAGTGTGGAACTCAATAACTGTTCTAATTTCCTACCTTAAATGTTTTTCTTCCCCCCAGTTTTCATTTTATGCTTCACATTTACATAGGACTACACTCCAGCACTTACCTTGAGAGTCTAGTTGCTGTCAAACACAATAAAAGGAAAGGAAAGTGTCTGAAATCACAGAAGCTTTAGTGTTGAAAATTTTAATTTAATTTCTAGAAATGAATTTAAGTACTCAAAGCTTTCTTTGTCAGCCACAGATGAGAAATTGATAGGCTTTGAAGGCAAGCAAATTTTTTTTTTAGTCGAATCTCTTGGGTAAATATTTATTTTAGATATAATAACAGATGTTATTTCACACCACAAATTAAATACCAGCTAGTTATTAAATCTGGTGCCCTGCCATGAAACTCTTGGGCACAGTTGCCCACAGTAGGTGCCCTGTAATGAGGCTGAGCTCCAGGATGGTTCCTGAGCCCCAGCTCCAAACCCAGAGTCTCAGTCAAGCTGCTGCCATGGCCTCAAGAGTCCTTGGTTGAGCCCAGCCCAGAGACAGACTTGCTCTCTGGTACAGGGAGGAATTATCTAACCACACCACATTGCTGCTCCTTTTGCAAATGCCTCCAGGGCCAAAACACTGGTTTGTGTCTGGTTTGCAAGGACCAAGATTTTTCACAGAGCCTGTGAAAGAGACAAGGGAGCCCAGCATGGCAAAGGGAAGGGACAGAGCTCTCCATGCTCTGCATAGCCCAGCAGCTTCCCCAGCTCAAAGACTGGACTTGGTTTGCCCCTCCATAGGTGGCACGAGCTGTGTGTGAGCCTGTGTTCTTTAAAGGTGCAAAAGACCTAGCACATTGAATTTAATTTCTAAGAACATGCCAAGATTTTCACACCTGAGGCACAAGAGAGACAGGTCCTGCATTGTGCCAAACCATCCTGAATCAGCCTGGATAGGTGACACCAATAGTGCAGGTACAGCAGCAAAGGCTCCCAAGGGCAAATGCTCTGCTCTGAGGGGCTTCAGCAAAGATGTCCCCAGGGCAGGGCCAGGCAGGCTGGGGCTCCTCTAGAGCACAGGCACAGCACCAGCTCCACCAGCACAGAGACACCCTGCAGGAGGTGACAGGGCAGGAGCAGATATCAGTGCTACCTTTTTTTCCTCTAACCATCTTATTTGGTTAATTGCACAATCACAAGAAGGCTTCAAAGCATGCCAAAGAGTGGGATAATGACACTTCATGGGTGAAGAGGCCTTTCATTTCTCTTTTTCCTCTAATAACCACTGATGAAAAACCATTATCTTACCATTTTACCCTGCCTTGTTGTGTCTTAATGCACATATTTAACAAGATTACTTAAGAGTATAGTACAAGGAGGGCCTAATAAGGCAAGAACAGTAATTTTGAAAGTCCTACTTTATCTCTTATACTGCAATATTTTTCCCCGCTGCCTTGGCAGAGCATGAGGGCTGTAAACCAGCAGGGCTGGGTAGTGGGATTCCTTGACTCCACTCAGAGTTGCTTCACTGCATGTGATTAATTACAATACTCTGTTTATACCACAGCTCTTTTGGATAAAGCACTTGTAAGTAATTCCAAAATGGCAGAAAGGAAAGGGAAAATTTGGCTGCAATAGCCAGAGCAGTAGAGGGAAGGGATAAAGGAAACATTCTTGGCAATCATTTGCGCCCATAGCACAATGCAAATAGCCAGGCTGGTGAATGGAGCTGGGGCACATTTCCTAAGTGGTGTGGTGACACCCAGGTAGCTAGCAAGCCTGGAAGCACACAGAAGTTGACGGCAATCACTCAGCACACAGCAACGCTTTGGCCCAAGTTTGTAGCTGCCCATGAACAAGCCCACTGAACTTAAGGTAACACCACATGCTCAAAATCAGGAGAGATTTCAAACACAACCTAATAAGAGAAAATTACTATATCCATCTGTCCTGTCCAAAGTGGAGGGTGAGCAGCAGCCTTGCTGCAGTTCCTGCTGGATAGGATCATGAAACCCCACCAGCAGAAACACTGCAGTGTACAGTCAATCAGACAAGTTATTCAAGCAAGCAGTGCTCACAATCCCCTCTCACTCCTCAAGTGCCATCAAGTTAGGAGAATTTTTCAACAAGATGATGCAATTCCATAAGTATATTAGATCACAGATTCCCATGGTGCAAAATAAGGCATATTTGTACTATTGGCAGACCATCATGATATTTTCCTGTTAATCAAGACAATAAAAATAGAATAAAGCTTCTCAAACACAAAATTAAGCCAGAATTCTTGCAAAAAGGGGATAGGACTAGTGCTGCATCTCACTATCAATGAAGAATACAAGCATATATTTTCAAAAGAAAGACACATCCATAGTATGCTAAATACAATAAGTATTAATTAAATCATTATTAACAATCAAAATCTAATTTCTTTCTGTCACTTTCTGATATCTTAACTAAAGGCATATTTGCAATACTATTATAACGAGTTACAGTTCAAGCAATAGAGCTGCTTGCAATAATTCAGAAACATGTACACTTTCATATGAATATATCATGCCTAACTAATGAGATTGCTCATTTCATAACTTCAGTTCCATTTTTATTATTTCATAAAACTGGAAGTCCTTATCCATTTTATGAAAAACACCTTTGTGAAATTCATTAAATAAGCATAAAAAATTCATTAAACAAGTGAATTGCATTCATGGCTGCTTTGATGCAAATGCCCTTTAAGCAATGTAAAACTCCATATTGATTTAACCTTTCATGTTCTGATATTTCCATGTGGAGATATATATATATAAATATATATATAAGAATCTTTATTCAAGGAATGAAATTAAGTGCTGATCCCTTGATCTCCAGCCAGGGTGAGGTAGATCGGTCAATTTGAATAGTCATTGCTGATCAGCAAACAGCTGAGTTTGTATTAAAACATAGCACTAGTATTTCTGTATGTCTTTGCTGGCAAATAAATACACATATAATATATTGGGCCAAATCAATATGATGCCTGAAATTTTCTCTGTAGCAGAAAGTCTACCCAATATTGGCTAAGTCCTGTGGGACCAGTTATAACAAGCTCATGCTGGTGAGGCAGGAGGTAGATGAGCTGAGTGCCTGGTGAGCTGCTCGTTCTCACTGCCTCTGAAAGCTGCTGCAGACAGCACAGCCAACAAGCCAAGGTCTGTCTGAGCCTCACTTGGGGCAGGTGGTACATGGGGGAACTGCCAAACTGAGGGAGCAGCTCCATTTTCTTGGGGTCACTCTGTATCCCTTCAGTTTCAACAGCCACTTGTCTTACCAACTTCAAACTCCACTAAAACCACAATCTTCTCCCAGTACTTAAGGCAGTGTGGAGAGTGACAGAAATCCCTTATGCTAGAGCCATTCTCTTCTCAGTGTTTCCAATGCATTGAACAACAGAGGACAACATGAGGAAGATGCACCTGCAACAAATACTCTGCAACACATGTGCATCTGATTAGAATTGTCATGGAATAACATGCTGCTAGTCCTCCAGTCATCCAAAAACTCCTGTTGATAAGAAGCAATCATTTCCTCAAAAGACTTACAATAGTCTAAATGCAGCAGCCTACGAGATACCCAGAGCATTCCAAAATAGCCACCCAGAGCTGGGGCTCATGCTGGATCTCAGCAGTGTGAGGCACTGACATCTCACCCCACCACAAGTATCATGCAAACCTAACCCCTAAAGCTTTCAGCAGCCCCAGGAGGGCACTGACTGCAGCAGGATTCCAAAATCCCTCCCCACAGAGCCAGGCCTGAGGTATGACACTGGGAGATGAGCAGGCCCACTTACTGCCAGGCTGCTCCTTCCTGCTGTGCTTCATACCCATGAGTTTCAATGAAGAGAATTTAATCAAACAGTGCTGACATGAAGGGGAGGGTAACATACCACCCTTACAGCTTCCCAATGCCCACATTTCAATGATGCCATTCCTGAGTCACCTTCTACAGCCCTGCCATGCCTCATTTTCCTTCCCAGGTGCCTCTCCTGCACACTTCCTTTTCCCTCAGCTCATTTTTCTCCAGCAAACGGAGCCAGAAACAACTCCTATTTCCATTTCTAACCATTTAAATTATAAACAATAATTTTTACACACCAAAACAGCTCTTTAATTCTCATATTTCCCTCCAAAGTACACCCAGACATCCTTACTCTCAGTAAGCTGAGCCAAACAAAACAAATCAAGTCTCTACGCCAAGCTTTCCAGGAGTTAAAAATAAGCCCCAGAGTATTAAAATAAACTTTAACAAAAAAAAAAAATCAGAAAACATTTTTAAAGTATCATCATTTTTAAAACTCCCCAATTCTTAACCAATGCCCCAGAAGCTGCTGTTCCAAAAAAAAAGTTATGACTTTTTTCCCCCAAAGAAAAAAGCAATCACATTGAAAATGAGCTTTGTAATAAAGGAATTTCAGCCTTAAATCACAGAATTGTATAAGCCAGCACAGCATAAAGCTCCTTCCACTTCTATCATCACAACAGTGAACAAAAGAGAGATGAAAACATCCTCACTTCCCATTTTTGTACTTCCCGACCCTCCGACACTCACTGCTCCTCAGCTGGCTTCCTCTGCCCCAAAGGGCATCTGCCACTGAACAAGCCCAAAACAGTATTTGAAGCCATTTAACTTAATCGTTATTAGGTTTTAGTTCAGACCTCCCTTGACACCATTGGGCAACAATAAGGCCTCCAGGTACCCTGCAGATTTTTAAGCATTGACAAGACTTACAAGGGCACATTTCCACCTGCAGCAAGATTTAAAACTGGCTTCATAATAATTAAAAGGGGAAAAAAAAAAAAGGGGGGGGGAAGAGAAAAACCTTGGGAGCTTTTTTCACAATTACTAATTTAACAGACAAACTATGTTTTATTGATAGTTCCAATAGCAAATTTGCCTTCCATACATACTGCTGCTGATGCCAAAAATGAGATGTGCAAGAAGAGAATCTCATGCCTAAGGCTTTTTTAGGATCATAAACAACAATTCAAGCAAGAGCTCTTCAGCAGAGCCCTACTCTGCAAGGGCTACCCCTTGCCTTTGTGAGTCAGAAAAGGAGCTCAGCATTTCTGCACATATGCTCCCATCAGCCTCCCTACTCAGGCAGGCACAAACTCACACAAGTGTCAGTCCTGCAGGTTTAGTCAGAAACCAGATTTTAATTGAAGAAAATAATTGGTCTGACAGCACCATGACTTAAAATTTGACTGTCTGCATGCTATTGGAAATAGAGGTATAGACTACAGAGAGCCTAAAGCACAAACAACTCATTCATCTGGAGCAAGATGAATTGGCAGGGATATAAAGTTACTTCTGTATATTTTGGGAAAAAATATTATCCTTAAGTTTTGCAGGTGAATGAGCAGACCTAAAGTGCCTCGAGGTCAGTGTGACAATTCCAGCTGAAAGTCTGCCCAGGAGCTTCCAGGACCTCTGACTTGTGCAATGTGCTGAAATATCACACCTTGATCAAATGGATGTTGCCAGAGAGGCCAGCAACTCTTCCTCCTCACACACACAACTGCAACCCAAGTGCACAGTCCCAGCTCAGCTGTCCTTCCAGAACTTATTGCAGCTGCAAATAACCAGGGTGCTGTTAATCTGCAAACAGGGCTTTCTGCAGCCTTTCCCTTGCATTTAAATCACTTTCACTTGAGAAAAAAAAAAAAATCAGTTTGTTTTAGCTAGGCTAACTAATCAGTGATGTGTTTGGCTGAAAACCTGTTATGTTTTGCTACTTTATCATGTTGCTATTTCCATGTTCAAAAGCTAGTTAAATTATTTACGCTACACTTCATATATTGTGTACAACACTTGCCTTGACATGAACAGCAGCAACTGCAAAGCCAGTTTCCTTGAGCTAGTGCTCTAAAATAACAGAGTGCTATGCTTTGCAGGGAATGACCCATTCAGAGCCTCAGCTCTCATCCTTCCTCCCTCCCCAGCAAAAAAAAAACCCCAAAAACATAAAAAAGAAAACCAAGAGCCACATAGACATGAACTGGCTTTATAGTCTCAAACAGCAAGGTTACTTTAATTCTGGAGAATATTACAAAACATGGAGTATAAAAGGAATAAGATGAGCATTAACTCAGTGTAAGAGCCTACCTACATCTAAAATTCACTGTGAATGATAAATTGCTTTCAGCCAATAACACCCAACATTATTTTAAAATGTATATTACAGAACATGTACTTCAAGAGGCTCTGTGAATATTTTATTATATGATCCCAATCATTTAGACTGTGTGATATACATCTCATTGTAGTTGCACTCCCTTTTAAGGTACAGTTTGATTTCCTTCCTGTCTTTTTATTTATTTAAATCACAACTGAGTTGAATTACCATTCCTTTGCTCATCAGCAACCAAACTGGGCAGAGTTAAGAAACCCTGAAAACTCGGGAAGTACTTCTGTGGTCAGAAAAACAAACCTCCTCAGGTATCTCAGAAGCCTGAAATCACACTCTAGTGACTGAGGGAGCACACCCTCCCCCAGCCCTGCTGGTTTGAAGTATCACCCAGCACCATTTAAGGAAAACCTGTTTTTTTAAAATGCGAGTGTTGCAGCAGGATGGGGTTCCTCCAGCTCTGCTTCTGCACAGCTAACACCTATTTTTCTGAGATCCACTATGGACACTGACACAGAGAAAGACATTTCTGACGCTTTCACCCAGCAGGAAATCAGCAGCCACCTCTGCAAACTGGAGTGTGGATTTTCAGTGCCACCTCACTTTCCACAACATTCCAGCTGGCTCTGGCATGGCCCCACTAAAGCAAGGGCTGCACAGAGTGACACGGGCAACAAACACACACACACTCCAAGGTAATTCTGAGCCATGGCCATCTCCAGCAGATCCAGTGGTGCCTTCCTGGGTTGCCAGCAGAAAATACCATGGTGCTGTACAGACACACTGCAACAGAGCTTGTGCCTAAGGAGCTCACAGCCCCATTTCCCTCCTCTGTATTTTGGTATATGGAAAACAATAGCTTGCACATAAAGCACAACAGGGGTCACAGGCTGGGGAAGGAGATTACAAACAAATCTTTTGGTATAATATTGCTACACTTTCCATATTGAACAGTAAACTCACAAGCTGCTAAATGCCTTACTGTATATTATTATTAAAATTCAGTTAAGAGGCATTTTAGTGAATCAGGTCAGGGCTGAGTGATTCCCCCAGTTTAAGCCTTTATATTGCACAGGTCTTGTGAATTGAGTCATAGATAGCATGAAACATTACAAGTAAAATCAATATTTTATAGCCTTTGCAGAGACCACGACTCTGAAGCTCTATCAGCATGATGTTCTGAACAGAAGGATTTGCAGGAGCTAAAATAATTTACACTAATAAGGCACTGACCCAGGCAGTCCTTAATGATCATTTAGCTTTGGCAATACATCTAACCACTATTGAGCTGCTTGGGAGTTCTGGGGCTTTTTCCAGCAGTAAACTCTTACATCAGATTAAGGACATAAGCAGTAACCCAACCACAAGGCTCAGTCTTGTTTCATGTAAACTCATTCCTATTATATAAACTGTTAAATTAAGAAATGAGGTATTTAAAACAAAGAGGTTAAAACACAGCCACGAAGACACAAACAAACATCATAGAAATCCTTAATTCCATTTCTTGCCTTGTTTGCTTATTGAAGTGCCATATGTTTCTGCAAGTGCTATGAAAATATCATAAGATCATAATTATATGGTTCGTTGAATTATAGAGTAAAGAAGCCACTTATTTACATTTAAATATGAACAGTAGTAATTGAAATGTCACATGCTCCTCTGTTCTTGATTCCAGAAAAATATTTATCTACCAACAGCTTGATGTGCTTTCAACAATGGCCTGGATTCATGAAAGGGATTGTTACTCACATCACTCTCCACTTGTATTTATTTCTCCCTTATGATATACAAGCTCCAGTGGGGCTCCTGAAGTCTGCAGGCACTGATGTAGCCATGAAGACATTGTGATGTTAGCAGGTACTAAGGATTGTTACTAAGTTGGTGTCCAATAATTCTTCGACCTGTCAATATGTGAATCCCTGCAATAGCTTCAGGAATTCAATTTTAAATTGACCTCATTGAACTGATGCAAAAAACAACTACAGATGTATTTAAACTGATTAGCTCTTGTTAAAGTCCAATAGCAAGCACACCCAAGTGAAGCTGATGTTGAGTATGCAGAGAGAGCTCAGTGAGGGCACTTACAGCCCTGGACACATTCTACTGTGCCAAACTCACCTATGAGACCTAAATCTGGACCCTTCTTACAACACTACCGGTGTCAGCAGAAATAGATTCAATTCTTCTAAGCAAGCTGATGAGCAAAGGCCCAAACCGGAGGAAAGCAATTCACAATAAAGAGCACATCACTCGGACCCACACAGTAGAGAGCAGCCAGCCCTGTGGAGGCAGAAGCCAAGACCTTCAAGTATGTTTATTTTTGTTACATAGTAGTGATTCTCATCATGCAAGGACTGAAGTTTAGGTCATTCTTTTGCTAGTCTTTCTCCAAGAGGGCTCTTTCACTGCCCTGCCCGAGAAGCCCAGAGATTTTACCAGCTCTGTCTAACAGCCACACACTCTATCCCCAAGTCAATGGTAAGGCTTTCCATCAACAGAAGCAGTTTTAGGCTAATACTAAACCAGTGAATCCAAGTCATCTGCTCTGGTCCCCTCTACCTGTCTCAAAACACTCTTTGTTTTCTAGTTTAATAGTTAAATGTACCAACATCATTCTTGAAGACTGAAAACAAACTAGGCTGACTGAGGGCAGGTAACATTTGCAGGGAAGCACTCAGGAGATGAGGGGAAAAAAAATAGATCTGGGAGCAGTCACAACTTGTATTAAACACTAACAGATCTCTTCAACATCAAAAACCTACAGCCGCCACTGCTGGGGATCCAGGAACACTAACACTGGGCATTAGTGACCAAGTCTGGCTTATGAAAGAAACTGGGGTTTAAGTCTTCTGTATTTCCTTGATATCAAAGATCTGCCAGATATCTCTCACTGTTACCCCTCATTCTCTAAGCTCCAATAAAAGAGCTGCACTTCATCACTTTGCCACACAAGGTGGCATTTAGCCATTCATACAGGAATTAATCTGACACTTAACATAACATTATTCATATTGTTTTCTATTATGTTTTTTTCAAAGGTTTAACTTCACTTGCTACTGTCCAGGGTTTATTTGGCACACGTGACCAAATCAAAGGCATGGAGATGACAAAAGGCAGCCACTGCAGTCATGGTGCCACCCAGCCCCAAACTGGAACCTAGGAGAGCAACACACACAACCCTGCCCAGCAATTGTCTGCAAACACGAGCCAGCTGGCCAGAGAGGTGGGGCAGATGGAATGAGGCCGTTTCCCACGTGTGCCCACAGCTGCAATGCCCAGGGCCCTTAGCTGCCCTGCCTGCTCCATCCCTGCCCAGCACACCACACAAGGGAGGTAATCAGCCATTTCCACAGCCAAACCCCATAACAGGCTACCACCAGTAGAAGGAGGATGGATAAATATTTAGGCTCAACAGAAGAGTACAGGTAAAACAACTATGGGGCAATATTTTTACTGACTGATAGAACACACAGAAAGCAATGAGGACAAGCAAGCCACGCAAGGACCTCACAACAAGGCTATTCCAACACTGCTGACTGCCCACTGCACATTTCCTCAGGCTTTTGCTAGCTCTGCATAATCAAAGAGGCACTGAGAGCTGATGCATGAAGAACAAACCAAGCAGAGAACAAGGCTTTGTCCATCTTTTTGGGTTCAGCCTTTGGGAGCCTGCACTGTGATGTGCAATTGAAACTTCGGAGAAGCTGCACCTGCCAGGGCCACCCCACTGCCCCCAGCCAGGTGCCCAGGCAGACTCACCACTCACTGCATCAGTAATTGGTACAAATGATTCACCTTTCACCCTCAACAGCAGCCAGAGAAAGAAAGATATATATAAATATCTCCTCCACCACTACCACCAGTACAGATCTCTGGTGCTAAACCCAGCCACTCAAAGACCAGAACAAACTTTACAAAGATGAGAAGGCAAAACAAAATAGCCATAGGAGCCGTAGCGCTGCCTGGGTAGACATTCAAACACCCCATAACATCATATTAAACTCTTCCTTGAAAATAATAAACACTGCAGATCTCTATTCTATCTTTGTTACATTTTAGTATTCTTTGCTTCATTGCCCATTTACAAATCATGAAGAATTCATAGATGAATAATGGACTGAGAGTAATATCCATGTATGTGTATATATAAAAACATAAAACCCAGCACAAGCCAAGAAGAGGATAAGCTCTTCCTAGACACTGTAAATTAAAAACTAAAGCAATAAAATTAAAATTAAAAAATCAAACCAATGTTGCTAAGTGTCTAAAATCCTTTCCAGCAGCTCTGATGGGCAGTCATTATCCTGTTCCACAATAAAGTATGTCACTTCATTGCCCATAGAGTCTCCCCACAATACATAAATGAATTATTTTCTGGAGGCTTCCCCATTGTCTCTAGAGAATTTACAACACATTAAATTTAGCTCCTGTGTCTCCTTCAAGATTATATGCTACTCCAGCTACAGGCTGCTGTGTGCCTGGACCAAGGACAGAGGTATCTCCAACCTCAGGAAACACCCTCCCCTCTTTGCAGCCCCTTTGCCCACCCCTCTCTCCCCACACAAGGAAGCCCTTGGGAGGCTCTGCCTCTCCAGAGCTCTCCCCAGAGCCAGCACAAGTGCAGCTGGAAGACACGAGCAGAATGAGGACATCACCACACTTCTCACCTCCCTTGAGCAGTCTCAGTCCCCCAGCCATGTGCCCCATGCTCCTACTACCAACCACTCTTCACCCCAAACCACAGCCTAGCTCCTCCTCCTGCTCCAGGTGTAACAAATCTACTTAACAAAGACCTCACAGGTGTGGTTCTTCCCTGTCCTAAAGTGGAGCTGCAAATAGTCTCAGCCCTGAGCAATCCCCAGTTAGTCTGTGGGGAAGCAGGGCTGGCACTCAGCCCCACCTGTGGCTGCAATCACCCACATCACAGCTGCACTTCGACATCATTTCTGAAATCCACATTATTTATAATACATGATGATTCCTTCAAAGCATGTATCTGAGGTTTTTACCCAACTAGCAGACCAGTCACTGACCCTCCTCCTTCAGTCCTTTCCTTTTCTTCCATTTATAGGATGTTTGAAATGACAATCTCTACCTGGGAGACAGGTACAACCATGGAACTCAAATTCCATTTTCAAAAGTAAAGTAGGCCTCTGGCATACAAGCTGGATGGACTTTCAGCAAATCTCATGTCCTTAAATCATTCCTGGAATGAAGCCATGCCCACAACTGGCTTCCTGAAAAATGTTATCCACAGCTTGGTTTTAACTTTCTTTTTTAAAAAAAGTTTGTTATTTTATTTTAAAAATTTTATTGTTGATTATTATTTCCTAATAGAAATAATGGTGCCTTCTCACTGTGAAAGTCTATCAGTGAAAACATATGACCTTTTACGAGTTAAACTGTTTAGAATAACTTTTAAACAATTACTCAACTCCTCTGAAATTTCTTTCAAGGGATTGAAGGTTTTTCCTGCATCAAATTAACTGGATTTCTCATGGATTATATATTTTTCAAAAACTCACTCATTATAGATTAAAGAGAGAAAGGGAAGTTAGGAAGGACACAATAGAAAAAAAAAGATCAGTAAAGAAAAATATTTTAAATATTAATGATCAAGGGGGAAATGGAAACACATTAAAGTCAAATGTGAGAGCTTTTAAATATGTTATTAAAATTGATTTATAAATGAGACTCTTCTTTAACCACGTGCTTTAGCCTTCACTACTTATTTCCTTCTGCTATCTCTCCAAGCATTGGTGCCACCACTCAAAACTTACAGTATTAAGGAAAGATATCCAGAAAATAGTTAGGCTGGCAACAACTATGGGCTGCTCAAACTGGAAGACATCATTCTATTCAGAATGTCAGAATGAGATGAAAAATTGGGTACTTGCAAACTGTGTGTTCAGGTGAGTCTGGGATGCAGCAGAGGCTGCCCTGCTCACCCCACCGCGGCCCAGAGTCATCCATGGGCAGTGGGCAGGCAGTCAGGAGCAAGGAGGGACTGGGCAGTGTACCAATGCAGACACTAATTATTTCCACAGACAGGATTTGCCGTTTCTGATCCCCTCTCCCTGTGCACGGAAGCGCTATCCATCTCCCGCGTGGCTGACACGGCCCCGCACAGCTGATCCACTCACAGGGCAACCCAAACCAGCGTTCCATGCAAATGTGTCTCAGGTTGGTGCTGAAGGACTGCAGAAGCCTGTCCTGTGCAGCCTGGGTGTGAACCCACACACAGCACTCAGCAACGCTGCAAGCCCTTCCTTCATTCTGCACCAGATCCCAAGTTCTCATAAATTACCTCAGGAGCCTCCATTTTTGGGATGTATCTTCTGGAGTTGTTCAGCTTTGAAAAGAGTTCCAGTGATGCCCCAGAGGGCTGAGACAGCCGACTGCAGATCGCTGCTGCTGGCACGTCAGAGCCCAAGCCACTGCAGCTTTCAGAGCTGCACAGGGTGCATCATACCACGAGCAAAGAGCAGCATCTGAAGCCATGTGACTCCTGGGTCACGTTTTCATTAAAGGACAAAGGAATGTGTACTGCTGAAACAGCCCAATTAACAATGAAAATTGTGGAAATTATCCTCGAAAAGAACAAATTTTGTGCATGAATTTGTGTAAATGGACAGTATAAAAATGCATATAACAGTATATGTTTAACAATTTAGATATACTATTTAATTTTACTTAAATGGGAAAAATGTTTTATCCTAAAGCTGCTATCCATCATAAACCACCAAAAAATTTTAGGCAAAGACTCCAAACAGAAATATAAAACATCACTGAGAACCACAGATCTTGTACGCTGGATTTTGTGGTGAGAATGGTCCAGAAAACCCATTCTGCTTGTCCTCATAAGATCCTTTTTTTATAGCAGGTTATGAATCATCACATGATATCTTTAAATGGATGATCAATACTATATTTTCCCATAAAACGTTTGGTTTGAAATCCGATTTTAAGTGCATTAGAGTTTTTGTGCACTGAATGAGTGAGTGTCATAATAAATTGTCATCAAATATGAAAGAAATATAGCTTATATTAATTGCCATATTTATTTATGAGTCTATAAAATACATTGTGAAAGTCCTGGCACATTTTTGGGATAACAGTTTGAACTTTCAAGCAAGTTAAAAGCATTAAACGAGACTGGAAGTAGATTTATTATTGGAATGTTTTTAATTGCAGTTTCAACCAGACACAGGTATTAGAATGGCTGTGCCCTTAATGGCCATCTCATGTGTTTTTTCTTTAAAAATGATATACTTTCCATATTTTTATTGATTTCAAAAGATTTATTGTAGATTAGTGCTGCTTGTGTGTGAAATTGCAAGTGGTCCCAGCTTCCCCAGAGTAGAGAGCTGCAGATGGCCCACTGCTGGAGCCACTCCTCCCCAGTGCCCACAGCCCCCAGCACAGCCTGAAATACTGCTGAAAAACCCGAGAAAAACCTGCATTACCTCAAGGAGACTGGCAGAAGAGTCCTCAATGAACTACCCAGAGGGTCCTGTGCTGCACTCATTGCTACAAATGCAAAATGGAGTTTATTCAGACAGGATTTGGAGGGGGAGTCCAGCTGAGCCCTTTCTTTACTTAGTTGTTAACTAATGAAGAGGCTCAAGGCCAACAGATTTGATGGAGTGGGACTGTCTTGGGTTAAGTATTTTCTGGGTCTGGAACAAGTTATAAGCTCCCTATGTTTCTAATGTACAACAAACACAACTGGGGTTTTGTAAATTATAAATGAAAGTAAATACAGAAGCATTTCTGATATTCACATTTAATAGTGCACCAAAGTTGGTGAACACCAGCTTCTCGGAAGAGAAGACACAGCTGCATGTAGCCAGCATACTAATTTTAAAATAAACCCTGGGAATCACAGCAAGGCAGAGTAGGTAATGGAATAAAACTGCCATTCACTGCCACAGAAAAAAAATGACAAACTATACCTAAGGTGTTGTTAAATTGAAACCCTTCAGTTTAGCAGCCATATGACTCCTTCACACCAAATGCACATGAGCTGATGCAAAGGCCAAAAAGCACAGACACAGCTGGGCGGTTAATGGTGAACCCTCATGATGCATCAGACCAGCAATAGCTTCATCAGAAAAAAAAATTCAAAATTATTTTCATTGATTTTACTAGAAACTTAATCCACAGAGGGGTCAGACTGAATGAGAGCTGCCCTAAGTCTCCTGGCATAAATTAACCCACATCTCAACAAAGCACAAACAAGTTCTCAGGGGTGAAGTTCTCACAGGTTTCGTGTAGATGGATCTTCACCAGATGAATCCACAGTTCATAGAATAATCTACAGATAATCTGAAGAAAGCCAGTACAGAAGTGCTCGACTATCCTGATGCAGATCACTCTTACAGAGGAAGTGTTTTCTCATCAGCAAAGTATGTTTTCACAAGTTGGGGTGATCACAAGTTAGCAATGGCCCCAGATCCAAGGAGAATACCACCCCAGAGCCTGGGAAAGATTCACGTCCAGCTTCCACTCACTTGCTGCTGGGCCCAGAATGGTCCAGAAAAAAAGCCCTGGGTCCAACCATCCTCCAACTCCAGGAACACTCAAGCCCAACTGCCAATTTTACAGCCACATCCCAAAACTCAATCACAGCAAACACGGTGATAATCTGAGATTCAGCAAATCCATCGATCATTATGTAAGTGATGCTGGGAGCCAAGTGGAGCTGCCAGTCCTTGGAGAAGGGGCAGGAGGGCGAGGTGGCAGGGGGAGGCCACTGCAGAGGACTGTTAGGAAGAAGCAGCTCACTGTCACATGAAGGAGCCCACGCAGAAGTGGTGCTTAGGGATCCCTGTGAATATTATCACTTTTGTCTGTCTTTTACTTAATTTCCAAATGATACCTTAAATTGCTCTCATTTTGCCATCCATCTCAATGAGAGGGTTTGGAGAAGCAAAGCAAAGGCCCAGCTCTGTGTTTCTTTCACTTTTCACGTACCAAAATCAGAGCAAAATGTGCAGCTTCTTAGATTAACGAGCCCGCATCCATAACTCTCCAGAAATTCACTGACAACTTTTTGGATGTCCCCTTTCCGAAGACAAGTATCCAAAGGCAAATTTATTCCCGATGTATTTCAAATGTGGCAAAAATAAAATGCTACATTCAGGCTTAGCCTTCAGCCGACAAGGTACCACCCATTACCTCAGCAATACCTCACCCCCTAAATCAGCTCTTGTCCCACACTTCACTGTGCCAGTTCTCCCCTCTCTCCTGAGGACAGTTCTTTCTATTTTCTGCTTGTATGTTAAGCAACTAAAATGCTTTATCTTCAATAAGATATTTATCTTTATATTGTCCTAATATGTTTCTGCCTCTCATGCAGAAATCAGTCTTGAAAATAGCCACTGAGATAAGGACAGTACCAGCAAGCTTCACAATAAAACATCATATACATTATTTTAGTTTGTCAAAACAATTAGTGTTCATTTTGGCTTTATTCAGTTAAATCTGCAGTGACTGATCAGTATAAATTATGTATTAGGCTGCCCAGCTGTACTTGTTTATTCATGCATGGACTTGAAGAATTTTCATCTCCTCAGTACAAAAAGGCAACAGCCAAAAAATCCCCCTGTATTCTAAAGACACTTTCCTCTCAGCCACATTTCTGTTACATGTTTTTGAAGCTGCTTTCTTCTTCCTCCTGCTTTTTTCAATTAACCTATTATTTCATTTGCAGTTATCGGCAGCTGCATTTGCATTGGTAGGAAGCACATACTGTTACTTTCACCCCATGCAATTACCTCCTGAGCAAAGCAATATCAGAGCTAAACCAAATGATGTTGATTTTAAAAGCATCAAAAATCACATTGTTGGCTGCATTTGAACTCCTGCCTCGCTTCAAGAAGAACTGCTTGCAGAAATGTTTACAGTTAAGCCTCACAGTCCTCTCTTTCAAGAACAAAAGTTTGCGAATCAAGAGAGATCATTTTTCGGTTTTGCTCATGTTTGTAGTCACACACTCCTGACTAGGACGACTGGGTGAAGGGAATGCTCATAGTGGGGGTGCTGGGATGATATGCTTGTATGCAGGGAGAGAGATGACACAGATTTAGAGAAAGAAGGATCTGCAGTGACCATGTACAGCATCAGTTGCGCCTCTCCGAGGCTCTGTATGTGCACAGTGGAAACTGGGCTGTTGGAGCTGATTTCCTGCATTGAGAAAAACGGCAAATTGCACACTCCAACCCAAAGCTACCCCCCGCCAGGCCGGGTTCAAGAACTTGTTAACAGAAGCTATATGCCAATATTTACAAGTCACAGAAAGATGTTTTGGCAGCTTTGACATGCTGAGTACAGTTGCTCAGTGATGGACAGGCAGAGTGAATGGTGGCAGCGCTCAGAACACAAAGAGGCAGAGTTTGTGTCGTCCTAAAGAGCTGGGGAGCACAGCAGAACTTGTACGTGTTAATAGCAATGCCATTCACTCTCCCAGGTTGTAAGGGCAATTAAAGGGATCAGCTGGATGGCTCTTGAGCATGGCTAGAAAAAAGTATGCTGCTGAAACATTTCCATAGGGCAGAGTGCTGTAGGTGGAGAGAGCTGGGTTGGGAAAGGCCACGTCCCAAAGCTTAGCTCAGCTGCAACGTACCTGACAGGTAACAGAATTGCTTTCATTTTGATTGTGCATGATAAAGATTGGGAATTGTGTTGATCTGCATGATCTCTGTCTAAAAATTCTTTTTTGCACACTGAATTTTGCCCCAGTTTTGGTGGCCGCTGTGCTCGTCACTTCGGCAAGGAGGACAAGAGCCCTGCATGCAACCTGCCAGCACAAACACACTGCCAGCGACAGCTCCTCTGGGCTCTGAGCCGCGGGCAGGATGAGCACACAGCTATTCTTGTTGTTTCTTCCATCAAATAACATACAAAATGTTCTGGTGAAAAGACTAAATTTTGCTGAATTAAGTGCTTTAGAACAAGTGGTTTTATTACTTTATAATTAGCATAATTTTCCCCATAGGGATTCTTGCAATTAAATAATTAGCAGTAATGTTACCCAAAGGTGTTCTTTAATGAATTTTAACTTATTGCCCCTGTTAACGACAACCGACACGGCTCGGGTTTACAGCGCTCCGTCTCGCCCGGCTGCGGGCGACACAGAGAGCTGTGACAGCCGGCCCTGAGCTCCGGGCCCCTCCGCTCATCCCGGCGGGGCGGACGCGGCTCGGGCGCCGCGCTCCCCCCGCGCCGCTCCGGCCCCGCGGGC